>BSBN01000098.1:15717500-16105000 GCA_027924645.1 Cunninghamia lanceolata
TCTCTCCCTTTTTAAAAGTTGGTTGAAGCTTAATTCAGATGCAACCTTTGCATGTCTCTAGGATATCTCTCCTGTGATGATCACGTGGCTCATATGGAAGGAAAGAAATTTCAAAATCTTTAGGTAAGCCCCATCACCATTTGCTAAAGTGTACGGCAGTATTGACAAAGCCATCTTTGAGGTTGCAATGGAAAAAGTGGAAAGATCTATAAGTTAGAACACTATGTGGACATCCTGGGATAGTAGATGGTTAAATAATGGAAATATTTGGAACCAATAAGGTTTGGAGGTTCTTCTATTGTGCTTAATATTAAAGTAGATAGGTCTAAGGTCTGATGGCAGCTACCAAGCACTCCCTTTGTTAAGATAAATTTTGATGGGGCAAGCAGAGGTAATCCCAACATTTTGGGTATAGGTTGCATACTTAGGTCACAAGAAGGTAAGTTATTAGCAGCCAAAGTGAGCAAGATTCCCCTTGGGAGGAACAACATGGCTGAAGCATGGGCTTTGGTGTATGGTCTTTAGCTGGTGGTTGAGGAAGGCGTTAAATATTTGTGGATAGAAGGAGACTCCCTTATTATTATAAATTCCTTTAAGGAGGCGTCATCTAGTACATGGAATGTGGATTATATCTTATCTCAAGCCAAGGAGATGATCAAATCTTCTCTTAGCTTCCAGGTATCTCACTACTACAGAGAGGCTAATCAAACAATAGATTGGCTTGCTAATAGGGCCATTGATCAATCAACAAATGAATGGAGGATCAATTCTAAGGGACAATTCATGATCAGTTACATTTCTTGTTGGATCGAGACAGACTAGGAGTGAATTTGGAAGCTTAGGTATGATGTTGTGTCAGCTTCTTTGTGTAGGTCAATGTTGGGGTTATTCCTGGATTTGGGCCGCGTGGCATACTTCGTGCCCAAGAAGCTATAATAGTTCAATTATGGTGGCTTTAATGGAAGGGTATGCTATCTTTTAAAAGTTACTCATCCCAAGTAGGCTTAGATTTGAAAAGCACGGGGATTTATTCTTTTTTACTTGTTTGCTTGAGCATTGGAGGACCATTTGGTTCTATGATGTGAGGATGATCCTTGAGTATTTGGCAAAGTTTTAAGATGGGTAGCTTGTTGGAGAGTAATTTCTCCCACAAACAAAATTATAATTAATTAAAAGAGAAAAAGACAAAAAGACAAAAAGACAAAAGAGGACAATAGAAAGTTTCTAAAGGAGTCTAAAAAGGTAGATGTTTCTAGAAAGAAGGGAATACTCTAGATTGGAAAGTTCTAGAGGAAGTCTCTTGAAACAGATTGTTTCTCGATGGGGAATGGAAGAACCTAGAAAGGCAATGCATGAATGAAAGCCCTCCATAAAGGGGCACAATGTAAGTGCATTCAGTCAACCAAGTCAAGTGTGTAATGATTGAATGATCATAAGAATGCAGCAGCATTCATTATACTGATTTGTAATCATTTTTTGATATAATGAAATGTGCAATAGCACGGAGTTGATAATTATATGTTTTGTGTTTATATGTGTCTGATAAATTTCTAAATGTGTTTAATATTTTTATGTTTGTGTTTGGTCTCATGGATTTGAAATCCACCACCATCGTAGTGGTATTAGAGCTAAGTTATGAGAGTCATGTGCATGTGAAGATCATCAAAGGGTTTGTAGTGTGTATGGGCAGTTGTTGCACAAAAAGATTGAATCGATGTCTAAGGAGAATTTATAGGAGAGATTAAGTTTGCAGCCACAGATGAAAAAGTCAGCCTACCGTCATAGTATTCAAAGGAGATATCTGCTAAGGATTGCCAGAGTTGTTGACTAGCCAAGGAGCCCGTAACCATTTAAAAATCATTTTAGGGTTTGGTTGCAGACCACCATCATTTATGTTTTTAGTCATTGTCATCAAAGAACATTGCTGCTGGAAAAGACACCATAGAAGCACTGAAAAGTGTTGGAGCTATCAAAAGAATTCAGATCAATGCTAAAGAAAAAAAAATGGAAGGAATAGATTGTGGAGAAGGAAGAATAAAGGATCATTACATTTGTGAAGATCACAAGAGATTGTTCACCAAGAGACATCAGATATGAAGCCATAGCTGTGAAAAGAAGAGATCACAAATTTGAAGTCTGGGTCAATTAGAAATCGTGAGTTTGAGAAGTCCCAAGTGTCAAAGAAGAGGGAGATTTAGCCGCCAAGGGTTTAAAATAGTCCAAACCACTAGAGTCTGCCGTAGTGGAGATTGTAAGAATTAGGGTTTATTGAAGCCATCTTAAGCACTAGTAAGGAGAGGAGAAGGTCATCGCATGAGGTGAAGAGGCCATAGTCCTTGTTCGATCTCTATGAAAAAAAATACCTACCATAGAAGGAGATTACTGAAGCAAGCTAGGGTTTTGATCTCATCTACCTTGGCAAGTTGAAGATCTAATTCAAGTGGTGTCAGACGGAGAGACATCTTGGGGAGGAGTAGATCCATCGATTGTTGTGTTAATTTTATTTGCAGGTTCAAAGTTTGTAGCAGAAGACTGAGGGTTTGTAAGATTGATTCTATGGCAGAGATCATGGGAAACTGAGCATAGAGGACATTGACTCATCAAATGAATTCACCAAAAAAGAACAAAGGCACCACAACTATTTCTTTTTGTTTGTAGATTTTGTCTTCAAGACCAAAGTATCACAGGTGCTGAAGATCATTGTATTAGAATACAAGTCGCTACTTGCAAAGACAAGAAAGTCATAGATTAGAGATTGGAAGGGTTGAAGTGTTACTGTAAAATTCACTATTCAGAATCATCAGGCCAAAGTTGTAGTTGAAGTTATAGAAGGTAGTCTAAAGACATTGAAGGAGCAAGGGGAGTGAAGCCATCAAACAATCATAGTGAAGAATAATAGATTGAGGTAAGTAAATAGTTTATTTTCAATGGGAAAAAGCTAAGAGAGAGAAGACAGAAAAAAAGGATTGGAAAAAAGAGAAAGAAGATTGAAAAAAAGAGAAAGATGATTTGGAAAAAGAAAGATCTAAATTAATAAAAGAATTACATCAAATGACAATAGAGAAAATTAGTTTAAGGTCCGAAAGGTATGAAGCTAATGTTGAATTGAGAAGAGTTTGAGGAAACCCTGAAACTATTTGATAAGGTTAAATAGAAGAATGAATAATTAGAAGAAGAGATAAAAAGATTAAAAGAGGAAAGTAGTTTACAAAAAGATGAGGTGTTAAGGTTAAAAGAAGAAATATTAAGGTTGAAAGTAGAAAATGAATATTTAAGGACAAAACCATTGGTTTGTGATGTCTTGTGTGATACAAGCGTTTTATGTGATGTAGCTAAAGTTAAAGAATGCAAGGTTGAACATAGCAAAGAAATTGGATCAGTAAAATTTGCATGTTGTGATCATATTGATAAAGAGTGTCAAGATGAAGAAGATAAGGCATTTGAATCAGCAAATCATATTAGTTGTAATGAGCAAAATGTTGGTTTTAAGATGATGAAAAGAATGGGATATAAAGGACAAGGACTAGGCAAGTATGGACAAGGAATGAAGGAGCCGATTGAGCCAACAATAAGACCAAAGTATGCAGGTCTTGGATATGGAAAAGAAAATCATGTTACAAGTACAAAGAAGTTGGTTTAGGAAAAGAAGAATGTGCAATGTTCTCATTGTCATAGGCAAGGGCATAGCAAGGAGATGTGTTGGGATTTACATCCATGTAGCATATGTGGTTTGAGAAATCATTGTGATAAGATTTGTTGGCAAAGAGAATGGAAAAATATGTCATGATGCAAGAAAATGGATTGTGGATAGAGTTATTGATCGAATTAGCGACAAATTACAGGCATGTTGAAAAAGTTGTTCAAGTATAAATGTTCATATGTGAAAAATATAGCAAACAAACAAGGTGTGAACATTTGACATATCATGCAAAGTGGAAAGCTATAGAGAGCGAGAGGACTTCTAGTTTGTTGTTCTAAAGATTTTCAAGGTTTGAATGACTACCACAGAAGTGGGTGAAAGTTGACAGAAAAAGATCCGTAAATCTTGAAGATAGTTCGAAGTTATCATGCAAGCAAAGGATTTGAGTCACCAGACTTGAAATTATAAACTTGTGGTTGAAATTAAGGGGGAGTGTTGGAGAGTAATTTCTCCTACAAACAAAATTGTAATTAATTAAAAGAGAAAAAGACAAAAAGACAAAAAGACAAAGGAGGACAATAGAAAGTTTCTAAAGGAGTCGAGAAAGGCAAATGTTTCTAGAAAGAAGGGAATGCTCTAGATTAGAAAGTTCTAGAGGAAGTTTCCAGAAACAGATTATTTCTAGATGGGGAATGGAAGAACCTAGAAAGGCAATGGATGAATGAAAGCCCTCTATAAACAGGCACAATGTAAGTGCATTCAGTCAAACAAGTTAAGTATGTAATGATCGCATGATCATAGGAATGCAGTAGCATTCATTCTTCTGATTTGTAATCATGTTCTGATATAATGAAATGTGTAGAAGCATGGAGATGATGATTATATGTTTTGTGTTTATATGTGTCTGATAAATTTCTGAATGTGTTTAATATTTTTGTGTTTGTGTTTGGTCTCATGGATTTGAAATCCACCACCATCATAGCTGAATGTCTTTTCCCTCTATCTCTGTGTGCCTTCTTCTGTCAAGGTTTAATTTTTCATGCCCGTTGAAATGCGAGGCATTAATGAGTGAAATGATCACTCCACAGGGGAATTTATTAGATAGGCATTGGGCCTTAGATATGTTATCCTTTGTCTTCTCTTTCAGTCATGGACATACAAGCTCATTTAAATGTGCTGAGTTATGATGTATAATTGAGATATCAGTTGGTGGTGTCACCTCTCTTTTTATCCCTCCTGGCCATAACCACTTTGATTATTCCCTGATTGTCTCTAATGTTTCCTTCTGAGTGTCTATCTTTCCCTCTGGAGAGCCTACAAGAGTGAGAAGTGAGGTGTTTTCCTTTAACAGGTTCATGGTGAATGATATCTCTCCTTTTACGCGACTGTAGTTCTTTTTGTTTTGTTGTGTTTCTATTTTGGCCACCTTTTGATAATACGATCCTATGTGCTCATGGTGTTATCTGATGCTGGCATATATTCAGCCTTTTGGTTGTTTGTATGTTATTGATAGCAGCCTTCTGATGGGCTCTAAACTATATTATGTATCTTTGTTTTATTTATAAAATTTCAGTCCGAGGGTTCCTCTCCCCTCTTTTTCAAAAAAAAAAGTTTCATACTAAACAAAGTTAATGAGACTTTAATTGCTATGATTAAATTATATGGGTCAAAACACAATAATTATTAAAATAATATATTCTATTCTACCAATAAATAATAGACCAAATATATTATTTAACATGAACTTTCTCATGAGCAAATCCATCACAACTTCTAATAGCGCAAGTGTTTAGGCTATTACACCATTATTCTTCTTTGTTAGGGATTCTTAGAGCGCTGAAATAAGATTACGGGGTTCAGTTATTGAAACGGTGTCCCCCTGATCTATATGAAAATTGTATGCAGAACTACACATCTCAAGTTTGAAAGATACCTGTGAGTTTTACAAAGATAGAGGCAAAGTTTAAAAATACAAGACAAAGAAGGATTGTTGTCAACAGCTCAAAATAGCTCCAAACACCTACTTTTAAACTATACTACTGCTCCAAATAATATATTTGGTATGCCATTAATTTTTATATCTAAAAATACATACATAATAATGAATGGCATACCATTATTCTTTATCATATCTTTTTATAATAATATTAGTAAATGACTATTAGCTTTGTTGAAAGATATCTACTCATCTTTACAATAAACCCGTTTATAATAATACACTGAATGGTTGTTAGCTTTGTTGAAATATATCTACTTGTCTTCATAATATACCTTTTTATAATAATATACTAAATGTCTTTATAATAAGACTTTTTATAGTAATATTAGTGAATAATTGTTGGCCTTATTGAGAAATTTCAACTTGTTTTTATTCTAAACCTATTAAAACAACTAACATACTATTTACCATTAAAATATATTTAAAAAGGTGATAATACATTTAACCAAAACTAAAACCAAGCAGAGGTCATACACATCTGTCCCCACAACCCCAAAAAAAAAAAACTCTTTTAGGGAATTATATTTTAAAATCTTACACAATCGCACAAAGCAAGTTTAAATGTAAAATGATACTCTCACGTAAAGTTAAAAAAATAAAAATAAAATAAAGTAAAATGTAAAATGATTCTCTCACGTAAAGGAGAGAGGCATGGGTAAAATACAGGGTTCAAATATTGGCTTTGTACCTTTCATTTCTTGAACACGAGCATGGAGGAAAATGAAGCTAAAGCAACGAGGTGTCACTTTGTGATGGTGCATGGAGCAGGATTTGGGGGTTGGTGTTGGTATAAAGTTGCAGATCTTCTTGTGAAAGTGGGTCACACCGTCTCTTCCCTTGACATGGAAAGCGGAGGTATCAACCCAACTGATGCCCCTCACAGATTTCATCTTTACAAGAGTACAATAAGCCCCTCACAGATTTCTTTACAGCTCTTCCTTCCCAAGAGAAGGTATGCATTTGCTGAAGGGCTTTAAGAGCTAATATATATCTGTTCTATATTTTAGAATTCAGGTTGTGCCACAATACACAACCTGAGATTTCATCAGTACTTAAGTATGCCAACTAATTTGTACTTATATGTCTATTCAGGTTATATTGGTTGGCCACAGCACTGGTGGCTTCAATTTGAGCTTTACAATGGAGCGTTTTCCAGATAAAATTACTGCAGCTGTATTTGTTACTGCCTACATGCCCCTCAGCAGAACAACGCTCTCTAATATGACGAATGAAATATAATGAATTCCCTCTCTCTACTAATTCCTGCACCACCATTCAATGACATTTCTCTAAAGCATATAATTTAACAGGTCTCATCAATAATTGGAGGCTTCGGAGACTCCACATTTTACTATGCAAATGGGAAAGAAAATTCGGCAATATTCTTCAAATTTGGCACCCAGTTTGCATGACAATTTTTTATCACAGAACAGTCCTCCATGGGTAAATCACTTGAGAACAAAGACAGTTCGGTTGCAAATTAAAAAAAAATTGAATTGAATTATTGGTTAATGAGGTAAGTTGCTATGGAATTTCAATTGATTGATAGTTTAATATAGCACTAAATGCGGGATCTAATTTTGTGGGAATCGCTGGAGAAAAAGTTTCCTATTTGGCAAGATCCTCTTTTGTATACAGCTAAAAACTATGGAAGCGTTGTCAGAATATACGTTGTAGCTAAGGAGGATAAGTTCATTGTGGAGGCGTTGCAGAGGAAGATGATTGCAGATAATCCTCCACAAATGGTATACGAAATTGAAGGATTTGATCACACCGTATTCTTTTCCAAGCCTCTTCATCTGGTTGAGGTGTTCATACAAATTGCTAATACGTATGTGTAAGTGAAAGCGATCACATTTTAGGGTGATGTAGATGGATATTAGTAAAGTTTGCGATGCGTAGTAATCTAGAATAAACTTGTCACACAACATGTCAATGTTCTTAATATTGTAATGGAATTTAATTTAGTTTTGTTTGTATTTTGAGGTAATGACTTAATGTATATAGAGACAAATGACATGATATTGTGTAAATTTAGGCTTAATTTCTTCATTTCTTTATCATGTTTGTTTATTCTATTCTAGAATAACTCTATGGACATAGAGGTGCCCTTATAGTCATGAACTTGTCCCTACCTAATTTAAAATGCAAAATTCAAATATAACCAATTGATGCCCTTTACTGTTTTACCTTAACAACTAATTGGTGCATGTTTAAACACTCCAACTTAGCTGGAACAAATTGTTATCTTCTTGAAAGGAATTGCTTCCCTCAATATTTCTATAATCAAGTCTTGGCTTACTTAGATAACTTGGAGGTCTATGTATCTCATTTCTTTCAAAAGGCTACAATAATCCTAAGCAAAAGTTTTGCAAGGTTTAATTTTGAAATTATTTTATTTCAACAAATATTTCAAGTTTGCTTTTACAATGATACTTTTCATAGTTAAATTTATTCCAAGAATTTGTATATCTCATGGATAATTTAAATTCAATCTAACCAAGTGGACTTGAAAATATTAATTTAATATAACTATCTATACTATTCCCACTATAATGAGTTTTCAATGAAATATCAAAAGATAAAATCTAAGCTCCCAAGTTTTATTTAGTACAAGTACATTCAATTAGAAAAGTAGACAATTCAATTAAATAACCACAAGTAGCAGCACCAATTGACACATAGTTTCCTAGCTATAATGACACAATCTCTAAATGATCTCTACACTTGAATTCTAACATCTAAAACCATAATATAACATGTATATTTCAGATGTTAAAACTCATAGAAAAAACACTAACACTTATCTACCATTTCATCCAATGCTTATAATTAAATTCTAGATACATATTACTCAATCCTCCACACTTAGTTTGAAACCATGAAGATAAATTAAACTAGTAGATTGTATTCAAAACATAAATGAAATTCTAGCACAAATATCATAAAAAGGATTAAAACATTTTACAAATTCAAACTATATTCTATATACACAACTTCCTAGTAAATAAGCATGTATCGACAATTAAATCTCATAAAGCCTTAACTAAAATCATTTAAAAAATTATAGTGTTGACCAAAAAGTTCTCAAACCTAGAAACATATCCAAGCTTGACACATGTCCTCCTATCCTAAGCACATCCCAAGTACCCAAGGCTTCATTTATGAACTAAACTAGAGATCTACCAGTCCTCTTTACTCTACATGTTCAAGGTAGTTCACATAGTTGTTTTCTTCATTAATGATTCTCATATGTACTAATGCCTTAACTATTTCCTTTATCTCACTTGACATATTATGCAAGTCTTGAATAATTATAGTGACATTATTCATTACATCCATCCTAATGCTAGGTTTTAGGGAGAATTACACAATAGATTTATCTCCTTCCTTTCCTATAGATTCTATTTACTCTAAAAGTTCTTCATAAATTTATTTACCTTGGTCTAGAATACATGTTTAAGACCTAACCATGTTTTATATCAATCTATCTAGAATTTCCATCAAATACCTCTTTTTCAACTCTATTTTCTTTAATAAAAAATTGAACCTGATTTATTGTCACATCTAAGATTGATTTGGACATTGATGGCATCTACTCTATCCCTTTTTGGTTTCTATATACTCTTAAAATTTCTTGCTCTAATTTAACAATAATATAACAGGTTGATGATTTTCCCTTTTTCTCCAACAACCTCTTCACCTTCCATATGTCCTTGTCATATGCAACTTTAGTTGAAATCTCATTGATTTGCATTTCTAGATTTTTCTAAAGCCTTAGTTGTTGACTCATTTATTTCATCCACTTTGTATCCTAGGCTACTATTTTTATAATTCGTATCACATCTTATGTGGTTGATATTTGAGTTGTGGTAGTTGGTATCATTGAAGTAAGTTGAAATGATACAAAAGAAATTGATAATAGTGGTATCTATATGGATGTAGATATCATTGGAGTAGAATTGAAAATAAGGGCATCTTGTAGGAAACTAGGGGTTGGTAACATGAACTAACAAATGCATAAGTTTCAAATTTAGATGTGGAAGTAAATGGTGTTGAAACTAATGGTAGAGGTGTATGCATTTATCAAAGACCTTAAAGAGTCATGTGGATTGTGCTTGATGTATCTCTTATTTACATAATAATTAAACTCCATTAAACAATCAATGTGTTGTGGTGGAAAGTGTCTTCATTTAAAGAGATTTTGTTGCCCAATACCAAGGATTCCATTTTAATTCGTAGGTATGTGCCTATGTAAGTTATATTGGTTGGCATAGTGTTAGTTAGCATGGATAATTTTCCAAATAAAATTATTTTAGTTGTAGTTGTTTTTGTTCTCATTCACATCAATGTTAAAATCATGTTGTATAGTCACATAAGACTATGTAGACAAGTGTTTGGAAAAATGTGAAGCATTTTTATGGCTAGTGAGATGAAAATTTTCTTTTGAGTGTATGCATGGATTTTCTATTTCTATCCATGGTTTTAAATCATTGATGAAAATTGTAAATGTAAAATTGATGTTCCTATTACTATCCTCAAATGTATAAAGGATGGGTAAAATATTTATCATTAAATTATGAATGGTTGAGTTTTTATGCAATAGTAGGGAAGGTTATTGTGCTAGGTTTGTGCCCAAAAATGGTTTTCTGAAATGAGATACTACATAGTATGTGGTTTTTTTAAAATTTTCTTTAGATTGTGTATGCATTACTTCTATTATGTAGGTTTATTGGTCTTCTTTTTCCTACACTCACCTAAACAACTACACCTGATATGATCTCTCTACCAATTCCTACTTCACCAATGGTTTTAAACTTGATATACCATTTCTCTAAAAGGATATATTTTAATAGGTTGTTCATTTGTAGTTCGAAGCTTTATAAACTCTACATTTTACTATGTGAATAGGAAATAAAATTTGGTAACATCCCTCAAGATTGGTAGCTAGTTTTGCAACAATTTTTATAGAATAATCCTCCTTGGTTAAGTCACTTGCAAATAGAGATAGTTTGATCAAAATTACAAACTATAAAAAAATAAGATCTTAGGTTACTAATCATTACAAATAAAACATAAAATAAATTACATGAGAATTATAAGATGTACATATTTAATACATTACACAATATATACATTGGGAAAACCCTTTTGGGTATAAAACATCATAAAGCGCCATTCTATTATAAAAACAATTACATTTATGTGTATAAATTAATAGAAAAAAATTAGAGTAATTCAATTCTACTTACTTCCACATGGATGATAACACCTCCTATACATATTGATAAGATTGACTATAATCTCAAAAACAATTAATTACTTCTCAATAAGAGAGAAGCTCTTTAAATATAGGAGGAGAAGTGGAATAAATACTTGAAAGGATACTTGCCACACCTATTCAAAACTATGATTTATAAATAATTAACAATCTAATATTAGATTATTAGTCATTTAAAAATGGTATATGCTTTATAAATCATAACACAAGCATAAGGTTTTCTAACCTTATATTATAATAATATAGAAGTTATCAAGATATGACCCCTAATAAAGTTATGTTCTAAGAGTCCCCCATAATATTAATAGGGGTAATAACCTATCAATTTCTATAAAAGAAAAAGAGAAGTACCCTAGTAATGTAGGTCTTATTTGACAAAGATTAATATGGAAAAAAAATATATGCCAAAATGAAGATCATGCATTACAAACTACATGAAAGTCACCTTGTCATTATTTATAATCTCAACTTTTTAAATAATTATTTTAATGAGGTCTTACGAAGTTTTTATTGGATCCCAAGTCTCCTTAAATTAGCCTCCCTAAGGTTCATTACATAGCGCCCGTAGGTCTTATATAATGCAATACTTTTAGAGTGGAAAAGTTATAGAGAAGAATTAAAACATGCTAGTTCAAGAATTATACAATAATGTGATAACCATTAGGAGGTGTCATTGTCATGAACAATCCCCCTTAACGGTAACTCCTTAAGGCCAAGCATTGATCTAAATTTGGACAATTTTATATTGCACAAAGGTTTGGTATGTGATAATTGGTATTCCATCATAGTTCTTCTTGATCATAGTATATCTATCACTTGATAATCAATCTAATAGAATTATAGAACAATTTTATGTTAGAAAACTTTCCTTGAATGAAGTGCCATTGAAAATGAATGTGCTTTATTTCTTGATGTTTGAATATGAGTCTATGGTAAATGTAAATAAATTTGGTTTTCATATAACAAAGAGGTCATTGTAGTAGTAACCAAATCAAACTCTACATATAATCTCCTAAGAAACATTGATTCTTTTGCCACTATTTTTGTGTTAAACCACTATAGATTAAAGAGCCATAGAAAATTGTTGTTTTCAGTGTTACTCCATCGATGTGATATAACTTGCACCATATTTTGGTCTTGTAGGAGCATCCAGGCAAATGAACTATCCAACATCAACCCAAAAAAAAGTGTAGGTTTATTTTTTCAGTTTTGTTTGTTTGTTTGGACTTCTTATTGAATTTCTTGGCAGTAGTTTTGCTTATACAATTCACATCAAGTGAAGTCGATCTTTCATTTCTAGATGTTCATCGAAGAGTTACAATGGAAGTTGGTTTTCAAGCTTGGCTTCCATCAAAGTTACACAATTGAAGCTTTCCAGATTTGTAAGGAATGGGACCTTTTGGGAAAGAGTTTAAATGAGAAAAAGGTTTTCCTTGCAATAGATAATGTCTGCACTAGTGAATCATCCATTCATAGTACATGTATGTTTCTTAGTCTCGGACTTGGCAAAAAAAAATAGAGTTCTGGTCACTGCTTGTATTCATGAAGATATTTTAGAAGTGATTGGGTACGACATATCTAAGAACTATTTTCATCTTCCAAATCTCACTGAAGAAGAGGCTATTCAGATAGTACTTAATCCAGCCATACTTAATTGCAACTTTACATCATTGCCACATTGTCACCAAGAGGTATTGGATATTTCACTCCCCTTTGCAAGATAAAATGTACCATACAAAGGGATTCAATGATGAATGAAGGTTCAATAATAAAGTACCATTTTCATCCCTCTTCTTTGATTCAAATGGGTGCAAAATTAGGTGGCAATTCAGATATCTAGATTAGCAAACTTTGTCGTTTGCTGAAAACTCATAATAGAATGATGTAAATGGGTTGTATCATGTTGTTGGTGAGCAGTAGGAACCACCATACATTTTGAGAGACATTTAGTGGGAACTTGTGTGGTGGAGAAATTTGGTTTCTACGAAAGAGTGGTTTTGGTCTTTGATTGCATCCGACCAAAAAATATAAACACTAACATTTGAAGACTCAAGATATAAAAGATTACAAACATTTAGCTAAAAATGTAAATGCCTATTGATAACAATAATAGCATCAGTTTTCTATATTATTTTTAACTAGAGTCTATGTTCCTTTGTTTTTCAAATTAATTATACATTTTTATTAACAAAAGGAAAAGAAAAGTTGAGTGGGGAATAGGAAGGGGCGCAACCCTTGAGAAAGAATTAGATCATCATTTTCAACAGAAAAAGAAAGAAAAGGCGCTGCAGATAGAGTGGAAAGAGGGTGCGTAGAGGGGAAGCAGTCATTGCCAGATAGAGAGGGCATTCGATGCCATTATTTTCATCCCTCATCGGTGGAGTAAGAGAGACACAAAATCAAGAAAACCAGAGGTAATATAGCAAAGGAGCATGGGATAGAAGGCAACCATAGCCTACAGAAGATTGTTATGAAAGAGAAAAGGTTTGACGCCCATGAAATTTGTGAATGAATATGGGTAAAGGGAGAGAACGTGGGTGGCTAAGGAAAGGATACGCAGCCCCTGACAAAAAGAAACAAAATGCTATATAGATAAAACACGGTGTTGTGAAAGGCAACAGGGGAATCAGCCTGGTAATAGAAGAAATTTGGTTGCAACCCATAGGGAACAAAATAGTGGGGGAAAGAAGATCAACTTGGAATGGAGATGAGAGTAGCAGACAAAAGACAAGATAACAGAGTGAACTTGACTTATGGTTTAAATACTTATTGTTAGATTGATGATAGTAGCTGCCAAAGTGTTCATGAGGAATGTAGGTGAGGATTGTGTATAGAAATTAAGGTAGGATGAGGCCATGGAAGGCCATCTGATTGTAGTTTGTAATTGAATAAATAAATCAATGCTGGTTTGTAATCTTAACTTGATTACATGTTGAATTAAGGTAGAGCATTGCCTATGTGTTTGAGTTTGTGTATTGTGAAACTTTGTTACTTATCCATACAAGAGTAAGGATCCATACTAACTTATGTTGGCCTACAATAGTAAAGAGTCAACAAGGTGAAATGTATTTCATGTTACTTATTGATGATTATTCTAGAATGACTTGGGTTACATTCTCAAGAGAAAAATTAGATGCCTTTAATAAGTTTAAGGTTTTCAAATCTATGGTTGTGAATGAAATGGATACCAAGATCAAATATTTAAGGTCTTATAGAGGAGATGAGTTTACTTCAAATGAATTTAATAAGTTTTGTGAAGATCATGGTATTAGGAGACATCTTTCAGCTCCTAGGACCCCTCAGCAAAATGGGGTAGTAGAAGAGAAGAATAGGAGTGTGCAAGAGATGGCTAAGGCAATGTTGAAGGATGTAGATCTCCCTGACATGTACTGGAAGGAAGCCGTTCACACTACTGTCTATTTGACTAATATCTAGTACAATTAAGGGTCAATAGCACTAAGACCCCTTATGAGCTATGGTATGGAGGACCTCCCACTATTAGATATTTCAATATCTTTGGCAACAAATGCTATATCATAAGAGATGAATAAGACTTAGGAAAGTTTGACTCAAGAAGTGATGAAGGGATCTTTCTTGGTTACTCAACCAAAAGAAAGGCCTATAGATGCTACAGCAAGAGATTGGGAAAGATGATTGAAATCACAAATGTCAAAGTAGATGAAGACTTGTATCAGATCTCACAAGAATTAAAGGACTTTGGATATGATATCTTTTCATGCATTGAAGATGAAGTAGATGAAGGGAAAGAGGAAAAGGAATAAGAACTAGAGCAGATACCCAAGACTCTAGAAAAGTATGTTAAGAAGAACCATTCAACAGATCAGATCATTGGGGACAAGAATAAAGGTGTGCTGACCAGGAGAAGTTTTGCAAAAGCATATGAGAAAGTGAACTTGTGTTTATTATCAAAGGTAGAATAAAAAACCTTTGCTGATGCTAGCAAAGATGATGGATGGATAAAAGAAATGGAAGAAGAATTGGATCAGATAGAGAAGAATTAGACATGGGAATTGGTTCCTAGACCAACCAACAAGAATATCATAGGAACAAAGCAGGTGGTTTGGAACAAGTTGATGAAGAAGGTGAAGTTATGAGAATCAAAGAAAGATTGGTGTGTAAGGGTTATTCTCGAGTTGAAGGCATTGACTGTGAGGAGACATGTGCTCCAGAAGCCAGGATGGAGGCAATCAAAATGTTTCTTGCCCTTGAAACACATAAGAACTTTAAGGTTTATTAGATGGTGTCAAGTAAATATTTTTTAATGGTGATCTAGAGGAAGAAGTCTACATTGAGCAACCAGATGGTTTTTAGATATCAAAAGATCCAAACATCGTGTGCAGACTCAAGAAGGCCTTGCATGGTCTCAAGCAAGCACCTAGGGCTTGGTATGCTAGGTTGGATAAGTACTTACTTCAGCAAGGCTTTAAGAAAGGTACTACAAATAGCAATGTTTACATCAAGGAAGAAGGAGATATGATATTGATAGTTGCAATATATGTTGATGACATCATCTTTGGTGGAGATGATATGTGTAAGAGGTTTGTAGAGAAGATGCAAAAAGAGTTTGAGATGTCTATGATTGGTGAGATAACTTTCTTCCTTGAACTTAAAATTGCTCAGCTAGATGATGGTATCTTTATTTCTCAAGATAAGTATATTAGAGAGATGTTGAAAAAGTTTGGTATGAAGGATTTAAAACCACTGAGTACCCCAATGGTCACTAGATGTCACTTGAGCAAGGGTGATGAGTCTCTAGAGGTTGATCAGACTTCCTATAGATCTATGACTGGAGGATTATTGTACTTGACTGCTTCTAGACCTGATATCATGCATGTAGTATGTGTTATTGCTAGACATCAAGCTAATCCCAAGCGAACACATGAGAAGACAGTGATAAGAATATTTAGATACTTGAAGGGAACTCTATATTATTGCTTATGGTATCCAAGAGGTAATGAGTTTGATCTGAGTGCCTACATTGGTGCCGATTAGGTTGGTTGTGTTGATGATAGAAGAAGTACAAGTGGTGGTGCTTTCTTTTTAGGAAGCAAATTTGTATCATTGTAGAGGAAGAAGTAAGATTTAGTGTCATTATCAACTACAAAGGCAAAGTATATTGTAGCAACATCATGATGTAAATAAGTATTGTGGATGAAACACACCTTGAAGGATATCAAGGTATTGTATGATGAGGCTATTCCTATTTTGTGTGATAATACATGTGTTATATCAACATTTCAGAGAATCCAGTGATGAATTCTAGAACCAAACATATAGCAATCATGTATCACTTTTTGAGAGAGAAGGTTGCAGATAAGGAAGTTAGGTTGGAATATGTTCCAACAAAGGATTAGATTGCAGATATTTTCACAAAGGCTCTTGCAAAGGATACTTTTGAGGATCTCTGGCTTGGAGGTTAGAGGTAATTGCCCCTCCTTCTTGCTAGATGCATAGTGGTGCATCTATCCAGGGAGAATGGTTCATGTTATATCTTTTTCCATGACTGATGGTGGCTACCTCTCAGGGGGAGTAGGTAGTGGTTACTAATGATAAGGGGAGTTTCTTTATTGCAAGAAGAAGTTATGCCCTAAGGGAGAAGAATTTTCCCTTTGTCCTTGATGTCAAAGAGGGAGAATGAGTAGGTGTGTTGCCATCAATGCCAATGGGGGAGATTGTTACACATATGGTTCTTAAGGATGTCATTGATGTCAACATTGTCATGAATGTGTGATGGTGTTCATTGTTAGATGTCATGTCCTCAAATAGATATATTAAGATGGGAATTAGAAGTTCATGATTAGATGTCATGTCCCCATCCAACAGAGAAGATATAGTTCATGGTTGGATGTCATGTCCTATCCAGTGGCTGAAGAGAAGACATATTAAGATGGGAATTAGAAGTTCATGGTTGGGTATCATGTTCCTAAAGCTCTTAGTTAGCAGAGACTGTATTCATTAAGTATGTTTGTTGACAACAAAGAAAACATATTAATATGGGAATTAGAAGCACTAAGATGATCAAGTGTGTTTCTAATGTTGGGGAGATGTTACTGATGGTCTGAAGCATACTATATGCTCTTTCCTGTTGTTCCTAAGAATGTTTGTGTTGATACAAGGAAGTTTTAGCCTCTAGATGTTGGTGAAAGTTTCTACTATAGGAAGACCATTTTGAAGACTGTTTGGGAGGTTGCAACACATTTTCGTGCTTTTGATGTTGTGTTTCTATGGAGTGGAAGATAGCTGCATATAGTGTCAAAGTATGTCTATTCCAAGTTTCATACTATTTGGTCTACCCAATGAGTGTTTTGCAATTGACAGTTTGGAGACAGTGTTGTTCCTAAAGAAGGTATTCATAGTACTATAATATTTGACTCTACATTTCTCTATGTTTGAAGATAAGGCCATGTAGTTCAGAACATAAGTATGATGTGAAGGTGTTAAATCCAAAGTTTTAGATCTTTTGTCCCTCCACAGAGAAAGTTATGAGAGACAAAGTTCTGGTCTATGCTCTGGTAGAATTAAGTGATGATGAAGACTGTTTGGAAAGCTCTACATTCCTCTATATTGATAAATATGGCTATATAGTTTTGAGGATATGTTCACAACAGTGTGTGGGTGCATCCACATGAGTTTTAGGTGTTTTGGTATTCTACAAGGTTAGTTTCTCAATAATAGTGTGTTACAGTGTGTTTCAGATGGCAATTTCATCTGAGTATGCATGTTTTAAGGTATGTCGAACAATGTATTTGTTGTGTGGAGTTAGAGGTGTATCTAAAGGTGTTGTGTGAGTCATGAAGACTCATCAAGAATAATTTTATGAAGATCTTTTGTTTTTCTAGTATTGCACAAGGTTTTCAAGTGGTGGTGACTGTTATACTTCAAATTTCATGTCTTCCTACTTAAGGCCATCCTATTTCAAATGAGCAATGTGTGTGGAGGTGATTCCTTGAAGAACAATGTTGTGAATAATGATTAGGACAGGACTAAGCATGTATTGGGATCTGCAAAGTGTGTGAAGTAGCGTGTAGTTCATGATAGGGCTTGCCCTATGCATGTTTCATGTTGTGCACAATCTCTGGCTGACTTGTAAATTATAATATTCTTGTTGTATTAGCTGACTTGTAATGAAATCAATGTAATGCCATGTATATATTGTAAACCTAGTTGGTCTAGGTGAGGTGTGATTGCGAAGATGAATATATGAGTGTGTGAAGAGCATAATATGTATATCATATGCATTATGATGTACAACAAAAGGAGAAAGAGTAGAAGTGTTAGATTCTATCCCGATTCATCTTGAAGACACTTCTGTGATAGTAGGGAAGTGAAGAGTGTGAGCTTCAATGTCATTTTCAGGTAGTAGAAGGACTGTCATACTATAATCAATTCTAAGTTTGTTGTCATATTAGGGAGTAGTTGCTTCCTTGGGTTGTAACCCTAAATCAAAGTCTACAGGGAGTTGTATCTTCCTTGGGAGTAACCCTAAAGAAAAAATTTCAAGGAGTCTAGTAAATTCCTTGGGTTGTAGCCCTAAAACAAAGTCACCAAAGAGTAGTAGATTCCTTGGGTTGTAGCCCTAAAACAAAGTTGTTATTTTGAGCTTCATATATTGTGAGTTAATCCTCACCATGGTTTTTCCCTTCTTGGGTTAGCCACGTATATTTGGTGTTATGTGTTGATGTGCATTGTGTTGATCTTTCAGGTTTATGTTAATGTTGTAATGCTTAAGTTTTAATCTACTTCAGAGGATTTGAAGTTTGTTTAGATACTTATTCACCCCCCCTCTCAATATCTTTGTGTGTTCAACATGGTTTCTCCCTTCAATCTAATAGCATTCTGGTAGCCCATGTGTACTTGTGAAATCTCTATAAAACTCACTACTTGAACCCTTCATGCATGTGTGAATATTAATAGGTACATATAAAAGGTAGTTTTGCAATACCACATGAAGCAAAACCACGTGCCTAGAAACGATGTGAAAAGTGTCCAAAAAGGCCAATCCCCCCTTGCTATAGCCTTCATTTATTCTTGTCAAATCCTTCAAATCCAACTAGGTGGGGGAGGGTGCTATGGGCTCACTTATCATGAATAATATTTCTTTAATTGAAATTCTCAAGAAAATCATGACTTTGAAATAAAGAGTTCCTAGAAGCTAGCCATAATTCAATTGGGTTGAGTCAAATTAGGATGACATGATCAATATTCTACAAATTTTAATTTTTGAATATTGATAGGGTGCTCAACATTGGCATCCACTACAAGAATATTACAGAGAGAAGAATATAACTATATAGATCAGAGATCACAATAGAATGCTCCCTAAGGAACAAGGTTTTTGCATAAATGTTTAACTCCTTGGTTACACAAGATTTGTAATTCCCTCTTTTGTGTAAAAGTTAATTGTATATAAAAAACATAAATAAAAAATCAGAAATTCATATGCAATACCTATTGCTTTCTCCTAACTCTTAGATAGAGAAATAAATAAATGTCAAGTTTCATAACTAACAAATATAATGAAACTTTAATTCTTAAATTACCATGATTAAATTAAATAGGTCAAAACAAAATAATTGTTAAAATAATATACTCTAGGCTACCAATAAATAATACTTCAAATATATTAGTTAACATGAACTTTCTCATGAGCGAATCCATCACAACTTATAATAGTGCAAGTGATAATTTAAGTTATTACACCATTATTCTCCTTTGTCAGGAATTCTTAGAGTGCTAAAATAAGATTGTGGGGTTCATATATTTAAATGGTGTCACCATAATCTATATGAAAATTGTATGCATAAGTTCACATCTCATGTTTGAAAGATACTTTGTGAGTTTTACAAGGATAAAGGCAAACTTTTAAAATACAAGACAAAAAAGGATTGCTATCAACAATTCAAAATAGCACCAAATACCTACTTTTAAACTATATGTACTAATCCAAATAACATATTCGATACCCCATTAATTTTAATATCTAAAAATACATATGAAATAATGAATTATATACCATTATTCTTTATCATATCCTTTTATAATAATATTACCAAATGATTATTAGCCTTGTTGAAAGATATCTACTTGTCTTCCTAATAAACCCATTTATAATATACTATTGAATGGTTGTTAGCCTTATTGAAAGATATCTACTTCTCTTCACAATATACCCTTTTTTTCTTCATAATAAAACTTTTTATAATAATATACTAAATGCCTTTATAATAAGACATTTTATAACAATATTAATGAATGATTGTTGGCTTTATTGAGAAATTTCTACTTGTATTTATTCTCAACCTATTAGAACAACTCACATGCTATTTGCCATTAAAATATATTTAAAAAGCCGGTAATACATTTAACCAAAAGTAAAGACAAGGAGAGGTCATACACATCTGTCCCCACAACCACCCCCCAAAAAAAACTCTTTTAGGGAATTATATTGGTGTTACACCATTCTTTTTTCTATTGTCCGCAAGCTAATTCTAAATTTTAGTTATAATTTAATAAATATTCTTGCCAACGAGGAAAAATTATAAGATCTTATGCAATTGCAGAAAGCAATTTTAAATCTAAGATGATACTCACAGAGTCACACGTAAAGTAGAGAGGCATGGGTAAAATGCAGCCTTCAAATATCTTTCATTTGTTGAACACGATCATGGAGGCAAATGAAGCGAAAGCAAGGAGGTGTCACTTTGTGATGGTCCATGGAGCTGTATTTGTTACTGCCTTCATGCCCCTCAGCGAAACAACACTACCTGATATGATGAATGAGGTTTAGTGAATTCCATCTCTACTAATTCCTGCATCACCATTTTTTTTTCATTTTTTTTTAAAAGAAAAAGGTGGCAAGCCACCCAAACCAATTCATTAAAAATAGGTAAAGGTTTATACAGAGAAAAACTTCAGCAAAAAATAGACATCTGAGAAGGCCCTAAAGCACCCTGTTGAGACAATAGAGGCCAAAAATAGAAAACTAAAGAGGAGGCCATCCCCATCACTGAGCTGCGTCTAGAGTCAAATCAGACTCCAGGTCACCCAGGAGCACACCCTGCACCAGCGGCTCCACAACTACCCTTCTAGAGGAAGTTTTGCAACACCTTGTAAAAGGACTGAATGATGCTGCAATAAGAAGAACAGACATCTCATGTCAGAGAATCATTGGCGGTCTAAGCAAGTTTCAAAGTCAGCAGAACTGTCACATCACCCGTCGGACCTGACTAGAGGTTTGAAGAAGTGAAAGAAAGCCTCCATCGGTAGGACACACATCCATCGGAGTACTGTCTCAACCCTATGCTGATCATATAGGTCTTGTTGACGTCAACCTTCAGCACATCATCAGAGTAAACAAGACACTCAGAGATAGAACTTAGGGCAATGCCAACGATGATAGACCAGCTGATGAACAACACCAAAGGTGAGACATACACAATAGCTAGGATAGAAAAAAGATGGGTCATTATGCTTGTGAACAAAAAGAGATCATCAGAAACTTCTTCTGCTAAATGCTCCAACTTTCTACGCATAGGACATGACTGCTATCATGATTAAAGATATCATTAAAGATGCCCCATCTTTCTATTAGATACAATGGCGATGGAGGACAAAGGCTGGTAATATCAGATCCCACAGGCAGACTGCCCGTTGGCGAAAAGACAAGCTAAGGTCTTGTGAAGTCTAGGACATGTCAGGAGCATTGAAGATCCCATTAATAGACCCCATCTGCTTATCCAAAACAAAGAGGACGTAGAAGTAGGAGGCACGCTTAGATCCCACAGGCAATCTTCCCGTTGGCGAAAGGATTTACAACGACCTTTTGAACACTTGGACATGACAGGAGCAGTGAATTCCTCCTAATTGCCTCCAGCCCATCCTGTATGCCTTTAAATGCACCCACTGTAATCAAGGAGTGAAGGTGACACACATCTTGTCATAAAGGGGAAAACCAATCAAAATATACTACCTGGGTAGCTTAGCCTAAGAGGGGGATGCAGCCTTTAAATCATCTTGTAGGAGCTTGCCCACGTGGCATTTTTGACTAAGCTGGCCTGGAATAAAAACCTCTGTGGCCGTGTTGTGATCTATAGCCATTTTGGCAAGTCCGTCGACAACCTTGTTGCCTTCCCTCAGAGTGTGTGAAATCCTGAAGTCCTCGAAAGTGTTAAGCAAGGGAAAAACCTATTGCAATATATAGTTTAGCTTCTAGCTGTCCAAGCCTTTAGCTTTAAGGGTGTTGATAATAATCATAGAATCACCTTCTATCCATATATGCTTAACTCGAAACATGACCACCAATTGCAACCCATGTACTAAAGCCCAAACTTTGGCTTCATTGTTTGTACCTATTGGGATCTTTGATGCTTTGGCAGCTAACAGAGAGCCATCCTCTCTTCTGAGGACACACCCCATGCCTAAGACTCCAGGGTTGCCCCTACATGCACCATCAAAAATTAACTTAATGAATGGGACTATAGGTGGTAACCATTTAACCACCTACAACATCACCATTTAATGACATTTCTCTAAAAACATATAACTTAACAGAACTCATCAATAATTGGAGGCTTCAGAGACCCCACATTTTACTATGCAAATGGGAAAAAAAATCTCACAACATCCTTCATGTTTGGCATCTAGTTTGCACAACAATCCATATTATAAAACAGTCCTCCATGGGTAAATCACTTGACAACAAAGACAGTTCAGTTACAAATTAAAAAAATTGAATTGAATTTTTAGTTAATGAGGTAAGTTGTTATGGAATTTCAATTGATTGATAGGTTAATATGACACTAAATGCAGGATCTAATTTTGTGGGAGTCTCTGGAGAAAAAGTCACCGCTAAAAACTATGGAAGCATTGACAGAATATACTTTGTGGCCGAGGAGGATAAGTCTATTACAGAGGCATTACAAAGAAAGATGATTGCAGAGAATCCTCCACAAATGGTATATGAAATTGAAGGATCTGATCATACCATATTTTTCTCCAAGCCTCTTCGTCTGGCTGAGGTGCTCATACAAATTGCTAATACGTGTGTGTAAGTGAAGCAATCACCTTTTAAGGTGATGCAGATGAGGTTCTTAAAATTGTAATGGTGAAATTTGCATACCCATGCTATTTTCTATTTAGTTGTGTTTATATTTTAAGCTGATGTATTAATGTATATAGTGACAAATAACATGATATTGTGTGAATTTCCATTTATTTTCCTAATTTCTTTACTCATTTATACATACACATATTTCTATATATATGTAGTTATACTCTATCTATTCACACACACACACACACACACACACACACATATATTTAGTCATACTCTATCCATTCTCACATACACATACATATATTTCTTATTTGTATGTTTATCACACTTATTTATGCACCTACCTTGATTTAGTAATTTGCTATATAATTTGACCACTATTCCATTCTAGGACAAGTCTATAGACGTAGAGGTGACCTTGTAGTCATGAACTTGTCCCTTCCCAATTCAAAATTTAAAATTCAAATTTAGCTAATTGATGACCTTTACCCTTTTACCTTACCGACTTATTGTTGTGTGCTTAAACACTCCAACTTAGTTGGAATGAATTGTTTCTCTCAATATTTCTACAATGAAGTCTTGGTTTACTTAGACAACTCAGAGCTCTATGTATCCTATTTATTTTAGAAGTCTATAATGATCCTAGGAAAAAGTTTTACAAGGTTGACTTTCAATTAGTCTATTTTAACAAATATTTCAAGTTTTTCTTTACAATGATTATTTTTCGTAGTTAAATTTGTTTCAAGAATTTATATATCTCATGAATAATTTAAATTCAATTTAACCAACTAGTCTTGAAAATATAAATATAATATAACTATCTATACTATTCCCACTATAATAAGTTTTCAAATAAATATCAAAAGAATAAAAATGTAAAAGAGAAAATCTAAACCTAAGTTTTATTTAGTACAATTACATCCAATTAACAAAGTAGACAATTCATTCAAATAACCACAAGTAGTAGCACCAATTGACACATACTTGTGTAATTATGATGATGCAATCTCTATAGGATCTTTACACTTGAATTTTAACATATAAAACCATCATATAACATGTAGATTTCTGATGTTAAAAATCAAACACAAAAGACTAACACTTATTTGCTATTTTTTCCAATGCTTATAATGAAACTATAGATATATATTACTTAGTTCCCCAAACTTAGTTTTGAATTCATGAAAAGAAAGAAAACTAGTAGATTGTATTCACAACACAAAGAAAATTCAAGCACAAATAACATAACAAAAATTCCAACATTTTACAAGTTCAAATCTCATGCTATATACACAAATACCTAGTAAAAAAGCATGCATGAGAAATTAAATTGCATATTTTCTTAACTAAAATCATTGAAAACATTATAATATTGACCAAAAAATTCTCAAATATAGCAACATATCTAATCTTGATAGTGTCCTCTTTTCCTCAACAGATCCCAAGTACTCAAGTCTTCATTTATGTCCTAGACTTGAGATTTAGTAGTCATCTCTACTCTACATGCTTGGTAGTCCACATAGATGTTTTCTTCATTAATGATCCTCATATGTACCAATGCCTTGACAATTTTCTTTATATCACTTGACACATTATGTAGGTTTTCATCAATAATTATAGTGGGATTATTCATTCTTTTTGTCCTAGATATAGTAGGATTATTCATTCTTTTCTTCCATATTCCTTTGTCATATGAAACTTTAGTTGAAACATCATTTATTTGCATTTCTAGATTTTACTAAAGCCTAGTTTGTTGACTCATTTGTTTGATCAATTTTGTATCCTAGGCTCCTAATGTTATCATTTGCATCACATCTTATTTGGTTGATATTTGAGTTGTGGCAATTATAATCATTGAAGTAACTTGAAATGATAACAAGTAAATTAAGTATAGTGGTATCTCTAGGGATACATGTAGATATCATTGGAGTAGAATCCAAAAAAGATGAATCTTGTAGGGAATTAGAGTTGAGTATCATGAACTAACAAATTCTTTAGTTTCAAATTGAAACATGGCCACATATGGTGTTGAAACTAATGCTAGAGGTGTATGCATTTATCAAAGAACTTAAAGAGTCATGTGACTTGTGATTGATGTATCTCATGTTTACATAAGAATTCAAGTATCCATTGAACAATCAATATACATTGTGGTGGAGAGTGTCCATGTAAAGAGCCTATGTTGGTCAATACCAAGGATGCCAACTAATTTTTAGGTATATTCCTATTTAGGTTATATTGGTTGGCCATAGTGTTGGTTACTATGGAGCATTTTCTAGATAAAATTGATGTCAAGCTGTAGATGTTTTTATGCTTATGCCCATTAGTGTTGAAAAAATGTTGTATAGTTAGTCAAGGCTATGGAGACTAGTAATTAAAAAAATGTGTAGTATTTTTATGCCTAGGAAGATTAATTATTTTGAGTGTATGCATGGGTTTTCTATTATAATCCATAGTTTTAAAGCATTCATGTAGATTATAAATATAATTTTTGATGTGGCTATTAATATCCACATATCAATAAAGGTTGAGTCAAGGATTTGTTATTAAATAATGTATGGTTGAGTTTTTATGCAATAGTAAGGAAGGTTATTCTTCTAGGTTTGTTGCATGAAATGGTTTTATCAAGTGAAATACTACATACTATGCATTTTTCTTTTTATTGTTTTATATTATTTATTCATTACTTCTATTAGACAGGTTGACTAGTCTGAACTTTTTCCTACACTCAGCTAAACAACTATATCTGATATGATCTCTCTACAATTCCTACTTCACCAATAGTATTAAAATTAAATTACCATTTCTCTAAGAGTATATATTTTAATAGGTTGTGCATCCATAGATGGAATATTTATAAACTCCACCCTTTACTATATAAATGGGAAATTAAATTTGGTAACATCCCTCAAGTTTGGCAACTAGTTTCTACAACATTTTTTTATCAAAGACTAATCCTCCTTGGGTAATTCACTTGAGAATAGATATAGTTTCATTGTATATTACAAACATTTAATTAAACTATTGATTAATGAGGCAATGTACTAGGATTTTATAGAACTTTAATTAAGAGATAAATTAATATGCCATTAAATGAAGGATCTAACATTGTCAGAATCAATAGTGAAATAGTTTCCTCTATTTCAAGAACCTCTTTTGTGTACATCTAAAAATTGTGCTCCAACGATTCACAAAGTATATGTTGTGGTGAAGGAAGATAAGGATCTTAGTGGAGATATTCTAGACAAAGATGATTGTAGACAATCCAACATAAATGGTATACAAAATTGAAGGATCTAGTTACACTATATTATTATCCAAGCCTCTTTGTCTAGATAAGGTGGTCATATAGATTGCTAATAAATGAAGTGATGTAATCACATATTAATGTGATGAAGATAGATTTTAGTAATATTTGTGGTATCTAGAAATATAGTAATAATATTATCACATATAATATGTCAAGGTTCTTAATATTGTATACCCATGACATTTCTCATTTAGTTTTGTGTTTATTTTGAGGTAATGTTTTAACACATATGCATAGGAACAAATAGTACAATATTTTGTCAAGCTTCTTTTTCTATATAAACATACTCATATATCAATAAATTTGCCTCTAGATTATGCATTTACACACATGCCTATAACATCATCTTATATACCTATTTATCATGCCTATATATGATCCTACCTCTATTTAACTAATTGCTACCTAGATCTAACTATTATTCCATTCTAAGACAAATATATAGACATGGAGGTGACCTCACAATTGTGAACATGTCCCTTTCTAGTTTAAAATTTAAAATTTAAATTTATCCAATTGGCACCCTTTACCCTTCTACCTTTTACCCACTAAACAAATTTTTGGTGCAACTTGATGTTATGTTCTAGTATTTATGAATATTCAATGAAAACATTCTAATCATCCTCAAGCGTTGAAACTTTTGTTCATTCTAGAGAGCATTAGAGTAATAAATAGCATCATTATTCAATTTGGTACAAAAAAAGAACAAGGAATCTTCATCTTAGGCACTTGCCTATTATTTTCAATATTGTTCAACTTAAGGGGAGTGATTAGGGTGTATTTCCCTCATGACTCAGTTGTATAAACACCTAATAAGGTCTTTCTTAAAATTACCAATCCCCCAACATTCAAGAAAAGTAGAGGAGAGTATTGTGTATTAGGCAAAGTTGTAGCACAAGATTCTACAATTTTCTAGGATGACCTTGGAGTCCAAGTATAAATCTATGGATGCAAATTTTCCCTTAACTTACAAAATTGTCTTATGATAGGGAAAATACCTATCAAAACATTCCAAGTGATTACACTAACAATTTTGGAATTGTTTCCAAGGCCAAAAAACATGTTGATTCCAAATTCTCATTCACTTAGCATCATTATTTAGTTTTCAACCAAAATATTGCATATTCATCTTTTCAATTATCAAAGAACTTTACTCAAATCACATTTTTTAAATATACATGTTATCACTAGGAATTGCACCCATATGCAAAGTTGGTTAAAGCACTACAATTCTGTGTAACATGGGACTAATCTCAGGTTGTGGGTTCCCTATGACGAGGTTAGACCTTTAGATTGTGGGTTGGTTCCCTTCAAATGCTCTATTGAGATGTATGTTTTACTTTTTGGAAAACGGGAAGAAAGAAACTAAATGAATACTGAAGGTAAAATGGTGAAGCACCTGATATGGATAAAAATAATAGAATCTGATTCACAATGTTTGCTCAGAAATCTAACTTCTACACATTCTAGACTTGGCATAAATATCACAAAAGTGACTCCAAGGAAGGTTTGAAAACACGTTTTTATGAAGGAAATAGTTTTTTCACAGCACAAAAAAGACTATTTATGTTTAACACAACCTAAGACCTGTGATGAATTTATGCTTTAATTCTGTAAACAATGAGGTGAGACAATAATTTTGAAGGTTTAATAATAAAACACAGCAAAATTTCATCAAAATCACTTTCAACATTCAACACTAAAAGGAAAGGTAATTCAACCGATCAAGCAAGTACTCTACAGTTTGTCGATTATGTACACCTGGATCAAGTGAGTAGTCTACAATTCATCGATTCTTTTAGTTGGTTGAAGAAGAATACATACTACCTAGACTTGATTGCAAGACAATCAGTGGATCTACTAAATGGCATTCATTTAGGAGTTTGAATGCAAGTACATGGACTATCTGGACAAGCGAGATTGCATGCTTTTGTTAGTTTTGTATTTCAAGAGATTGGGAAGCATGTGAGAATACAGAATGGGTTGAAGAGTGGACACAAAGACCATTGACACTTGCACAAGCACACGATCAAAGTGAAACAACAATTGAAGACAATGATCAACTATTTGCATCAGATGATTATGACTGTGTTTCAGACCTTGTACAAGAAGGTAATTTAATTCAAATTATTTCATTTTATTTCACTTCATTACTAATTTGTAGTGCTTTTATTTATTTATATGTGTACATATGAATGCATGTATGTTGATTGGTCAAATTTTATGGACATGTACAAGTTATTGAATCAAAATTTATTTGCAGGACGTGTATGTTGTTGTTGCACCAAAGAAGAATGAAGAGGAAACAAAATATTGGTTGGCTCATTGTGTGGAGACTAAACATAAGTTAACAGCACCATGAGAAGATGATGATGGCTTTCCTTTATCCAATAGGTTTGGTGATCCCCTTAAGACATCCCCTTAAGTAAATTTTGATAACAAGTCTTTGATCCCCTTAAGCAAATTTTAAGAACTTCTTTGATCCCCTTAAGCAAATTTTAAGAATTTCTTTGATGATGGCTATCATCATCCAATAGGTTCGGTGATGGTTGTTGGTACTTGGCTATAGAAATACATAATAAGAAAGAATAGTTTGCCTGCATTCGAAGATTATGAAACACATAAGAAGATTATACACTACTCACATTTGGTGTTGGCAACAAATATAAAATTGGAGAGGTATTGTGGAAAACCTACAAATAAAGAGCTATGGATAATTTCTATGGAAGACCGTGAGACAATCATCAATGAATGGGAAAAAAGAGAGGATGGAGATGGTACAATGGAATAAGTAAATACAGGTAAATATAGTTAAATAGATTTATATTGTTCTTTTAAATACATTAAATACATGTTTTGATATTTCTTGTGCATTATTAGTTGAAATTGATTTAAATTATCCTTTTATATCCTTAGGCCATCATCACAAATTCATCACATACTTTGAAACAAAAACTTGAGAGGATGCAAATTAAACCTATATCTACACATGTGTGAGGCACTTGTAAATACAAGTACAAATTGTGTATATCTAGATATTTTATATAAATTAAAATACATGTTTTTATGATATATTGATAAATTTCTTGTATTATTTTTATATCGGGTGGCGTGAAGACTTGCTACATTCCCAAGTTTTGGATTTTCTTGAGATGGCATGACCACATTTTGTAAACATTATTTTGAGTTGGCATATATGTACATACATAATTACATTATTACACATTTTGTACACAAATTTGTATACATGTGTATGTACACAATTTTATACTCTACACTTTTATATATCAAAATTATTATTCTATATATTTTATTTGTTAAATGCACATGTTTTTCTACTTTGAATTTGCGTTAAATTTGATTTAATTATATTGTTAAATTTGGTTGCCTTGGGCAACTTCACCAAATTTTGAGAACTTAAGACGTCCCCTTAAGACATCGTAAATTAGGACCCCTTAAGACATCTAAAAAGTTATCATATTTGTAGCTTAATTAACATGGCTAATTTGAAGTTGTTAATGGACCATAGTACATCCTATGTGCAGTTATGTTACTTCTATGTTTCAATAACCATATATCTATCAATCCAACCATTAAACTATCATCTTCATTATATCCTTAAAATTTCTTCTTTATTTGACATGCTCAATAATGAAGATGAACTATTATATGTCCATGATGTGAATCATGCATGTATATGTCCTCTCTATGTTAGCAATGATATGAAATTAACATATGTCACTACATCTAAGAGAGGGAGTCAAAACTACATGGATATCACCTAATATACCTTCATCAAGTCTAATAATATACATCATATCTAGAATGATGTAATTGATTAGTATTGGTCCTCAATTGCTTTCAACTGATGAGTAAGAGTGGCTTTGATTAGATTTGTCTACTCAAAGATTCAAATTGAAGGACAATATAAAACAAGATCGTTCTCACCCTTCTCCTTCTCACCTTTATTTTGCAATTTTCTTACAAAATCTATTAGATTGGGATTAAACTTAGTATTCTAGATTAGTATCTAGTCTAAGATGTTAAATTTTTACCATGTTTGAAATTGTTAAAATTCCTTGGTAGGACTTGTATGTATTCATGTATGAAATTATTAATGAATGTCTAAAACTGAACATGTACATGTTTGCTTTATCTTTCTTGCTAAGTAACAAGAATAATTGCAAGCAATGCCTTGTGTTTCATTCCTTTGATTTCATTGGAGCCGCTCATATGGGACAATCGACATCTACCACTATGTTATTCACACAAACCAAAAATTTTGATAAAGAACCTTGGGAGAAGAAGTTCCCTTTCAAGTAGGGAACAAGTAGTTTCATATATTATTGTGTCAAAATATGCATCAACAAGCGGTGAATCAATTTTGCACATCATCAACATTATTCTTCTATTGTTGATATTAGAACTAAGTAATTAATTCCTCATTTAATTATCATATTATTACTATCAATTTATCAACCTGACTCTAGATTTTATCTGGTTTAATAATGCTTAATTATTTGCATTAGATTAATTAGCCTAGATAATTGATGTAAAAGATTTATTTATTTACATTTATTAGTGAACCCAACATTGCTTACATGACTTAAGGTTCCCCCTTAGGGTTTCTCTTTTATTAGGGTTTTTTAGATCAATAATTTCTAATTAGTTTATCATATTTGGATATCTTGTTAGGGTTTATATGCTCTATTCTATTGTACTTTATAGTTATATCTTTATTTAGGTTTTCTCGGATCATTGATATATCTAGTCTTTTACCCACTCTAACCACCATTACTTTGGCCTTCAAGGTTTGAAACTTCTTGCACTCATGTCTACTTGTGAATCACATGTATATGCATAACATATGTTAGCATATTCTTGAAGGCCTAGCTAGACAATCACTTGTATAAATACATGTTCTATATAATGCATAGATAGAGAAGTTCATACCATTAAATTGTGGCATGTATAACACTATACAATTCTTCTTTCATCCAATACAATTATATTACAAAAGTCTTATGCTCATCTTGAATGTGTAATTGCATACTAATCTAGAGTTTTTTATGGATATTCTACAAATTATATAACATAACACACTAAATTACAAGTTTGTCCTCTAATCCTCCTAGGATTCAAATCAAATAAGACTTTCAAAACATGCTTTTTCAAGTGCTTTTTTTTTTGCATACACAAGTTTTGGAAAGAACTACTCATAAATTTGTTAAAATGAAATACGTTTCAACCAAACAAAAGAGTACAGAGGAAACTACCAGACCCCCAAAGGGTTCTAGAAAACTCAACATGAGGATCCTACCATAGGGGAGTAGATGCCACCACAAAACCCATGAATCTAACACAAAACCCAAGATACCACTATAATTCTACAATTTCTCCTAAACTACAAAGAAAGATGAGACTTTTGCATATGTTTTCTACCATTACATACTAACCCTCCATATCTAAATTTTACCTTTACAACCTCTCTGCATTGTTAAAGAACCACTATTAATGCAGAGGAACCCACAATTGGTCCTACCACCTAATGAAAGGATTTTTTGCAAGGATACTACTAAAACTTAAACTAGACCATGCCTGTTGGCTAGGAATGATTATAAACCTATGGTACAGTCCATTGGAACACAAATTAACCCAACAATAAGATTCAATTTTCAAAATTTGAAACAATATTTCTGAAAATAACGTGCTAATTTCACCATTGCTTAAAATGTACATACATTATTCATTTACAACTTCCTTTATATAAAGTCACAAGGGGAAGATTACAAATATATAACCTTACAAAATCCCCAAGCTCAAGATTGCTCCTTCTAACACAAGGAATCTCTTCAATGTATGCTTTTAGTTGAACAACATAAGTGCGGTAGTCATTGTAGGGTTTAATACTTTAAGTTTGTTTGTCTTGCATACTATGAGAAAACCACCCTAAAAAACACACATGTACAAATCACAAATAGAAAGTATGTATAGTTTAAGTTAGGGCTTATGTTAGTTTTTTTGTATGGAGCTTCCCCTTCTAATTTAAAGAACAATTTTATCATACACACTATTTTATTGTGTTGCATTAGAAAGGTGTGAATTAAAATACTAACAATTTTGGTGACTACTCAAAAATGGCAATTGATGTGCAATTATAGGGAAATCTACACTTGATGGAAAGTAAAGCAGATATTGATCATTTTCATTCAAAAAATGTTCTTCGGTAATTGTATCAAAACTTGTTGAATTTCTTTCAACTTTAAAAGAATAACCACTACAAGCACTAGTTGATGTCATGTATTCACATAATACATTGAATGATGTCATGTGTTCACATAATTATAAACTATAAATAAAACAACAATATCCACAAGAAGAAAACAATGCCTACTTTGCTCAAATTCTTTGAGATCAAGAAAGGATTGTTGATGGAAGATCCTAATGTTATAGAAGTATATCATATGTTCTTTAAAGGAGACAAGGTCACACAAGTATCCAAGAAGAAAAGCTGCATTATAATTCTTATCATTAAGCAAGAAGATGCCATAGATGATTATCAATAAGGTTTCTTATTTTTGTATTCATTTGTTTATCCAAATAACCCACACAAGAACAAATAGAGGAAGGTCAGGTTGTATAAAGTCCAGGTCCATGTTCAAAAAATATACAAAGTCCCATGTTCAAAATATAAAGTCCATGACAAACAGTATATAACATAGTCCATGAAATAGTCAAATTATGTAGCCCATGAAATAACCTATCACATACTATCTCTGTAATCAAGAGTCCTCTTCACACCATGCGAACTACTCAGATGACCTGAATCACTCTGTAGAAGAGAAAGATTTAGATGAAATCAGATGTAAGATGATTAAAAATGATTTAATGACAATTTTTAAACTTATAATTTATCATAAAATTAAATTACCATGTGAGGCTAAGAGGCATGCTCTGGTGCACCTGGACCTGTCTCTACATGCTCTAAATCAATCTATTTAATACAAGAGAAAGTTCAAGTTAAAATTAGATGTAAGACGATTTTAAAAATGATTTAATTCAATTTAATTAATAATTTATCAATTTAAATTATTATACCATAAGAGGAACTTGTTGTACATCCTCTATTCCTGGACCTATCTCTATAGGCTTAGCTACATGACATGTCTCAAGCTATAAAAGAAAAAGAATTTTGAACATATGTCAACATATATATCTATCAAGAAATTTACTTTAAGTTCACAATGCATGTTTTAATTGACTTTAAATATAATCTAAATTTTAAATTATACCATATCAGGCTACCCATCTCCTCTATCCTCCTGCTCTAAATGTGTTGTGTGTTAATGAAACATGTCACTGACAAGCTCCTACAAGGTCATTTATAAATTAGCACATGTGTGTACAAATTAGGTTTTAAAACATATATATAATTGACTTGTGTACATGGTATAGGTACTCAGTTTTTGTTTTAATCTATTTAAAAGATTTGTACATATATTACACATAGACATAGACATACATTTTTGAACAACCTGAAATGCAGTCGACTCCTGATATAAACTTGGATTATCCAAGTGTGCTACAATGCCCATCCTCATTGTTATGTCAACCTGCATAGACATATTTTTAATATATATTAAATAGTACATGCATGTTTTTAGATATAGTGATATCAAAATAGAAAAATCTAAGTATATATAGTTTTTTAAAACAATATACATACTGTAAAAGTGTAATGTGAGATGCCCAATGATGGAGGATTCAATTTGGAAGAACCCTGAACCAATTCATAAATATTTAATGTACATGTTCAAGACTGAATTACAAATTAAAATCAAGTAAAATAATTAATATTTAAAATATAAATCATTCAAAATGTACCCCAAATGGGTGCCCGAGATGAACAGGTGTCAATGAAAATTTAATTCGATCAATGGTCCCTATTGCCATCATCTACACCAAACAATTCAATTGTTCAAATATTAAAATTTAATTGATCTATATGTTGATTAAAAACATGTGCTTAAAAAATTGTTATAAATTTAACATGTGTACATAACCTATATATACTTGTGTCGAATGATCAGTGGGATGATCCTCAGCAAATAGATAATCAACAAATGATTCACCCACATTGTCAGATGATGCATGTGTAGCTGCCTGATAAGGTCCATAACACAACTGATTGCAACTCATACATGTATGAGGCATCGACACATGTGGAGTTGTACTAGGACCACTTCCATCATCAACTCCTCCATGGTCTCTAACCTGAGCTACCATCATAGAAGTCTGCTCATCTAGGCTACCTAAGAGTGCACTCAGTGTGCCTAGTATGGATACCACTACATGATGCTGGAAGGGTGAAGGAATGTCAGCAACAGGAGGGTCAATAAGAGGTTGAACAGGCACGGGTCGTTGGGGATCAACCCATGCCCCCAACCTCTGTTGTGGCATGCCACCACCAATATCCTAGAATGATCTAAAATCAAAGTAGTTGGTTTTTTTATTCATAACAAACTTTGCATATAATTTTCTCAAAAAATATAAAGGAACCTCACAATTAGCATGAGGTGGATAATCAAACACCATCCATCATCTGTTCCAAAAATTGGTAGACATTCTTTCATGCCTACACCACCTGATTGATATTCTTCTGTTATTTGTAGGAATAGGTTCATTTGTAGTGGGATGTCTAAAATATTGTGCTAAATGAGCTTTTGTGATTTTAAGATCCCAAATAGCCTTATAGGAGAGGCCATCAACATAAAATTAGCACCTCTCCTCTCTCCATTTTTGGAATCCATCAAAGTCTGAGTCAATAGACCTCACAGAATCTACAATGTTTTGCATCAAAGCTATAAAATGTACCACATGAGGTGGCATGAATTGTTCATTGTGAATGGAAATCAATTTTTCTTCTATGGAACCCACATTTTCATTAATTATAGCTCACAAGCGAGCCTAGCCAGTTCCAGGTGGGGGTCCAGGTGGGGGTGGAGGTGGGGCATCTGGAGCTGGGGGTGGGGGTGGGGGTGGGGATGGGACCGGATCATCTTGTACATTGAGGAAGTCCTCAACATCAAAGTGAATATCATCCAAATTCATGATATATATAAAAATAGATATGAACCTACATATATACATATAAACATACAAACTTGAGTATAAATTTAAAATTAAATCAAGAATATATATAATGTACATGTTCAAAAATTATAAATTATATGTATGTTTCAAGAAATTACACTTCAAATAAATTTAAATTAAACATGCAGATACATACATGCATGTACAAATTTCAAAATGTAAGAGAGCTATTGTATAGTGAACTAGATGTAATTTTCAAATTAAAATCAAGGGATTTTCATTCGAGACCTAAATTTTGATTCTTATAGTGAGGGAGACAAGAAAGATCAATTTAATACTATACAGATCAATCTAATAGTAGGGCTATTAGGACTACCATAATGAATTTGTTCTCAAGGTTTGTTATCATATTTTAGGTCCAAGGTTTCAATTTTGTTAATTTTTCTATGGAGTTGGCTATTGTTTTGATGTTAAGTACTCATTATAGGAGATCCAACATTTCCTATGGCAAAGCTACAAATAGTTTGTCATGGTTTTGGATGAATTTCTCTAACTAAATATGACTAATAAGCTTGGTCAACAAACAATAGTCATGCTTGCATTGGTTTGAGCATTGGATCAATCATGAATTCATAAATTGGATATGTGTTCAAGAGTATGTGAAAATTTGAGTGAATCCTTACCATTTGATAGGAAAGAGGAAATCATCATGTGAACTTTAGTATCTTGTATAAAGTTGTCATGACCATTAAGGACTAAACATTAATTGTTATTAAATTCCTAGATTGTTATATGGACCTTTAAGATAGCTTTAAACTAATAATAGACTTGTCATGAGGGACAATGAACTACAAAGGGACAATGAAATTGTTGTTAAGATGTAAGACTCCTCTAGAGATTCAATTGCATTATCTAGATAATCAAAGAGACATAACCATGTGGTAATGATTAAATCTTCCACTTTTGAGATAGATGATGAGGTAAGAAGGTTAGGATACTTTGTTTAACTTGTGATTGTAGGGATGATCTAGCTAGAAAAAAGATATTAGTTGATGGTGAACTAGCTTGATTTCGTTTCCTATTTCCTATTTACAATTGTTGTTTTCTATTTAGTTGTTAGTCACTTGACTCTTATGTGTGTTATTTAGCTTCAGACTAAGCCTATTTAATTATTCTAAATAGTCTTAATTCACACTAGATCCTAACACTAGATGATTGTCCCAAACCTTAAGAACAATTTAAAACTCTATTTTACTATTAATATATATCAATGAAGGGTGAATGTCTAGGATTAGGTGGATGGATAATAGGAGGAAATGTATTAGGATTGGGAGTGATCAAACTTACTAGAGAGGGATGGCATATAGGTTTGTCTCTATAATATAGTTCATAGTATCTATAGAGGTCATTTAAGAGAGGTAATTTAAATTTAGGATGTGAAGTTGGAGGATTACATGGTGGTGTTGGGATAGGACTAGTAGGCTCTTGGATAGGCATTCGATTGGATGATGATGAAGGATACCCATAGGATGTATAATCTAGAGTGGTGTTCCCCTTGTCAAAGGTAACATAAGGACTTAAGGACACTTGATCTTGGTGAAAAGGGTAACTTGGACTTGCAGGTTCTTGTTGCAAAGGAACTTGATAGTCTTGTAAATGGATTTAATGATGAGATGAAATGTTGGAATAAGTAGTTGGATGATCTTTGGGTATGGATTGATATGGATATTGGTTGATATTGATATAAGTGGGATAGTTTTATGTAGAATTGACATGTGATATGTGGATGGACTAGGTTGGTATGACGATGGAGGTGACACATAGGTTTGAGGTGGAATTTGTTGATGTTGTGGTTGTGCTTGTTGGGTTTGGGATTGGTGGGTGGCTAGGAGTTGTTGAACGAGGGCTTGTTGTTGTGCTCGAAATTGTTGTTGGGCTAGGATCTTTTTCTCTTGTGTTGGGATAGATTTCCACATATGTTGAAGTCTTTGTATTTCATCTTGTTGTTCAAAAAATGCATCATGATCTACAAGGTTCTCATGATCATTGGGAGGAAATTGGGGACCTCTTAGGATTGTGACTTTAGCTTTGACATGGTCAACTTGGAGAGGTTGTGTGGAATATCCCTATAAGAGGATGAAGGGTGATCCAAGGTTGTAGGATGGCTAAAAGAATTCACATGATGATAATGTTCAAGTTTATCAAGATGTGCATCATGGTCTACAAGGTTCTCTTGTTCAAAAGGTTCATCATATTCTACAAGGACCTCACAATCATTGGTACCAAATTCAAGACCTCCTATTATGACCAGGGATTTCCTATTGATTATGAGTTCAATAAGCTTCTTTTTTATTGTCACAACCATTTTGGACAAAAGAAATGAATTAGAATAGATGCATCTATGCTATTGAATGATGTCATAGAAACTAGTGGACTATCATACCACCTAGGTAGAATCATAATGAACATATGCTTGAGACTATAACTAGACTTGGAAAACTACCTTGAGGTGGATATCTTGTGCATTACACATGATCTGAAAACCTAAATTTGTTGAAGTTGCCTATGACAACTAAATTTGATAATGGAGATCTAGGATTGACTAATAGTTGCCTAGGACTAATCTAAGTATTAAGATGAATATATTATGATGATTTGTGATTTAAATTTAATAAAGAATTTGATGCTTTGATTAACTTGTGATTGTAGGGATTCAATCTAGCTAGAAAGAGATATTAGTTGATGGTTCTAGCTTGATTTTGTTTCCTATTCGTACGTATTTGCAAAATTATTGTTTTCTATTTAGTTGTTAGTCTCAACCCTTATGTGTGTTATTTAGCTTGAGACTAAGCCCATTTAATTAGTCAAAATAGTCTTAAAATTTGCACTATCTTAACACTATGATTGTCCCAAACCTTAAGAACAATTTAAAACTCTATTTTACTATCAATATATATCAATGAAGGGTGAATGTTCAGATGTATCTATGCTATTGAATGATATCATCTAGAAACCAATGGACTATCATACCACCTAGGTAGAATCATAATGAACACATGCAAGACTATAACTAGACTTGGAAAACTACCTTGAGGTGGATATCTTGTGCGTGCCACATGATCTAAAAACCTAAATTTGGTGAAGTTGCCTATGGCACCCAAATTTAATTATGGAGATAGGATAGACTACTAGTTGCCTACTTGACTAATCTAAGTATGAAGATGAATATATTCTGATGATTTGTGATTTAAATTTAATGAATAATTTGATGCTTTGTTTTTAACTTGTGATTGCAGGGATTCAATCTAGCTAGAAAAAGATAAATTAGTCAAGATGGTTCTAGCTTGATTTTGTTTCCTATTTCCTATTTGCAAAATTATTGTTTTGTATTTAGTTGTTAGTCCCAACTCTTTCCTTTTAAGAAGTATATCAAATCTAATTGTATGCACAAAATTTTGAAGTTAATTCGATGCCTTTTCATCAAGAGGAACAAGTATCAACAAATTCAAGAGGACATATGGATCATAGTGTTGGAGATCACAACAAGTGTTATTATCCAAGATGATCTTATGTAGTAGTCTGCTTCTACATATACATGTTTCTGTTAGGAGAAAATATCTTTTGCCAAATTTGTATAGAGTTGTCTACAGTGTGTTCCAGGGTAATTAAATGATGTAAGTCACAATTTAGAGGGTTAAGGGATAAGTTTGAGTTGAGTCTACAGGTGGTGCTTTCTTACATAGACCTCTCCATAATCTAGGTGTCTCCATGTCTAACTCAAATGTTTCAAGGGTTATTATATCCGGATTAACGATAACTTTTTATATATGGCTATGAGATCCACGATCATATCAATGTTTGGTAGAGAAAAGTTATCTTTAGGGTATCCTTTTTTTATGTCTCAAAAGTTAGTGCAAACATGAATTGCCTTAGTTTTCTTGCTAACTAAGACCACATTAGAGACCCATTTAGGATAAGTAATAGTCTGAATGAACCCAACATCCAAGATTTTATACAATTCTTCTTTGACCAAGAGGGCTACTTGGGGATGCATTTTGCGTAGCTTTTATTGAATAGGTTTGGCATTGAGGTGAACCACAAGATGATGCATGACTAAAGATGGAGTCTCAAGGCATATCACCATAAGACCACATGAATAAATCAGTGTAATCTTTAAGGGTGATGATTATGCCTTCTTTGATATCAAGGTCCATTGGAGCTACTATCTTAGAGACTTTAGGGTCCTCTTCTATTCACAGGTTGATGTCTATAGCATCCTCAACAAGGAGAGGGGAGTCATCTTGTATCTGAGTGGTATCTAATGGAAGGTGAAGTTTGTCATTTAGGAGCTCTTGGGAAGTGTCCATTTTTATTGTATCATTTTAATCGATCACAAGTTTCTTCTTATATCTTGTTACTATTCTGCCTACTAGGGTGCCTTAGGACTAAAGGGTTCTTCTTTCTCTCCAAAATAAGCATAGGTGTTAAGTATGGTGGAAAAATATTTCTTATGATTACCATGGGGATGTGGTCTTGACACTTCATAAATTTCATGATGGCTTCATCATTTTGGAAAACATCAAATCATAAAGGGTCGTGTTGGTCCCAATTGATAAGATTAAGGTATTATAGGTCTAAGGAGATGGTGAGGATAGTGAGCTATCATGAAAGAGGTTAGTGGTGGCAAGATCTTCATAAGGATCATGAGTGGGGCCTACAACAATGTCATTAAGATTAGGGAAAGCATTACCAATGAGGTTAGGCTTGTATCACAATTAACATCACGATGTTCATCCTAGGGGCATAACCTAGCTAGTGAGGATAGCTACAAGTGTCTCTAAAGTTACATTTGTTGGCTTGATTTCAATCCTCATTAGTCGGCTATCACAAAAATTGTAAAATCTTCCCAATTCTTGATTAGTTGGTTGTCTCTAAAGGTTTGATTATGAAGGAAGTCACAAAGGTTTTATTATGCTTTGTTGTAATTTTTCTACATGACAGTTACCTATTCAATAATGCCTTTAAAATACAATGACATACATTGATATAAGTAAATTTTATAAAAACCAAATATATATATCATCCCAATGCTATATAAATTTTGACAGTTTGTTCAAAATTTCTCCTTTCATATGATATAGTCGTTTCAAATTTTTGATTGTATTTTACAGCTAAAATGTCTAAATATAGCTATTCAACACTCAAATTGAAATCAAATTTTGATAGTTTGTTCAAAATCTCTCCTTTCATATGATACAATATTTTCAAATTTTCAATTGTATTTTACAGCTAAAATGTCTAAATACAACTATTCAATTCTCAAATTTAAACAAAATTTTGACAGTTTGTTCAAATTCTATCCTTTTATATGATATAGTCTTTCAAAATTTCAATTGTATTTTACAACTAAAATATCAAAATACAACTATTGAATTCATAAATAGAAACCTTAAATAATAGTCTACAATTTAAATTTTGATTGTATTTTACACCAAAAAAAAAAGGGAAACTTCAAAAGATTCATTACCAAATTGTAGAAGTGGAGAAATCCACTTACCTGATGTTTTGATGGTGAAAATCATCTTCCTCAACTTGGGATCCCATTCTCAGCTATCGCCTGTCACTGGGAAAAATGGGGTCACAGCCATTTTTTAAAAAATTTAATACTTTTTAAAAACGAGATCCCATTTCATAAAACGTGATCCTATTTTTTGGTTCTAGGTTTGAGATCCTGCTAAGGAATGGGATCCTGTTTTGGATTTTAGGCTCAGGATCCCATTTTTAGTTACCCAATTTTGGAATTTTTTCTAACTCTTAAACTTCCACCTTAAGTGGACACAACTTCTTGCATTTATCCTTTAGAGAACACTGAGGCTCCCCTCATTTGATCAAATAGATCATCAATACGAGGCAAGGGGTATCTATTCCTCACAGTGGCCTTATTCAACATTCTGTAGTCAATGCACAACCTTAATGTCCCATCCTTCTTCTTTACAAATATGACTAGTGCTCCCCAAGGTGATACACTAGGCCTTATCAACCCCTTCTCTAGAAATTCTTGCAACTGTATTTTCAACTCTTGGAGTTCTATGGTGTTCATCCTATATTGGGCTTTGGATATAGGTGTGGTTCCAGGAAGTATATCACTTGAAAAATTCAATTCCCTTTTAGGAGGCAATCTAGGTAGATCTTCAGGAAACACATCCTTGAAGTCCTAAAGGAATAGACTACTTTCAAAGGTAGGGGCTTCTTTCTCTTTCCCTTCTCATCTAAAGATACTAAGAATATCTGATTTCCTCATTTTTGCCTTGCCTTCTTTAGTTACATAGCAAAAATGGTCCCCACTGATATAGGTTTGTAAATTCCTTGGATCCTAACTCTACACCCCTTATCATCTACACACTCAACCACTTTGTTATAGCAATCTATGTTAGCCTTATGATTAGTTAGCCAACTTATTCTGATTATGACATCATAGGCTCCCAGGGGTGCGACATATAAGTCGACTTTGGTTTCTAATTTAGTAAACTTAATGACAGATCCTCTTATGTACTTGTTCACTTTCCATGTAGCCTTGTCACCATACTAAACCGTCCATGATGATTCCATATTCTTAGTTTGTAAAGACATTTTGCTTACCAATTCTAGGGAAAAAAAATTCTCAAAGGAACTAGTATCTATCAAAATAGTTATGGGTTTACCAAAAAGCATACCTTTTGTCTCCATAGGTACATTTTGATGAGGGGTTTGTTTATTTCTGATGACAACATGTATTTGATGTTACTGAGGTTGCTGTGGCTGATTGTACCCATTCCTTTTTGAACAATCCTTTGCATAATGATTACCTCCACACATAAAGCATCCACCGGGGGGTCCATTAGAAATTTGGGGTGGTGCATTCCCATCATTCCTCCTAACATTACTATTGAAATTGTTCCTATGATCCTGATTACCAGCAGATTCTATTCTACCCCAGTCTCTCCTTTTGTTCTTCTGAGCTCCTCTATTGCCCCTTTTGTCTAGTTTCCTTTTGAAGGCAAATTGCTTGTCTCGAACATTTTTCTTTGCCACCGATAGTGCTTGTAATTTATTTTCCTATTTGAGTTCCTTCTCCAAGACTTGATTCATGTTCTTAGGGGCAAACATATCCACTTCTGCCCTAATATCAGTATTCAACCCCAAAAGAAACTTCCTTGCCTGAGATCTTTCATCCTTTTGATAGATAGGAACTTATTTTAGTAGCTTTGCAAATCTATCGCAATACTGTTGGACTATGAGATTTCCTTGTCTAAGATTTAGAAACTCGGTCATCTTCCCATCATAAAATAGTTGTGAAAGCCATCTCTCACAGAAGTGGCTAACAAACTACCTCCAAGTTAGGTTTTCCTTTCAATAACAATATTGTTCCTTTATGTTTATCCACCAACTGGTAGCTTCTCCCTCCAATTGATAGGCTCCTTAGGTTGCCTTTATATTCTTTGAGTAGTTTCTTAGTTCAAACTATTTTTCCATTTTGGTGAGCCATCCTTCTATAACATCCCCCACATGTTTACCATCAAATTTCAGAGGAGTTATCTTCTTAAGGTCTTGTGAGATATCTGGGATGGTGGTTTCCTACCAAGACCTAGGAACCTCTAGCTCATTAGTTGTTTGAGCTATGGGTGCTTCCTCACTTTGATGTTCATCTTCAAGTTCTAGAATGTTTTCTATGGTCCCCTGTCTAGTCTTCAAGTCTCGTACAGTTTTTTCAAGGTTTTCCAATTTTTCTCTCTGTTCTGTCAACAAGTGAATAATTGCTTCTATAGCGACATTTGGATTCTCAGGTGGGTTTTCAGTTGCTTTTTGGTTGACCACTTCCTTTCCATATAGATCTCACAAATTTCAGGTTCTCTCCATTTAATTATGAAACAAGGAGAGAGGTGATTTACCACTTGCTACAATTTTTGGTTTACAACATGCAAATTGACTGTAACTAAATCTATTACAATTCTTATCTTAAATACCAATTATTATTAATTTTATGTTAGTAGGCCTCTATGCCAAGTGTTTGAACCATGCTCTGATACCACATGTAAGGACTCGCTTGGTCCAAACTTGAATTTTCAAAAAAATTTACTTTATTAACAAGTTCTTATGTATCAAGACTTTGATTGAGTACTTAGGAAAAACTTCAGCCAATATGGGCCATATGTTCAAACAGAACATTCTTAAGACAACCCAGGCTCTTCTATCCTTTGGGCAAATAGGTTCATACGGAACTAGGTCTAACGGACCTTATCGCTACCCGAAATAGAACAAATAGTGGCCAAAAGGTCTAGTGGGTCTAACAGACCAAGACTCTATCCAATCCGGGATAAGTAAGTACAATAGATAACTAGGCTAAATAGGACAGAAATCATTATGCTCTAGCCAGAGACTTCTGACTCCCTCAAGACCAATACGAGTTCATGAGTCACTTCCTGGGAACCATAGTCTACCCAGACACTATACTGATGATGTCAACCAGGGAATACATAACATCAACTTGTACTCACCTAAGTTTACGACAAAGCTGGGTACAAGTAATCCACCCTGAGGATTCTTCTGAGTACTAGGAGAGTTCTTAAGTTACCTAGGGATCAAGATTACGAAGTTGATTATAAAAGAGTATACTATATCTGAGGGACTTGAGTACTGGGGGCATCCTTCGTCATCTAGACTACCTACATACCCTATATCCACGGGATCAAGGCCCTCTTCAGATGCGATCTACATGATGAATGTGAACATGCAGTTCTATCTTGCACTATGTTTGATGTAACTGTGAGTGGGTACATAGTTTTTCGTTGACTGCCCACCCACTCGAGTGATATAGTGACAAAATTTCCTAAGGCACTAGTTTGCAAATACACCTTCTAGGAGTGTTTGGCTTTTAAGTTTTCCTAGAACGTGTAATTGTCTGACGAGGTTTTCTGTTGATAGTTAAAAGGGGTTTCCTATCATGGTAATCGTCCTACAACTATTTTTTATAGCCTTGTCCTTTCTTTTTAGTTAATCTTTTTAGTGAGGTATCTGAGGAGATTTTCCCTTCCTACGGATTTATGTTTGACACATTCCTTATTACTCCCTGACGATTTAGAGGGATGGTGCTTAGATGTCATTGTTGCAACTATGTTAGGTGCGAGGTACTTGGTTCAACATGACGGCATTACCTATAAACGTGACCCAGAGGTACCGTAAATACCGAACACTGCGATTTGTTTTCGAGTTTGGACGTTTATTTACAAGGTTTACCTATCTATTAGAAAAGAAAATCTTGCATAATATCTAATAAAGAATTTATCAAGGAAAGATACTTCTCTAAGGCATAATGAAGTAATGTACAATAAAGATGCTTGATCAATTTACTTAGAGAAAATACTTAATCCATTTTGTCAATTCATAATTGTACTTAACATAGAGAGAAAAGATATTCTATCAGTAAAGGATTTAGTTTTCGTAAAAACAATGAGGAATTCTGGATAACTATTTTATCATACATCAAGTTCTTTCATTACTTTCAAATTGAAACCCAAAAAAAGTTGTAAAATATGAAAGATCTCTTAACAAGAGGTTTAAATTAAACTTCCTAAATGAAATTTATACTTAAATTCTATTATCAATAAAATTGTGATTTGACAAAGGTTCTTATTACCCAAAACTATTCAATAGTTGCTCTAAGTTTTTAAAATCAAGTGCATGAGCATCGTTTACACTTCACATTTTCCATGTTGTAGATCACTTGAGAATAGTTGGTTGAAAGTTATTTATGGTGATGAGCAACAATGTTGGCTTGATCTACACTAACCAAATTAAGCATCAATTTATTCTAACATGTTTAGAGTCTATGACTAATGTGTGCATGATGTTGCAATGTTTATATTCCTCATTCATCATACATCTTCATTTACATGTCATTTTCTTTATTTATAACTTAGAAACTCTTATTCACATCTAATATACTCATTTCACCTTATTATTCTTACCATTATATCATATGTCACTTTTCAATTCATTCTTTATTAATTACACTTATTACATTTTAAATATGTGCACTCATTTATCTATCTTATTTGAATCAATGACCTTTTACACCTAATAACACTCCTACTCCCCACCTCACTCCTTATAGACTCTTTCATCTATATTTCCAATCTTATTCCTTGAATAACCATACTCCACAACTCATATTCTACTCACATAACATTTTACTCTCTACTACCACAATCATTTATTTTACATCTTGTAACACTTCCTCTACCACCATATCTCACTTACTTTTTCTTCCGTCACTACACTTCTATTCTAACACTTATTTATCACTTCCATATTCATCTTCACTCCTTTAACTCTTTTTCCTTGTTACCTACTTTTCATCATATAACAATTTCATTCCACTCACATTTACTAATCCTACACACTACAAATCATCTATCACTTTTATCTCCATATATCACTTTCTACTTCCTAACTCCTCCACAATATACTACATGTCACACACTCACACATAATAAGTTTATTTCGTATCTTACTTCTAACACACTTCTATTCACTATGATTAATCACTTCTAGCCTCCCAGTAATATAAACTATGTGGCCCATGTACCGGCAAGATATTGTTCTTTTGTGCTAAAATTTATGAGAAGGAATTGTGGAAGGATTCAACCCCACCACATCCCTGATGTCAATAAGATATGTTTTTTTTTTAATTAGGTATTCAATAATGCAAACATAAATTTATCTCAACTAAATAATGGTGCTACAATTAGAATCATAAATATGCTACCCATGCTTTGACAATAGGGTTATTATGTTTTGCACTAACCCTGTGTAGGTAATTGAACATCATCTAATCCAACATGAAGTGGACTTCATTATCTAGCCCAGATAAACAGTTTATGTTATATTGGTGTTATCATTTATTATAGTGGTGAAATATAGATATATTTCAAAATGGACTCAAATTTCCTCTATAATGCACAAGTTTCACTGTATGCCAATTTGCTGCTTGCAAATTTGTATATCATAGATGGCCAATGCTTTATTAGATACAGAGATTTAATTGGTCATGTATTTGGTGAGTACTTAAACACTCACCCTAGTAATATAGATTATATACAAAACTATGTGACTTGATTCCTCTGCAACTGATAAAAAAAACTAAGTTAAATTTTATAAATTATTCATTTAAGTTCAGCCTGATGGAATTGGGTAAATTTATGATTCTGATGTAGTTGAGTATTTTGTGAATCTTCTATCTTAATTATCTAAACATTTTCTTCATATTTAACTAGCTTCATCAGTGATTTTGGAACACTTAGAACTATATGCTATTTCCTTCGAATCTGGCAGGCATGAAGTCAAATTTTAAAACCTTGATTACCATTTCCCCTGCCTACGCCAATTGGGAACCTTAGAACAAAGTATATGGACATTCTTCACACAATCAATAGGGAAATCATGTCAGGTATTATAATTGGAAATACTCTGACAGGCACGTATGCAAAATGTGGAAGCATAGACAAGGCAAGTGAGCTGTTTTGACAAAATGACTCAAGGATATGTGATCTCATGGAATGCCCTGATAGCAGGGTCACACAAAATGGAATTGTTGAAAAGGCTTTAGAAACTTTCAAGAAAATGAAATTGGTAGGCGTGAAGCCAATTCACAGCCTGAGTTAACGTCTTCCCCCCTGCCTGGCAGTCATAAGAGTAAACTGTGGGAGCATAGACCAGCCACATGAACTGTTTGACAAAAATTCCTCAAAGAAATGGTATCTCGTGGCATACACTGATTGCAAAATTTGTACAAAATAAATCTGTTAAGAATCTTTTAGGGAAATGAAGTTGAGGAATAGGGTATGAACAAATCAGAAGGGGAATTTTTTACAGAGATTATAGTTGGAAATACTCTAATAGACATGTATCCTGACTGTGGATGTCCAGACACTCGCTTGAATAGTTTGACAAACTCCCTCAAAGAAATGTTGTCTCAAGCCTGCAACGATTGTAGGATGTGCACAAATGGATCTTTTCTAGCTTCCCTTCTACGTAGAGCCTTAAAACAGGGCATTGACATAAATAAAGGCATAAGGAATGACAAACTCCATCAAATGTGCTAGTACAAATGCTTGGCAGGAACATACACAACACACATGAGTAGTTTGTAGGATATGCCAAAAATGGATTTGAGGAAAAGGCTTTAGAAAAGTTTGAACAATGAAATTTAGGGACAGAGCATGGGCATCCATCTTGGCATAAAGGAAAGGGGTTTACATATGCCATTTCCATTTACCAAGACTTTCACAAAAACTTATACATAATTTACAATTTTATTCTGAGACATACCATCAAAATGAATTCAAATCTAAAATTTATTAACAAACATTCAAGAACCACACTTTTAAAAGAAAGAAAACAAAATGAGGGGAGGAGAACTCTTACAGATTTCTGCAGCACTCCTAACCCAAAGATCAGTGGCTTCTTCCTCACAATCCAAGCAATTTATAGAAAAACTTGACCCTCATGGAAGAAACTTCAAGTCTTCATCTTAAATGCTCCTTTCCATTTTCCAGATTGCTATTAAATTTTGTGGAAAAGGACTTTTAAATGGTCATAAATTTGAGGAGAAAAAGGACTCATCTCATAAATTGGAGTCTTGACTTGAGGATGAGAGGGAAAGTTCCTTATTTAATGCTCATTCTAGAAGTGTCCTTACCCCATTTGTCATTTAAACTTTTTGTTTTTGTTTTTGAATAAAAGTATATTAATATCATTTAGTTTTTAAATTCAAAATTAAAAAGATGGGTTGTGACATTCTAGGTTTCATAGCTTATATCCTTTAATACCATAAATATATCCCATAAATATACACTTTGCTGATTTATAATCTAAATTTGTCCTTCTTTCTTTGGGAATATACATATAAGCATCACAACAAGAAAACCCTTAAATGTTTGAATGAGAGTTTCTTATTAGTCCATGCTTCTTATAGAGTTTTATCCAACAATGTTTCTATCAGTGACCTATTGATAAGATAACAAGTAGTTTCTAGTGCTTCTTCGTAGGGTTTGCTATCCAAATCTACACAACTAAGCATGGTTCAAGTCTTAAATTGGAGTTCTATTCATTATTTTAGCATCTCCATTTTTCTATGCTGTATAGGGAGTGGTCTTCTACCTTTCTGTTGCACATTGCTTTAGAACCACTCGAATGCATCTAACCAATATTCTCCACCATTCTCACTTCTCAAAACCGTGATTTTCTTTTTTGTATGATTTTTTAATGAGATCCTCAAAATTTTCAAATTTATTGAAAAATTCCTATTTATTTCATAGAAAATATATCTAAGACTTTCTTGAGAGGTCATCTATAAAAATAACATACTACATAGATTTTCCAAGAAGTCCCTAAACATACTGGTGCTAAAGGAGGATCTGCTGATAAGGAAAAGCTGCCACTCAAAGATACTGTACCTTTGTAGACAACAACCCTGTTGAATAATGCACCTAAGGTAGGTAAATCTAAACCAGATCCCTTTTATTTGACTCTGATAGTTGGGAAGAAAATGTTGCATAATGCAATGATAGACTCTAGGGCCAGTACTACAGTAATGCCAAAGTAAATAACAAATGCTTTGAAGATAAAATATGAGCCACTTACAAGAGGAGTCATGCAGTTGGATTGGAAATCTGTGCAAACAATAGGGAAAATTAAACAACTCCCATTGCAACTATATACTTGCCCTAATATAATTGTAAATTAGGATGTGGTAGTCATAGATATTCCCCCTGTATTTGGCCTATGCTTATCTAGAGATTTCATAGCCAAGATAGGAGGTTACATGTCACTAGATTGGTCACACCTCATTCTGAGAACCAAATATGGGACAAAAATGAAAATACTGTCTGAACCATTATCAAAAGATCATATCACAAACAAACCAACCCCAAAAATTAGAAGCAGCCCATGCTATGTAGAATAAAGAAGAGAGAATCTTTGTTGAACAGTTAGGTGACTGGACTGAACATGATCAACAGGAAGAAGAGAATAATCAGTTGTTGACTATGATGCAAAGCGATCCCTATGGAAATTATGACTCTACTGGTTTAGGCACTTATGTCATATTTGAAGAAGACCAAGAGATTCCTAATGTTTTAAGGAAAGAGACACCACAGACTCAAGAATTTGAAAAAGACTCAGAAATATGGACTCTAAATTTTGATGGCGCTAGAAGTAAAAATGGAGCTAGAGCAGGAATTTGCCTCACTACCCCAAATGGTGAGAAAATTTTAAGAGCCATTCACTTTCAGTTTTCATGTACTAATAATGATGCTGAGTACAAATCCTTGGTGCATGGACTCATGTTGGCAAAGGAAAAAGGAGTAAAGAATCTGATAGTAAGAGGAGTTTCAGAATTAGTGGTGAAACAAATAATAGAAAAGGCAGCAGCCAAAAATGTAAGAATGAGATCCTATAGGCACATAATTTGGGACCTAATAGATGGTTTCCTGAGGTAGATAGAATGGCATAGATTGGTTCACAATTTCATCCAGCAACTTATCTACTAGTCAACAATGAGTCAGTCAAAGTTATAGTGAGAGAAATTGGCAAGTTTTTGAAAATGATTTCCAAGTACTCTCATTTTTGCAACAATCAGGAGAATTTGTTGATTAATTGCACCCTCAAATTGGAGAAACATATGGTGACCAAATTATTCAACTGAAGTCAAATAAGATCCCTAAAGGCTGATTACCTTAGATAACTTGTTTGACCCAGAAGATGTAAGCCTAGAGAAGAAGAGGTATCAAGCAAATAAAGAAGATTATTCTGAAATTCAAGCTAGCGAAGGAAGAAAATTGAAAGTCGGCAATTCTACAACCTAGCAAGAAAGGGAAAGGTTGATTGATTTGTGTGAAAGATATGATAGGGTGATTGCCTAGACCTATGAAGACCTCCATGGCTATAATAGAGATATCATCTAGCACACCATAGAGCTTACTGAAGGATCTAAACCAGTTAGACAAAAGCAAAGGCCAGCGAATCCTAGAATTGAACCTTTAATGGTGGATGAGTTGCAAAAGCTCTTAGAATCAAAGATTATTTTTCCAATTAAGCACTCAACCTGGGTATTAAACCTAGTACCAGTAAGAAAAAAGAATGGTGACATAAGACTCTGTGTAGATTTTAGAGACCTGAATAGGGCATCTTTGAAAGATCATTATCCCCTACCCTCTATAGAACAAATTTTACAGACTGCGGCTGGATCAGAGAGAATTTCCTTGCTAGATGGCTTCTCTGGGTACAATCAAATTTGGCTGGCTGATGAAGACTAGCATAAGACTGCATTTACTACAAAATGGGGAACATTTGCATATGCTAAGATGCCTTTTGGCCTTTCAAATACTAGGGCTACTTTTCAGCGAGCAATGGATGTAGCATTTGGGGAGCTTATAAAAAAAATCATCCTGATTTATCTAGATGACCTCACTACTTTCTCTAAAAATGTTGTAGATCATTTTCACCATTTAGAGGCTATTTTTAAGAAATGCCAAGAGTTTGGAATATCCCTGAATCCCAAGAAGTGTATCTTTGCAGTACCTTAGGGTAAACTGTTGAGGCATATAGTGTCAAAGGAAGGAGTCTCTATTGATCCAGAGAGATTCACTACCATAATGAACTTATCTATGCCAGTTAATGAGAAAGTAGTTCAATCCTTTCTGGGGAAGATTAACTTTGTTAGCCGGTTCATATCTGACTTTGCAGGTCTAATTAGACATGTTGGTAATTTTTCCCGAATTGGTAGAGGGTTTGCCAGTTCCAATGCATGGGCATATTCGGCCAACAGATACAGGAGGTTACGTGAGCTGCCTCCCCTTCACTTCTGGTTCTGCCATACCAAGGGGGGTGTCCCTATTTGATAAAGATGTAACATTTACTTGAAGCCAATAATGTCTCATATTATTGTTTGAACCTCATGTATTCATTCGTTCACACTACCAGCGGGAGTGTTTGGTCAATGATACAAGGTTTATCCAATATGGATATATCAGTGTGAGAACTATTTTTAGCTAAGCATTCTGATGTTACTCCGATGTTATCCGTAATACCGATGATGTTTGGCATTGATGTGAGAACTACGATCGGCGAAGGATGTTGAGGCTGCTCCGATGGTTGTGTATCACTCTGATACGAGTTGACATTGGCATTGGTGTAAGATCATTTATTGGTCAAGCTTTGTGAAGTCACTCTGATGTGTATTGTCTCCCTGATGGAGTTTGGCGAAGCTTTGGGCGTCAGCAAGAGGATGTTCATCAGTAAAACTTAAAGTTCTCGAGCCGATGAATGGTGGTCACTCTGATGAAGGCTTTTTGTAGGTGTCGGTGAGACAAGGTTCATCAGAATAAGTGTTGATTGCTTCGCTGATAGTGATGGTTACCCCGATGAGCCTTTAACTTGTTATCGTCGGCAACAAAATTGTCGACAATAGTCTTATAGTTGGTTGGTGGTTATAAACTAAAGTGCCCTCTGTGACTTGATACATGTGGGACTAAAGGTCTCACTGGAATGTGAACAGTTTGACAGTTGGCAGGTAACTATGCTGAATCAGTTGGTTTGATTAGTTAGGGCAGAAGTTGAGAAACAGTTTTCTGCTCTTGGAATCACATATAGAAATCTGATGATGTAGTCTATAGTAGAATTGATGATGAGATTCAAATACGTAGTTCATTCTATAAATGTACAGTGAGGTAATGAATGGTGTATGTTTTTGAGAATCGATACCAGAGCAAGAAGCTGGGATCTTTATTGTAAATTAATTTTACTGTAATAAAGGTTGTTCTCTTGTGATGGTGGGTTTTTTACTCGAAAGAGTTTTCCCACGTAAATCTGGTGTCATACTCTGTATTTTGTTTGTGTATTCTATTTTGCTCTGTTGTATTCATTTGTGTTTTTAAATTGAACCTGTCTACACTATCCCCTTAGAATTAACATTAGGGAACCTGTATTCTGCAACTCTACTTTCCTTACAAGTGGTATCAGAGCCTAGCCCATTTTGTTATCCTTGTTGGTAGGTTGGGTTTCTTTTGTGTTAATTCAGTGAGTGGGAGTTCTATAGAGGTCTATTCCGTTAAATAAGATGGCAAGTACATCAGGAAAGATAGACATTGAAAAGTTCAATGGTACAAACTTTGAGTTGTGGAAGATTAAGGCTAAAGATTTGTTGGTCGATAGAGATCTTTGGATTGCTATGTCTGGGTTAAACCTGCAAGTATGAAGCAAGAAGATTGGGACCTAGCTGATAGAAAAACTAGAGGACTGATAAGATTAAGTCTTGCAGATTAGGTTCTATTGAACGTCCATGAAGAGAAGTCAGCCAAAGATTTGTGGAAGAAGTTGGGAGATATTTACCAGGGCAAGTCCTTGGTGAATAAACTATTCCTCAGAAAGAAGTTGTATTCTCCGAAGATGGATGAAGCTGCATCTGTAGTAGACCATCTAAACACATTTAATCTGATTGTTGCACGGTTGATGTCTGTAGGTGTAAAAATAGAAGAGGAAGACCATTGTATGCTTCTATTGTGTTCCTTACCTGACTCATGGGATCATCTTGTGATGGCTATTGGAAGTACAACAACCACGTTTACAACTAAAGTAGTTTTTACCTCGTTGTTATGTGAAGAGATGCGGAGGAAATCTTCTGAGATAGCCAAAGAGGCCCTGTCTTTTTGAGGTAGATCAAAGGAAAGAGGCAAGAGGAAGGACAACAAGTCTAAGTCCAAATCTAAGGGGAAATCAAAATCTCCTGACACAAAGTCCAAGGTGAAGTACTAGCATTGTGGGTAGAAAGGACACATCAGAAGAGACTGTAAAGAGGAGAAAAAGAAGAAGAAGAAGAACTCTTCTGACAATGATTCTTTTCAGAGTGATGTTGATGCCTTCATTGCTGCCTTAGCAACACCTGCATCTGAAGATGTGTGGCTGGTGGATTCAAGAGCATCTTTTCATATGACATCTCACAGAGAGTGGTTCATAAAGTATGAACTGTATGCTGGTGGGAAGGTGTTCCTAGCAAGTGATTCAACGCTGGAAATTGTTGGCTGAGGATGAGTCAGAATCCAGTTCCCGGATGGCAGGATAAAGGGAATGAATGGAGTTCTTCACATACCAAGTATGGCTTGAAATTTACTTTATGTTAGTAAGCTTAATGATGTTGGAGTACAAGTTACTTTTTTGAATGGTGGCTATAAAATGACTAGAGGTTCTATAGTACTGGCAAAGGGTGAACGCATTGGAACTCTGTATAGGTTAGATGCTAAACTAGTGTGCTGTAATAGTGTCTTTGTAAAATCTAAAAAAGGTACTATTGTAACACATGATGCAAATTCTATGGAAGTTAAATTTCCTGTAGAGAAAACAATGCTCTGGCATCATAGACTTGGTCACATAGGTGAAAAAGGTTTAAAAACCTGAAGAACAAAAACCTGGTAGATGGGTTGACTGATTGTAATCTGGAGTTTGATTTCTGCAAACATTGTATATATGGAAAACAGAACCATGTTTCTTTTTACTCTAGTTCTCATAAATCTTCTGGTGTCCTGGACTATGTACATTCTAATGTTTTTGGTCCAGTTGATGTTCCTTCTATGTCTAAATCAAGATACTACGTATCATTTATTGATGATTATTTAAGGAGGGCATTTATATATTTTTTGAAGAATAAATCAGAAGTGTTCAGTCGGTTTAAAGAATTTAAAACTCTTGTGGAAAATTAGACTGGTAGAAAAATAAAATGCTTGAGAACAGATAATGGTGGTGAATATTGCAATACAGATTTTGATAAGTATTGTGTAGATCATGGAATTAAAAGGCATAAAACTACACCTTATACTCTACAGCAAAATGGAGTTGCTAAAAGGTTAAATCGATCATTGATGGAGAAAGCAAGAAGTATGTTAAGTTATACTGGTCTTAAACAAAGGTTCTGAGCTGAGGCAGTTGCTACAGCTTGTTACTTGCTGAATCATTCTCCTTCTTTAGCATTGGTTGATAAAACACCTATGGAAGCATGGTCTGGTAAGAAGCCTTCTCTAAGACATCTTCATGTCTTCGGCTATGAGGCATATGCTCATATTCCTGAGGTAAAAAGATCTAAGTTAGATAACAAGGCAGTCAAATGTATCTTTATTGGCTATGGAGTCGGTGTTAAGGGGTACAAGCTTTGGAATCCTGAAACTGAAAAAGTAATTCACAACAGGAATGTAATTTTTAGAGAGCTAAAACCTTTGGTTAGTATTTCTCAGCTGGAGAAGACAGAAGAAAAGAAAGAAAAGAGTGTTGTGAATATTCCTCTAACCCCTATAAAAGAGGAACAACAAGCACCAAGTGTAAATGGTTTAGATGAGAGTTCAAGTAGCTCCGAAGATTCTGATCTAGAGCAAGAACCTAAACCTGCACCTCAACCTTTGAGGAGATCTACACGTGAAAGAAGACAACTAGATAGGTATGGATTTTCAGCACTTGATTCAAGTTGTGCCTATGCTTTACTTACTGATACTGATGAACCTAGGACTGTGAAAGAATCTATTAGTTTATCTGATTCAAATTCTTGGTTGGAAGCCATGGATAATGAAATGTCATCATTGGAGAAAAATGAAACCTGGGATTTGGTGCCCTTGCCTGAAGGTAGAAAACCTGTGGGCTATAAGTGGGTATTTAAAAAGAAATATGGTATTGATTATGGAGAAATCTTTTCTCCTATAGCTAAGCTGACATCCATTAGATTTCTGTTGTCACTTGCAGCGGCATATGATTTTGAAATTGAGCAGATGGATGTGACGATAGCATTTCTTCATGGAGACCTTGAAGAAGAAATTCATATGTCCCAGCCATAGTATTTTGTGGAAAAAGGTAAAGAACATCTGGTATGTAAACTTAACAAGTCTCTTTATGGTTTGAAACAATCTCCCAAAATGTGGTATCAAAAATTTGATACGTATGTTATATTCTTGGGGTATGTGAGATCTAAATCTGATCATTGTGTCTATTATAAAACTGAAGGTGATCAGATTCTTATAAATGCACTGTATGTGGATGACATGTTGTTCATTGGCAATGGTAAGGGGATGATCTCAGAATTAAAATCTCAGTTGTCCTTGAAATTTGAAATGAAAAATCTGGGGGCAGCAAAGTACATTCTGGGAATGGAGATCAAAATGGATAGCTCTAAGAGAGAGCTTTAGCTCAGCTAGGGCAAGTATGTTGCTAATGTTCTTGATAAGTTTCATATGTCTGATTCCAAACAGTTAGTTGTTCTAGTTTTGCAGGGAACGAAATTATCTGTTGAAGATTGTCCAGAATCTTCGAGTGAAATTGATGACATGAAGAGAGTACCTTATGCAAGTGCTATTGGCAGTTTAATGTATGAAATAGTCTATACTAGACCAGACATTGCCCAAGCAGTGGGAGTTTTGAGCCAGTTTATGGCAAATCCAGGCAGATCACATTGGGATGATGTGAAAAGAGTTATGAGGTATTTGAAGGGAACTTCTGACTATGCCATTTGCTATCATGGAAACTCAGTTGAATCACAGAGATCTATTAGCATTCAGGGATATGTGGATTCTGATTGGGCAAGGGATATTGACAGTAGAAGATCCACCAGTGGATATGTATTCATGTTAAATGGTGATGCTATCAGTTGGATGAGTAAGCGGCAGGCTGTAGTCGCTTTGTCCACAATAGAGGCAGAGTACATGGCAGCTACTCATGCATGCCAAGAAGCTGTTTGCTTGAAGAGGTTGTGTTCTGATGTTGGTTTTAATGCAGGGTAGATACAAATACATTGTGATAGTCAAAGTGCTATCTATTTGGTGAAAAATCCTACATTTCATTCTAGGGCAAAACATATTGATGTCCAATATCACTTTGTTTGTGATATGGTGGAAGACAGGAAGGTAAAGCTCAAAAAAGTTGACACTATGGAAAATGTTGCTAATGCCTTAACTAAACATGTGAGCATAGCCAAGTTCAAATGGTGTTCAAATGAAATGGGTCTGGGGGCTCATAATTCACAGTAATTGAATGAGACCAAAGAGGTAGCAATAATATCTTCGACAAGTGGGAGATTGAAGAGATTAATGTCTCATATTATTGTTTAAACCTCATATATTCATTCATTCACACTATCAGCGGGAGTGTTTGGTCAATGATACAAGGTTTCACCGATATGGATATATCAGTGTGCGAACTATTGTCAGCTAAGCATTTTGATGTTACTCTGATGTTATCCGTCATACTAATGATGTTTGGCATCGATGTGAGAACTGTGATTAGCAAAGGATGTTGAGACTACTCCAATGGTTGTGTGTCACTCTGATATGAGTTGACGTTGGCATCAGCGTAAGATCATCTATCGGTTGAGCTTTGTGAAGTCGCTCTGATGTGTATTGTCTCCCCAATGGAGTTTGGTGAAGCTTTGGGCATCGGCAAGAGGATGTTCATCAGAGAAACTTAAAGTTCTCAGGCTGATGAATGGTGGTCACTCTGATGAAGGCTTTCTGTAGGCGTTAGTGAGAAGGTTCATCGGAATAAGTGTTGATTGCTTCGCCGATAGTGATGGTTACCCCGATGAGCCTTTAACTTGTTATCAACGGCAACAAAATTGCTGACTATAGTCTTATAGTTGGTTGGCGGTTATAAACTAAAGTGTCCTCTGCGACTTGATACATGTGGGACTAAAGGTTTCGCTGGAATGCGAATAGTTGTGAGGGTTGGCAGGTAACTACGCTGAATCAGTTGGTTTGACTGGTTAGGGCAAAAGTTGAGAAATGATTTTTTGCTCTTGGAATCACATATAGAAATTTGATGATGTAGTCTGCAGTAGGATTGATGATGAGATTCAAATACATAGTTCATTCTATAAATGTACATTGAGGTAATGAACGGTGTATGTTTTTGAGAATCTATACCAGAGCAACAAGCTGGGATCCTTATTGTAAATTAATTTTACTGTAATAAAGGTTGTTCTCTTGTGATGGTGGGTTTTTTACTCGAAAGAGTTTTCCCACGTAAATCTGGTGTCATACTCTATATTTTGTTTGTGTATTCTATTTTGCTTTGTTGTATTCATCTGTATTTTTAAATTGAAAGTTACCTGTCTACACTATCCCCTCAGAATTAACATTAGGGAAGCTGTATTCCATACCTCTGTTTTCCTTACATTACTCTCCAAATGACAGAAAGATTTAACTTTTTAATAACAGGCAGAATACTCTCACTCTAGGACCAAGATTTGGGTGATAAATCACAAGGTTGGCAACATTCTTGGACATATGTGTCTAGTTGGGTATGAGAGTATGCAGGGGGTTCCTAATCCTACTCCTACAACTAACAGTTGGAAGTTATGAAAAAGGTGGAATTGATGTTTTGGATGCAAGACAAGGGGTTTTGGGTCATAACTACTAATCTAAAAGCAGACCAGTGCCTATCCTAGGGCAAGGAGTCAACTAGACATATACAAGAGAGTGGCTTGCAACTAGCATTCAAGTTTCAAGGGGTTAGATTGATGCTTGCCTTACAAACATCACCCAAGAATGGGTATTTAACTATCTCTGCTTATAGATATCCTAGCTGACATACAATCTTCTCCACACTTTAACCTAAAACAATTTAATCCACTCCTTGAATGGAAGTTACAGATTAAGTATGTGGTACAGTAAAACTATACCCTAGAATCTGAGAAACCCTTAGCAACCAAATTCAAAAGAAGAAATTACATGCAACAAATCGAGACAAACAGATAAATATATGCAACAATGCATTTCTCATATAGAATGACAAGAAACTAAACATATGTACAAGATACACTCATCATGCAACTAATAAACTCCAAAGAGATACAACAACCAGGTACATGCGCTGTCTTTCATTATTTACACCAAAAAATGCCTAGGTCTTCAACAAACATGAAATGAGTCACACAACCTGCTATATACAGCAAGGAAGGTGCACTCAGCATTAATCATTGGGTGATTCAAAATTCACTAGATACATCATATCATGAGAAAATAGCGCTCAAATATTGAATGCAACAGGTAGGGGAGGAGACAGGAAGAGATCTCGAGCCTTGCGTTGCTGCCTGGGGATTCACACTTTCAAACTGGTGATTGATATGCCCACGCCATCGCCCATACCTCTGTAACATCCACCATTAATGGCGGACCAACCTGTGGCCTTGGGAATGCAGTTGACTGTGTGCTCTTGAAACTTTCCCACCAAGAAATATGACCTTGATATTTTCAAACTATGTGAGAACTGATTATCCCACATGCACCCCGCGGGGACCTCCTGAACACCTTATAAACTAGGCCGTGAGCATATATGTTAGTCGGTGATTTTGCTCCCGATGACGCCAGCATATACCTCATCATAATCTTCCTGCATGATGCTCTGATGTCCAATATCACCCTGACATCAGTGAACCACCAACATGATAATCCGTCAGCCTGACCCCCGATATCGACGAGCCCCATGCTTGCTCGCCCGATATGAAAATATCACCCTGATGACCAATCTCATCGGCACACGCTGATGTGTCAGAAGAAGATCCTCCTACTTTTCTGATACCATACGTCTTACTGATGATCCACTTGTACTTGCTCATGTCATCATCACATAATGCACCCCACCGATCCTGATGATGTCACCATCATGTTGACAAAGTAGGGTGATATTCGTAAGATCACCTGATATTTGAAATATCACCCCTCACAAAATATCAGGGTGATGTTAAGTAGATATCACCCCCCATATAAAATTAACATCCACAACATCAGAGTGATAAAACAGTTTCAGGGTGATCATGACTAAGATCACCCGATATTTAGAATATGACCCCCCTCCTGGCGGAATATCAGGTCATATTGAAACCTTGCAGCAGCATTGGGGTGATCATCCTTAAGATGACTGATATTTGAAACATGATGACTCCGCAGAAATATCAGGCTGATATGTGAAAATATGATGACCCCCCCAAGAATATGAGGTTAGGCTGAAATATGCTGAAGGGGCCCAAAGACTTAGAATTTTTTGGATCTTTTGGGAAGGTGCCTGCAAATACATATTCAGGTACCAATAGGCTCTGTCTAGGGATGCATGCCTCTTACAAGCTTGGCACAAACCATAGACCTCTGGGATGCAGACCAGTCCTTATCCATTGGGCACATAGTCAAATACTACACTAATCTGCATCACCAATCGCACTTGGTGGCCTAAGGCCACCAAGAAAGGAAAAACCTATATCTTCCTTTGTCAAATACCTTGTTTTCATCTGATATCACTGGATCAGGCCTAAAGAAGCTGCCATGATCTGACCACAAACAAACCTTGTCATTTGCATAAACAATTATCTCATTGAGTTGGATCCTCTCAGCCTTATGCCAACAACCTTCAACATCAGGAAACATGTGAATGCTATATTTATCAAACAATGCATATTCAAATAAAATATAACATATGTTATCACCTGTATCAGTATTATGCATTGCAAAATGAGCTCCTAGCTAGACTGAAAACTGAAAGCACTCAAAGTCCATCATGTAGCTAGGAACATCAGGACTCATCTTATCACAAGCTGGCATATCAAAGAAAAAGCTTTCAGATTCACAGTTATGCACATCATGTACACAACCATCAGTTGCACCAAGCTAGAAAAGATCAGGCTCTGGCATCTCTTTGTAGTAGTTTCCATGATGTATGTTGGTTTCTCTTTCATTAGGATGAGAACTAGAATCCATATCAACATCAGTGCCTAGATTCCCACCATACTCAAATAGATCCTCATTACCATATGTGTCAAAAATGGGTGGTCCAGGTGTTTCAACTTTATCATGGTATGCTGCTAGTTCATGTGCAGCAGAACATGCATCTTCATTACCAATGGATTCAATCTGTGGAGGAGTATCAGCCTGTATGGCATAAGCAAAACTATAATCAAATGAAGAATAATCATGCTCAACACTAGCACTTGTTTCAATTTCTGACTGCTCTTCATCATCTCCATGTGTTCGAAAAGAAGGTATTAATTCACACATGGAACTGCTACTCTGTTTGCTTATTTCTTCTCTATCCTGAGCACAATACTCACAATCATCTCCACAAATCCATTCAAATAGATGTTCATTTCTATCCATAACCTCATCATTATTTTCAGAACCAGACACCTCAACCTTGCAACGGGGGTTATCATTGATCCTTCTACTGGCATCCTCAACTAATGTATTTTCATTCTTTTTTTTGTCTTCACATGATGCCATAATCACTTGGTCATTTGCAGCCTTATAACCACCATTCATACCAAAACCTGTGGACAAGGAATTCTGCATATGCTCATTTCTCATTTTTTCTATATTTTCTACAAACTTGTATGCCATCTGCATACTTGTTATCTTGAATTCTCTCAACAACACACTAGAGCCCTCCTCAAAAGCTTCAAAATATATGCCAACATAGGCTGAAATATCAGGTCTGAAGACTTCTGGGATTTACAAAAGGGCTACTTCAAATCTATGACTGAAATCAATACAAGGCTCTTTATCTTGTTTTTTGATTTCCATTAATCTTGCAACAAGATCAACAGGTTCTCTTGCAAATTCTTCTTTGAAACAGTTAGCAAGTTCATCTCAACAGGCAAAGGATCTCTTTGGAAAGCTCAAATACCAATCTCTATCTTTTGCATCAAAGGATCTAACAAAAAACCTCATCCACATATCCTCATCTCTAAATGAGTGTCTCTCCATGAACCTATGAAAACTTTGGATATGTGCATCCCCATCACTTACATTGTGACCACTAAATCTAGGCATCTGATTGTAAATCTGGGTAGGCATACTTTCAACTTCATAATCAACCCATGACAAATCTAATTGGTCATACAAAGGATCAAAAGGGCTGACAAGAGGTTTAGCTTTTTGACTGGCAGACACAACAAGGTTATTACTATTTAACTGGGCTTGCCTAGCCTCTAAGAATATCAACCTATTTTTTATCTCTTCCATTCTTTTACTCAACATTTCATCCCCCTCTTGACTAAGTATGGGTGAATACATATTTGGATTTATAAAATTTTCAATCTTAGACATCCTTTGTCTACCTAAGACCTAAGGCTGCCCTTGGCATCTAGCTTATGCAATGAAATAACAAATATAAATGGGAAGGAGCTAGGTACCTTTTCTTATCCAGATGCTGAAATCTTGAACAGAACATTCTTTTATTACAACACACACATCAACCTTTCATGTGCACTTAAACCTTTTGTAGAGCCGCCACCTCTCTAGAGAGGATAAAATTTTCAAACAACTGAAAGCTCATTAAATACTTTTCTGAGTTCACTCTACCAGCAGAGCACCATCATTCACATGAAAATCTGGATATCACTCCCTATCGGAGTCGCCAAATCTGTTGCTGACTCGGATGGGCACAAATTCACTAGGGATGAAAAGATAACACTTTCACTTCACTTCCCCAGCGGAGTCACCAAATCTATTGGTAATTTTTCCCACATCAGCAGAGGGTTTGCCAATTCCAATGCACGGGCAGATTCTACCAACAGATATAGGAGGTTGCGTGAGCTACCTCCCCTTCACTTCTTGTTCTACCCCACCAAGTGGGGTGTCCCTATTTGATAAAGATGTACCATTTACTCTCCAAATGACAGAAAGATTTAACTTTGTAATAACAGGCAGAATACTCTCACTCTAGGACCAAGATTTGGGTGATAAATCACAAGGTTGGCAACATTCTTGGACATATGTGTCTGGTTGGGTATGAAAGTATGCAGGGCGTTCCTAATCCTACTCCTACAACTAACAGTTGGAAGTTATGAAAAAGGTGGAATTGATGTTTTGGATGCAAGACAAGGGGTTTTGGGTCATAACTACTAATCTAGAAGTAGACCAGTGCCTGTCCCAGGGCAAGGAGTCAACTAGACATATACAAGACAGTGGCTTGCAACTAGCATTCAAGTTTCAAGGGGTTAGATTGATGCTTGCCTTACAAACATCACCTAAGAAAGGGTATTTAATTGTCTCTGCTTATAGATATCCTAGCTAACGTATAATCTTCCCCACACTTTAACCTAAAACAATTTAATCCACTCCTTGAATGGAAGTTACAGATTAAGTATGTGGTACAACAAAACTATACCCTAGAATCTTAGAAACCCTTAGCAACCAGATTCAAAAGAATAAATTGCATGCAACAAATGGAGACAAACAGATAAATACGTGCAAGAATGCATTTGTCATATAAAATGACAAGAAACTAAACATATGTGCAAGATACACTCATCATGTAACTCATAAACTCCAAAGAGATACAACAACTAGAACATGCCTTATCTTCATTATTTACACCAGAAAATGCCCAGGTCATCAACAAACTTGAAATGAGTCACACAGCCTGCTGTATACAGCAAGGAAGGTGCACTTCGCACTAATCACTGGGTGATTCAAAATTCACCAAATACATCGCATCATGAGAAAATGGTGCTCGAATATTGAATGCAGTAGGTAGGGGAGGAGACAGGAAGAGATCTCGAGCCCTACATCGCTGCCTAGGGATTCACACTTTCAAACTGGCGATTGATCCACCCACGCCATCGCCCATACCTCTGCAACATCTGCCATTAATGGCTCACCAACCCGTGGCCTTGGGAATACAGTTGACTGTGCACTCTTGAAACTATGCCACCAAGAAATATGACCCTGATATTTTCAAACTATGTGAGAACTGATTATCCCACATGCACCCCGCGGGGACCTCCTAAACACCTTATAAATTAGGCCATGAGCATATATGTTAGTCGGTGATTTTTCTCCCGATGACTCCAGCATATACCTCATCATGATCCTCCTGCATGATGCTCCGATGTCTAATATCACCCTAACGTCAGCGAACCACCAGCATGATAATCCATCGGCCTGACCCCCGATATCGGTGAGCCCCATGCTTGCTTGCCCGATATGAAAATATCACCCCGATATTTCACATCACCCTGATGTGAAATATCACCTTGATGACCAACCTCATCGGCACACCCTGATGCATCGGAAGAAGACCCTCCTGCTTTGCTGATACCATACGTCTTATCGATGATCCACCTATACTTGCTCATGTCATCATCACATAATGCACCCCACCGATCCTGATGATGTCACCATCATGTTGACAAAGTAGGGTGATATTCGTAAGATCACCTAATATTTGAAATATCACCCCCTCACAAAATATTAGGGTGACGTTAAGTAGATATCACCCCCACAACATCAGAGTGATAAAATAGTGTCAGGGTGATCATGACTAAGATCACCCAATATTTGGCATATGAACCCCCCCCCCCCGCAGAATATCGGGCCATATTGAAACCTTGCAGCAGCATCGGGGTGATCATCCTTAAGATGACTGATATTTGAAACATGATGACCCCGCAGAAATATCAGGCCGATATGTGAAAATATGATGACCCCCCCCCCCCCCCCCCCCCCGAGAATATGAGGTCAGGTTGAAATATGATGAAGGGGCCCAAAGACTTAGAATTTTTTGGATCTTTTGGGAAGGTGCCTGCATATACATATTCAGGTACCAACAAGACCAATGACACTGTTGCTAAAGAAGGACCTTGTTTTCAAATGGACTATAGAGGGGAGATAAGCTTTTGAAGAGATAAAAAGAGTCATTTCAACATCCCCAGTACTCAGAAACCTAGACTTTTCTAAGTCTTTCATAATGTATGTGTATGGAGGAGAATTTAGTGTTGCTACTGTTTTAACTCAGAAAGATGAACAGCAAGAAGGAGAGCACCTAATAGCCTTTTTCTCTAGAACTCTCGGAGAATATGAGGCTAGATACAATTTTGTGGAGAAGTAAGCATATGCCATGGTAAAAGCCCTAAAAAAATTTAGACATATGGTAACAGGGAATAAGATTATGATATTAGTGGCTCATCCTAGTGTAAGAGAATATATTATAGAGGGTGAAATCACTGAGAAAAGAGCCAATTGGATAACAAAGATCCTTGAATATGATGTGGAGGTCAGACCCACTAAGTTGGTCAAGGGCAAAGGATTGTGCCAATATATGGCTCAAGACATGGAGAAAATGATGACTGAAGAAACAGAAAGTGAAAATGTATTGAAAATCTAAGAGGTTGACCAAGACTCCTAGGTCAAAAATAGAATATAGTTTATGAAGCATGGGATTTTCCCAAATGAGCTCTCCTATGATAAGAGAAGATACTATAGGTAGCAAGGGGCCCATTTTGTACTAATTGACCATATTTTATTCAAAAGAAATACTGATGGTATACTTTTGAGATGTATAGAGAAAGATGAAGCCCAAAGAATACTATATGAGTTGCACCATGGAGCCTCAGGAGGACACTTTTCAGCAAGGACTACTACAGTACAAGAACAATGCCTAGTAGAGAAACAAACCACAAAACATCTAACACTTGAGTTAGCTAATAGGCCACAAAATGCTGGGGTTCCGAATCTGGTCAAAGAGCTGTATGTTTCAGTTTGGAAAAGAATCTCTAAGGAGATTATCCAACTAAGGCCATCATTAACATTTCTATTAAATGCACATCAGTTGTGTGAGAAAGTGGAAGCTTCAGTTCAGGCCACTCTGTCTACTATTTCTTTGAGAGTTTCTGACTCTCAACTGTTTCTAAAGAAACTATATGACACAACAGATGAAATTCTATCAGCAACAGGAATTAGTGATAGAATGATTGTTGCTAACAAGGTAAATGAAGTTCTAAGTTGCAACTCAGCAGCCACAAATTGCTAGGAACTCCTAGATACTATCAAGGAAAGAGTCAAAGATATGAAGAAACACATAGAGGATTTGGTACAGTTGGGTCTTCCCTGACCATTTCCAGATAATAATACTGTACTAATGATTGATGATATCAAGGCCCTGCTTTTAACAAGGCAAAATGATCAAACAATTTTCCAAGGGTTAAGTGATTCTTCATCAGTACAAGAGGTGGAAGTTGTCTTGATACCGATGGCCTGTTGGAGTTTCAATTAAAGGTCGTGGTTCAAATTTTGCAGACATTTTTGCACAAGGATATAATAAATCTTTATTTTGCCTTTCAAGAATTATAGAGTAAACAAGGACTCTCTGATTCGGAATGGTCTGTTTACCAGACAGCTTTGTAGAACTTGTGACCTTGTGTTGTATTTTAAAATACATATATTTTTGCCAAGTTTTGGGTTCTTTTTGAGCAGGCTCAAAAGTTCTAGGGGTCGCCAAGAATTGTAGAGTGCAAAGACTCTACATTTTGTTTCAACTATAGTGCTCCACAAGTTACAATTTTGTCTTTGAGAATGTTTCTAAGTGTGGCTGTGAGGGTTTCTTATTGCTAGGGCTGCGGGAGTTGCCAAGTGTCGAGCCTCAATTCAAGCTACATTTTTTTTTCTAAGTTACAACTTTGGAGTGGAGCGTGCCACGTAGCAGTTATGTTTCAAACAATGAATTAAGTAACAACCCTGCAGAAGGCACCACGTGTCATCAGTGGAGGCACTCCCTTGAAGTTTTAGTATGAGTGTGGAAGGAGCCGTATGTCTTTTATGGTAGCTGTGGAACTCACCAAGTGTCAGCTTCCGCATGTTTGTTTCTATATCTTTTGATGATAAGTAAAGGATGTATGGTGGGCCACATTTTTAAGTATCATTGATGCAGAAAGCGCCATGTGGTTGATGCGGCGCTAAAATTAAAAGCTTTTTGTCCCTTTCTCTGTTGCTATTAAATGTTTCTTAAGTGATGCAGAACCTGACATGTGTCAACTTCTGCTTAAGTTTCAAAGAGTTTCTAACAATGTTTCAAGTGATGCGGAAAGTGCCACGTATCAGCTATTGTGCGCACGGAGTTTGCCACCTATCCCTGTTTCCTCCTTTTGAAAGTTACCAAGATTTAGTTGAGGGTCCCATTTCTAATGTGTCTTAAAGTTTCAAAGCTATGGATTGTGACAGTTGTCCCCTGCAGAGGCTACCCAAATATAAAGACATAGTTTTGTGAACTGTTGCAGATAAAGACACATATATGTTTCTAGTTGCTGTGGAGCATGCCAAGTGTCAGTTTCCTATTTCTTCCTGAGAGACGATGGAGTTTCAACGTGTTGCTGCGCACTCTGCCATCTATCACAAAGTTTTATGTCTCGAGTATGCGGAAGCTACCAAGTGTATGTCCCTTATGGAAGGAGGTGTGCCACATATGCTTTTTTACGGCCAATGGGCTTGCAAGGAGTAACAGTCACAGTTTCAAAAGACCTAAATTGTCAGAGACATCCAGTTATCTTGAGTTCAGTTGGGCCATTGGGATTCGATTGTTGTAGACAATCTAGAGTCAATCTTGGGCTATAAATATGTAACATTTGTAATGAATCGACAGAGAGAGTTCTATTTTTTGATAGAGAAATTCATACAGTCTGTAGAGATCTAGAGATATTTTTCTGTCAGAGATTTAAAAGAGAAGTTGGAGACTTTTGTTGTGACCAGTGAATATCATTTGCCTTTATTTTATTTTTTCTGATCTAAAAGGTTAATGTACCTGTGCACGTATTTGTGCCTCTTATGTTGCTGGAAAATTAATGAGAAAGATTGAGTTTTGTGCCTTGGTTGCTATTTCCTGTATCATTGCAAAGTGTCTGATTGTGAGCCTTTGATTTTATTCATTTCCTCTATTTATGTTAATCATGCAACATCTGCTCTTTAATATAACTGAATCTTGAGGATAGCTTCACTATGCTTAATTAGAGAGAAAACACTTTTATTCAGACGCATTGCCATAGATAGATTTGCTTTCATTGTATCTGTAATCCTGTGAGTTTCTACCCTTTTCCCCAAAATATTTTTAAGATAGAGAAGAGTCAGGTTCTTTAAAATTTGGAGGATGTTTTAGGTAACAAGTCCCACATTCCTGAAACTTCCCATGTTGGTGTTAGAACTTGCGCAATTTTATACATCAACAATACTAAATGTAAAATTCATTTTTATCTTATAGCACTAGTAGGAAAGTTCACATGAGTTTTCAGATAAATAGTGTTCACAAAAGTTAAAGTCTAAAGGGCAATCAAAAATTCCTTTAGCCATACCTTTGGGTTTTAGATCTCATAGACCTTTCTCTCCAATATGGCCCATCCATTAATACCACAACTTTATCTTTTTTGGAATAGTGTAGGAGATTGATCTACAATATTTTTTAGTTTAGGAACATCAATGATATTACATCCACCATGTACAATGGGGTGTGTGCAAGAAGTTGTGTCCACTTTTCGGCTAAAAAGTGGAAGTGTTTTCCCTGATTTTTAGAATTTGGCACATTTGACCTAAAAATTTGAAGCACTTAAAGGTGCAATCTTGGAAAAAGTCACTAAATATGAAATGTAATACTCGGAGTCTAGTTTCTAAATATGTAATTTTTTTCAATACCTAGATGATAGAAATTGATTTTGAATAGGCATTTCTAAAAACTACTGTTTAAAAGTCACTTTTTTTTACTATACCATGTACGTGTACATCATCCATATTTTGACCTAAATAATCATATTTTTCAAAATCCTTTTAGAAAAAGATTTGTAACTCATTGAAGCACGTTTTACATTTTTTTTGTAATTTTTTATTGGCCATTTTTGGTCTTTTAAAAAATCATCATGTACGTCATGCATAAGATTACCTAAACTTAACATTTTTTTATTTTTTTAAATTGAAAAGAATTGTTTGAAGTACATTTTCATACATTTTTTTACAAAAAAATATTTAAATAAAAAGTTATTAGAATACGAAAAAACCCTGATAATTCATGTTTATGGACCTATTTCATCAGAAATTGATTAAAAAATAGAAAAATTAATTCAATTGTAAAACAAATTACATATTTGGAATCTACACTGTCTCATCTATAATGGGTTTTAATTTCGTCAAAATATTCTACAAAATAGACCTTCAGATATATGCACAAAGTCACTATTTTGTTGTGACATTGACAGGACCTTCAAGTTGCAGGTCAAACCAAGTCCAGAGGTCAGGTTTGGGTCCCCAAAGCATTTCCTGAGCTGGGTTACAAAGCAAAACCCAAGCTTAAAATTCAAATTTTAAATAACGGGATCCCATTTCTTACTCTATTGGTGCAAAATAAAATGGGATCTCATTTATTATTTGTCCATTTTTTAATAAGACTTTGACTATGACTGTCAACCCTACAACTTGCTCTATAGTACGACCGACAGCGACATCTACAGTATTCTCTACCATTTTTTTTCTTTATGCAGGTCCATCAACTTGGAATATTGTTTGAATTTTGATAGAAGCCATCATTGAGACACTGTTTGATAGAATTTTTGTTGAATTGCTACTTGTTTGAAGGACTTGAACAAAGCATAAAGGCTTTCAAGTTTTTGACATTCATTTGTACATGCTTCATAAATTTTTTAATCATGGGATTACAAAGTCGTAATAAGAGGAAAGATAGGAAGCTATTAACCCCTGAAGAAATTGAAGCAAAGGGAGAGAAGGAGGCAAAAAGACAAAGAGATAGAAGAATAAAGATTCAATCAATGAATAATACTGAAACATCTAATTCTAAAACTATTGAAGATAAAAACATTGAGGAGACCATGGATGTAGATGATGCAAATTTGCAAGAGGTGAATGTGGAAACTAATATGATTATACAAACTACTCCTGGTATGTCTTCAAATCCCTCTATCAATGCTATGGAGAATTTTTCAACAGGCACAAATCCAGGGACTTCTTCAAATCCACCTTTGAATGAAATGGAAATAGTGTTGATAGGATATTTAAAACAAGCTGGATATAACAATGTTGAGATTGATAATATTCGTAGAGATCAAAATTTGAAATAAATTGTTGTTGAAAATGAAAATGAAAACCGTTTTGTTGTTGAAAATGAAAACGAAAATCCTTTTGTTGAAAATGAAAATAAAAATTGTTTTGCTATTGAAAATGAAAACAAAAATCCTTTTGTTGAAAATAAAAATGAAAACAATTTTGTTGTTGAAAATGAAAATCGTTTTGAAGTTGAAAATGAAAATAAAAATCCAGGATGTGATGTTGAAAATGAGAATTTTTTTTGTCAAAATTGAAAGAGATGTTTTGGATAATCTTCCTGGTAAAATTTCTTAGAGACAAATAAGAACACATGCCAATAGATTATACAAGGAATTTTTTTATCATAAAAAACAATCATTTCAATGTCAACTAATGATGCAATTAATCAGAATGTGGAAAATGAGAAAATTAATGAAAATGTTAGGCATTTTTGTTAAACCAAGAAGAAAAGATCAATCACTAAAACATGCTATGTCTACTGTTGCTAGTGCCATTGAGTCTATTGGAAGTAATAGTTGATCCAAAGATAAGAATGTAGCAAGACGAGCCCTAACAATTGCTATAGTGAATAAAACAACTTTGAATAGAAAAATGGTAAGCAATATTAGTGGAATTCTAAAAATACAACCTAAAATATTGGTAAGAGTAGCAAAGAGAAGAGAAAGTATAGAAAAAGATCCAATTAACCAATGTTGGAGTTTTACTGGTCGACTCCTGAGATCTCACATGAAATTGAATGTTGAAATCAGATCTTTGATCAAAAAATATTGGCATGATAATACTAGGGTATCATCTAATGCTAGAGATATTTTAAAATTAAGAGTGGGGTCCAAAGTTCGTGATCCTCGTCCAAAAAACCTATTAGATACAACGCAAACTGAATTTTATAGAAAATTTTGTGATGAATTAGTGTTACTTGGTAATATGAAAATAAGTCAAAGATCTTTTGAAAAATGTAAACCATGGTATGTAAAGATTAATAAGCAACAAATATCTTGTTGTTGTAAAACGCTTGTTCGATTTCATTATTATTATGATGTGTTTCAATATATATGTTGTACTTTACACAGTAACATGATTATATAGGAATGTGATATTAATATGCCAACTGAAGTAATAAAAGAGTTTATATCAAGTTTGTTCTATGAAAGATCTAATGAAAAATTATTTTATTTAAGTTCATGTATTTCTGGACAATGCACTAGTTGTGGCAATCTTTTTTTGTTAAGAGTTTGTATGCATGAAAGTGTTGAAAATGATTTTGGACAACAATTAGTGGATGTTAAAAGAATTAAGAATGTTAAATATTCTTTAAAAAGATGGAAAATTTGGAAAGCATTGTGATTTAATTACAGAAAAGGTTAGTGTTGTTGATGATTGTTTTGATGCAATCATAACAATAAGTTAAAATTCACATATAATGAACTGAAACTATACTTGAAAGATAAGAAGGAATCATTTGAGATTCAACTAATCCCAAGTCTACAATGGTTCGGTAGGTCAAGTTCAGTTGGTCAATGTGAAGCTATAATGTTCAAGGGGCCTTACATAATTTAGAGTTGCTTGTGGTTTTCTGGACTAAGTTTATGCAAAAAGATCATAGATATGTCAATACTTTTCATTTCTTTGCATAAAAGTGTTACTGTGCTACAAGTTTTAGATGGTTTTCTTGAATTATTGCAACTTTCTCCTTTATACATTTATGAAAACTGTCTACTTTTAACTCTGTTATGCATGCTTCTTCAAATTTGAGACAATTTCCTTTAGATTTCTACGTTTTCAGCTAAATATTTCAGATGGGTTGGGAAAAGTTAGAAAGATTTAATCTACACCTCATTTACTCTACCGAAGGATCTAATTGTTCTATTATGCACTATGTAAATACTACAGTAATTTGATCAAATCCATAGTAAAAACCTTAAATGCAAGTTCTGAGCATTTTCACAAACATACATTTAAATTTGCAAGCTCTCAAAGAAAATATTTCAAAACACAAAGAAGAGCAGGAGAACACTTAGAAGATAGATGTAGAACTCTAGATTCTATTGTATTAGAAACAAATAGTCATACATGATTTACAATGTAGGAATGACTCTTAGTTTCATTGATCATACTACAGAGAACTTACAAGCTTTACAGATACAGTAAGGAAGCCAAACATTCCACGCACACCTTACTGCAAACAACAGGCGACCTCCTTCTTCTACTTCTAATCTAAACTAAGCTAACTTGCTGTATGTTCCTAAAAATCCCTGTGTAAACTATTACAATGTAGAGAGGCACAATATATAAATTTTCTGATTGTCCTCACTACAGAAAAAATCCTAACCAAACCCCTGGTTTAAACCCCTGGTTATAGCAATAAATACAAGGGAACCAGTCCTCCAAAATATCTCTGAGCAGTGTCAAATCTGGGTGAAATATTGCCCCTTCTGAGAAGATATGGCAGCTCAGCAATAACTTCTGTTTATCTGCTGTAGTAATGTTCTCAGCTGCAACCTTGTCCTTCACTTGAATGGCCTTGACTTCTTCGCACTTTATCTTTATCTTCCTGCTCCTGAGATCAGATTTTCTTCCTCCATGATGTCACTATGATCAAGTTCCAGCTGCTTCCTCAACTGCAAGCCTGCAAGACAAGACAAGCAATAAGTATCAAGTTTATCAGATGAATAGCAAGAAATTACAATACTATTTAAATCTAGGTGACTGCAAACATGTAGGAATCAGGTCCAAAAAAACTCTCAAAACGCATTCAAAAACGCACTCAGACTGCTCAAAAACCACCAGGTCAACTATCGCTGACCGAAAAAATACCACAGGTGGCAAAAATATGTTTAAAAACTCCATCGCAATCCACTTCCCACCCATCGGCGTGAGAAATACTATCGGCGCATCAATAAAATGCTTGGCCGATGTTCACTGTTTGGCCGACGGCATTTTTCTTTTGTTTATTCCTTTGTTTTCTTCCATCGGCAAGAGTTATGCTGATATAGTCTTTCGACCTATGTTTCTTCCTTATCGGCGAGAGATTCACCATCGGTGAACTCTAAACTTCTTCCACTGATGCCCTTCGTTATACCGATGTCCCCTTTTTATTCCATCAGCGAGAGATACACCGATATAGCCCTAACGGCTTACTTTCCTTCTCATCGGCAAGAGCTTTCACCATCGGCAACCTCCTATTTTCTTCCGCCGATGCTACTACCTTGGCCGATACCTTTATCGGTGAGAGTTTCGCCGATACACCATTTGCTTGGCACTTCGGCTAAGTCCTTCTCCGCAATGTATATTACGATATACATGCAACTAACTCCATTTGATTTCCCTTTTAATTACGGCATGTATTTTTCGTTGTATATTGCAATATGCAAGACCGCATATACAACGAAAAAACTTCGTTTAATAAAGATTTCGGGTCCGCTAATGCATATTTCGCAATGTATATTGCATTTGTATATTGCGCTTGTATATTGCGATATACAAACGCGAATATACAAGCAATTAACTCTAATTCATAACCTCCTCGATTCCGTCGTTGTACACTTTGATTGTATATTTCACACTTGCATGTGAACAATGCCATGTATGTCGAACAGTGCTATGTATATTCTGCATTGTATATTCTGCTTGTATGTTAAAATATACAAGCACGAATATACAACGATTTTTCAATATTTGATAAGTTTTCGGGTCCGCTATGTATATTTTGCATTGTATATTTTGCTTGTATGTTGAAATATACAAGCCCAAATGTACAAAAGCGACCAAGCACAAAAAATATAACTTTGCACATACAAAGGACTTTGTATATGTCAAGCGATAGACAAACCTGAATGTACATTTTACCAAAATGATCATAACTTGCAAAATATGGCGAATTTTAAGATGGTTCAAAAAGTAACCTTGGCTCATTTTTCACAAGGAATCCAACCATATTATGCAAGGGTACTGAAAATGTATTTTTCTATATTTTTAACAAAGTTTGCAAATTTGACTCTCTTTTCCCTTTACCACCAAGCAAAACAACACAAGTAGAAGCAAAAAGCAAAGCAACAGCAGGGGTCCTCATTTTGCTAAGGGGAAAAATGGGGCGTGTTGTGAACATCACAACAAATAGCAACCAAAAAAAAACAATTAAATTCAAAGTGTTCAAGAAAACTAGATGAAATGAATCCATAACTTCCGACTATCCTTCCTGCAAATTTCTATTCAACTTGAGACTTAAAATATTCAATAAGGGTGTATGAATTTTCATTTTTAGTTTAATTGTGTGCACGTGATTAATTATCCTCATCTTGAAGATCGGTTGAACAAACCAGTGATTGACATTAGCCTACGTGGGTAAGGATATTCCCTCATAGCCGACTGAATAGAGCCTTGCTGCCAGTGAGCGTCCATAGCCCCAGCAAGGTTATCGTTACAATTCTCCTAAGTAGAGCCCCACTGCCAGCGAGCATCTATAGCCCTGGTAGAGTTACTTAGATGACTTAATCTAGATTTTTAGTATAATCCGCTTTATTTATTTATTTATTATTTTTATTTTTTTGAAAGATTTCACAAGATATAGCAATTTGTAACTTCATGATGCAAGGAGTGGACACTTGTTGAAATTAAGCTGAGAATTGTAATGGTAGCAAGGGTAACCTCTGATTTTCCACCTAATATCTACACTGGTAAGTTCAACAAACCCAAGGATTTTAGGTGTGTCATCGTGAGAAACTTGCTTCGAATTCTCAATCACATTTATTGAATATGAAACTTCAGAAGATGAACAACTCTCTACATTCATGACAGTAACAAGTTATGTGTAGATTGCAAATGATTAACTTGAATATCCTAAATTTTATACTGTTTTGAATGGTTGCTAGTTTTGCTCCTTAATACTCTAAAGTAAAATAAAGATCCCTGCTGAGGAGACAACAAACAAACCAAACAAACAAGCTGTACAAACAACACAACAAAAAGAAAAACTGTACAAATGGAAAGAAACAAAAACAGAAAGAAATAAAAAGGAACTATACAAACAACTAACCTAAAAAGAAAATAGAAAAAGAAGAAAAGAAAACAAAAACAACTACCCTACTAAACTATATACAAGCCTCTCCAAGGAAAACAGAAACCCAGGAAAAGACCCAAGAACACCCCTACTTGCATATTTCTTTAGATTGTGTAGGAGTAACAGAGTACTGGTTATGGTTCTCATTCTAGCAGATTTATCTTTGAATTTTGAAAAAAATTCTAGTATTCTAGATTCATTGTGTTTATCAGAATAGCTCTTAATAATTAGTAACTGAGGCAGCCCATCAGGTTCATGACTAATCCATATGCATGTCCTATCTCTTAAATTTCCATAATCAAAGCAGTATTTATCATTGTTTACTAAGGAAAGGAAAGAGACAACCTAATGTGCCTTTAGCTCTGTGGAACACGCTTGTTTATTGATAGCTGGCTTTTCATTTAACTCTGCATTTTCGTTGCTCAGCTCTATGTCTGGTCCCTTTTCAAGTTGAAAGATGAATGACTCTAGATGTATCATTTCTTCATCTTCATTTATCTTTGTTCCTTCATTCTGGATGTTCAGTTTATCCTCAAACTCAGTAAACCTCTCAATGTTCTCATTAGTTTCCTGCACATCAGTACTTAAGTAAGTATCTTCATCATCATCTGATATACAGAATTTAATCATTTCTAAATCACTTGAGAGTAAAGGTGGGACAACATCTTTTGATTGACAGGAGTACTCCCCTGTTTTATTTTCAACATAATGCTGGGGTGATGTCTGATTGTGCACAGCAGCTCCAAAATTTTCTGTATTTTCAATTTTTAAGATTTGGTCATCAACTGACTCACATTTATCGTCCAATGTGGAGTCTGCTTCTATTAACCTACAACAATCCTGAACTTGGTCATTCAATTTTAAGAAGTCAGTCATGGGATTAGGATTTACTTTCTCCTCTATGACTTCACTAGCTTTTATAGTAGGGATCTCATCAATTTCAGTGCACTTTAATTTTTTCATTTGCCCACATTTCTCCTTTCCATAAAATGACTCAAGGAAAGATGTTTTACTGTCTTTACCAAAAGCATTAGGATTAGCAATAAAAACCTTATCCTGACAAATGGTTTCCTCTCTACAAGATTTAAAAGATTTATACTTGCACTCCCCTTTTCCTGTATTCGGAAGTAGAGACCTACTATCAATCTCACCATAATATGACCTAAGAAAAGATGCTCTGTTATCATTCCCTTCCAGAATTGATTTTTCTATTGTATTCTCTAACCACCTATTAGTTTCTAGTGTTGTATTAGCTTGTTGCTGCAAAATTTCTTTTTCTTGCCAGTCTTCAGCCCTGAACACATCTAAAAAAATAATTAGTCCTTTCAAATATGAATCTATCCTAGTGAGGAATGTTAAACATTTAAGTTCACTGTGTTCAATAGTCCGGTGTATCCTGTAACAACTGGACAAACAAAAATTAGATAAACTTTGAGAATAAAACTGTTCATTCAAAGCTCCCTGAAATAAAGGACTGTTAACTTGAAAACTGTCCCCATATGAGTCCATTGGAAATGGGACCCCCTTTTCAACTTTTTAGGTTTTTTTTTTTTTTTTTTGAAATTTTATGAGATCTAACATATCTCAGAATATAGCATTGAAACTCAGAAAATTAACCCTAAACCAAATCAGGCCCTCCTTCTAGCGCCAAAAAACTGTTGATGATTGCAATATACAGCCTTCTAGCCCTCCTTCTAGCACCAAAAAACTGTTGATGATTGCAATATATAGCCTTCTAGCCCTCCTTCTAGCGCCAAAAAACTATTGATGATTGCAATATACAGCCTTCTAGCCCTCCTTCTAGTGCCAAAAAATTGTTGATGATTGTTTTGATGCAATCATAACAATAAGTTAAAATTCACATATAATGAACTGAAACTATACTTGAAAGAGAAGAAGGAATCATTTGAGATTCAACTAATCCCAAGTCTACAATGGTTCGGTTGGTCAAGTTCAGTTGGTCAAGTTCGGTTGGTCAAGTTCAGTTGTTCAATGTGAAGCTGTAATGTTCAAGGGGCCTTACGTAATTTAGAGTTGCTTGTGGTTTTCTGGACTAAGTTTATGCAAAAAGATCATAGATATGTCAATACTTTTCATTTCTTTGCATAAAAGTGTTACTGTGCTGCAAGTTTTAGATGGTTTTCTTGAATTATTGCAGCTTTCTCCTTTATACATTTATGAAAACTATCTACTTTTAACTCTGTTATGCATGCTTCTTCAAATTTGAGACAATTTCCTTTAGATTTCTACGTTTTCAGCTAAATATTTCAGATGGGTTGGGAAAAGTTAGAAAGATTTAATCTACACCTCATTTACTCTACCGAAGGATCTAATTGTTCTGTTATGCACTATGTAAATACTACAGTAATTTGATCAAATCCACAGTAAAAACCTTAAATGCAAGTTCTGAGCATTTTCACAAACATACATTTAAAATTGCAAGCTCTCAAAGAAAATATTTCAAAACACAAAGAAGAGCAGGAGAACACTCAGAAGATAGATGCAGAACTCCAGATTCTATTGTATTAGAAACAAATAGTCATACATGCTTTACAATGTAGGAATGACTCTTAGTTTCATTGATCATACTACAGAGAACTTACAAGCTTTATAGATACAGTAAGGAAGCCAGACATTCCACGCACACCTTACTGTAGACAACAGGTGACCTCCTTCTTCTACTTCTAATCTAAACTAAGCTAACTTGCTGTATGTTCCTAAAAATTCCTGTGTAAAGTATTACAATATAGAGAGGCACAATATATAAACTTTCTGATTGTCCTCACTACAGCAAAAATCCTAACCAAACCCCTAGTTCAAACCCCTAGTTATAGCAATAAATACAAGTGAACCAGTCCTCCAAAATATCTCTGAACAGTGTCAAATCTGGGTGAAATATTGCCCCTTCTGAGAAGCTCTGGCAGCTCAGCAATAACTTTTATTTATCTGCTGCAGTAATGTTCTCAGCTGCAACCTTGTCCTTCACTTGAATGGCTTTGACTTCTTCGCACTTTATCTTTATCTTCCTGCTCCTGAGATTGGATTTTCTTCCTCCATGATGTCACTGTGATCAAGTTCTAGCTGCTTCCTCAACTGCAAGCCTGCAAGACAAGACAAGCAATAAGTATCAAGTTTATCAAATGAACAGCAAGAAATTAAAATACTGTTTAAATCCAGGTGACTGTGCAAAAATGCAGGAATCGGGTCCAAAAAAACTCTCAAAACGCATTCAAAAACGCACTCAGACTACTCAAAAACCACTGGGTCAACTATCGCTGACCGAAAAAATACCATGGGCGGCAAAAATATGTTTAAAAACTCCATCGCAATCCACTTCCCGCCCATCAGCGTGAGAAATACTATCGACGCGTCAAAAAAATGCTTGGCCGATGTTCGCTGTTTGGCCGACGACCCTTTTCTTTTGTTTATTCCTTTGTTTTCTTCCATCGGTGAGAGTTATGCCGATATAGTCTTTCGGCCTGTATTTCTTCCTTATCGGCGAGATATTCGCCATCGGTGAACTCTAAACTTCTTCCACCGATGCCCTTTGTTATACCGATGTCCCTTTTTTATTCCATCGATGAGAGATATGCCGATATAGCCCTAACGGCTTACTTTCCTTCTCATCGGCAAGAGCTTTCACCATCAGCAACCTCCTATTTTCTTCCGCCGATGCTACTACCTTGGCCGATACCTTTATCGGCGAGACTTTCGCCGATAAACCATTTGCTTTGCACTTCGCTAAGTCCTTCTCTGCAATGTATATTACGATATACATGCAACTAACTCCATTTGATTTCCCTTTTAATTCCGGCATGTATTTTTCGTTGTATATCGCGATATGCAAGACTGCATATACAACGAAAACACTTCGTTTAATAAAGATTTCAGGTCCACTAATGCATATTTCGCAATGTATATTGCGTTTGTATATTGCGCTTATATATTGCGATATACAAACGCGAATATACAAGCGATTAACTCTAATTCATAACCTCCTCGATTCCGTCGTTGTACACTTTGATTGTATATTTCACACTTGCATGTGAACAATGCCATGTATGTCAAAAAGTGCTATGTATATTCCGCATTGTATATTCCGCTTGTATGTTAAAATATACAAGCACGAATATACAATGATTTTGTAATATTTGATAAGTTTTCGGGTCCGCTATGTATATTTTGCATTGTATATTTTGCTTGTATGTTAAAATATACAAGCCCGAATGTACAAAAGCGACCAAGCACAAAAAATATAACTTTGCACATACAAAGGACTTTGTATATGCCAAGCGATAGACAAACTTGAATGTACATTTTACCAAAATGATCATAACTTGCAAAATATGGTGAATTTTAAGATGGTTCAAAAAAGCAAGCCTGGCTCATTTTTCACAAGGAATCCAACCATATCATGCAAGGGTACTGAAAATATATTTTTCTATATTTTTAACAAAGTTTGCAAATTTGACTCTCTTTTCCCTTTACCACCAAGCAAAACAACACAAGTAGAAACAAAAAGCAAAGCAACAGTAGGGGTCCTCATTTTGCTAAGGGGCAAAATGGGGCATGTTGTGAACATCACAACAAGTGTGTATGCATTCATATTATAATTTAAGAGTAAAATTGTACCAAAATATGTCAAGCACTCTCAACAAGCTCGATGGCTTGATGGACAATTTTGTGAATGTAGAAACACATTTCCAGTTGGTACTATACTGTCAGTGGTTGATTTTATAGAAAACTATACTTTAGCTTCACAAGAGGAAATTCAATCACAATATTACAATTCAGTGCAGGTTGCTATGTTTGTTCATATTGTTTATAGGCATGCAGATGATAACATAGAGAATGATAGAAAAGTTTTGAGGGAGTATCATTTCTATTTGAGTGACAACCAGTTACACTCATCAAAGTTTGTTCAATATTGTTTCAATATATTTTATACAAATTTAAGAGAAAGAGGAATCTAGATGATTGAACATCTTATATAGTTAGTTCAAGAATGCTCGAATGTTATGTTGGTTAAGTAGGGTTCACAAGGAGAATAATGTCCAATATATGTGGAATTCTTTTGAAGCTAGACATGGTAAAGGAGCATGTGATGGAGCTGGTGCATGTGTTAAAAGAATTCTTGCTAGACAACAATTGAAATTTGAGAATGCAGTAAAATTTAAAGATGCACATGGGATTGAAGATTGGTACAATACAAGATTATGTACACCTAGATCAAGCAAGTACTCTATAGTTCATCGATTCTTTTGGTTGGTTGAAAAAGAAAACATTCTACCTAGACTTGATTGCTAGACAATCAGTGGATCTACTAAATGGCATTCATTTAGGAGTTTGAATGCAAGTACATGGACTATTTGGACAAGGAAGCTTGCATGTTTTTGTTAGTTTTGTATTTCAGGAGATTGGGAAGCATGTGAGAATACAGAATGGGTTGAAGAGTGGAAGAAAAGACCATTGACACTTGCACAAGCACACGATCAAAGTGAAACAACAATTGAAGACAATGATCAACTATTTGCATCAGATGATTATGACCATGTTTCAGACCTTGTACAATAAGGTAATTTAATTTAAATTATTTCATTTTATTTCACTTCATTACTAATTTGTAGTGCTTTTATTTATTTATATGTGTACATATGAATGCATATATGTTGATTGGTCAAATTTTATGGACATGTACAAGTTATTGAATCAAAATTTGTTTCCAAGACATGTATGCTATTGTTGCACCAAAGAAGAATGAAGAGGAAACAAAATATTGGTTGGCTCATTGTGTGGAGACTAAACATAAGTTAACAGCACCTCAAGAAGATGATGTTATCTTTCCTTATCCAATAGGTTTAGTGATCCACTTAAGACATCCCCTTAAGCAAATTTTGATAACAAGTCTTTGATCCCCTTAAGCAAATTTTAAGAACTTCTTTGATCCCATTAAGAAAATTTTAAGAATTTCATTGATGATGGCTATCATTATCCAATAGGTTCAGTGGTGGTTGCTGGCACTTGGCTACAGAAATACCTAATAAGGAAGAATGGTTTGCCTACATTTGAAGATTATGAAACACGTAAGAAGATTATACACTACTCACATTTGGTGTTGGCAACAAATATAAAACTGGAGAGGTATCGTAGAAAACCTACAAATAAAGAGCTATGGATAATTTCTATGGAAGACTATGAGACAATCATCGATGCATTTGAAAAAAGAGAGGATGGACATGGTACAATGGAATAAGTAAATACAGGTAAATATAGTTAAATAGATTTATATTGTTCTTTCAAATACATTAAATACATGTTTTTGATATTTTATGTGCATTATTAGTTGAAATTGATTTAAATTATCCTTTTATATCCTTAGGCCATCATCACAAATTCATAACATACTTTGAAACAAAAACTTGAGAGGATGCAGATTAAACCTATATCTACACATGTGTGAGGCACTTGTAAATACAGGTACAAATTGTGTATATCTAGATAGTTTTATATAAATTAAAATACATGTTTTGATGATATATTGATAAATTGCTTGTATTATTTTTATATTAGGTGGCATGAAGACCTACTACATTCCCCACAAGTTTTGGATTTTCTTGAGATGGCATAACCACATTTTTTAAAGATTATTTTGAGTTGGCATATATGTACATACACAATTACATTATTACACATTTTTTACACAAATTTGTATACATGTGTATGTACACAATTTTATACTCTACACTTTTATATATCAAAATTATTATTCTATATATTTTATTTGTTAAATGCGCATATTTTTCTACTTTGAAATTACTTTAAATTTGATTTTATTATATTGTTAAATTTGGTTTCCTTGTGCAACTTCACCAAATTTTGAGAACTTAAGACATCCCCTTAAGACATCCAAAAAGTTAGCATCTTTGTAGGTTAATTAACATGGCCAATTTGAAGTTGTTAATGGACCACAGTACATCCTATGTGCAGTTATGTTACTTCTATTTTCAATAACCATATATCTCTCAATCCAACCATTACACTATCATCTTCATTCTATCCTTAAAATTTCTTCTTTATTTGACATGCTTAATAATGAAAATAAACTATTATATGTCCATGATGTGAATCATGCATGTATATGTCCTCTCTATGTTAGCAATGATATGAAATTAACATATGGGGGTGGGGATGGGGGTGGGGCCAAATCATCTTGTGCATTGAGGAAGTCCTCAACATCAAAGTGAATATCATCTAGATTCATGATATATATAAAATAGATATGAACTTGCATATATACATATAAACATACAAACTTGAGTACAAATTTAAAATTAAATCAAGAATATATATATATATATATATATATATATATATATATATATATATATATATACAATGTACATGTTCAAAAATTATAAATTATATGTATGTTTCAAGAAATTACACTTGAAATAAATTTAAATTAAACATACAGATACATACATGCATGTACAATTTCAAAACATAAGAGAGCTATTATATAGTGAACTAGATGTAATTTTTAAATTGAAATCAAGGGATTTTCATTCGAGACCTATATTTTGATTCTTATAGTGAGGGAGACAAGAAAGATCAATTTAATACTATACAGATCAATTTAATAGTAGGGCTATTAGGACTACCATAATGAATTTGTTCTCAAGGTTTGTTATCATATGTTAGGTCCAAGGTTTCAATTTTGTTAATTTTTCTATGGAGTTGGCTATTGGTGTGATGTTAAGTACTCATTCTAGGAGATCCAACATTTCCTATGGCAAAGCTACAAATAGTTTGTGATGGTTTTGGATAAATTTCTCTAACTAAATATAACTAATAAGCTTGGTCAACAAACAATAGTCATGCTTGCATTGGTTTGAGCATTGGATCAATCATGAATTCATAAATTGGATATGTGTTTGAGTATGTGAAAATTTGAGTGAATCCTTACCATTTGATAGGAAAGAGGAAATCATCATGTGAACTTTAGTATCTTGTATAATGTTGTCATGACCATTAAGGACTAAACATTAATTGTTATCAAATTCCTAGATTGTTATATCGACCTTTAAGATAGCCTTAAACCAATAATAGACTTGTCACGAGGGACAATGAACTACAAAGGGACAATGAAATTGTTGTTAAGATGTAAGACTCCTCTAGAGAATCAATTGGATTATCTAGATAATCAAAGAGACATAACCATGTGGTAATGATTAAATCTTCCACTTTTAAGATAGATGATGAGGTAAGAAGGTTAGGATACTTTGTTTAACTTGTGATTGTAGGGATGATCTAGCTAGAAAAAAGATATTAGTTGATGGTGAACTAGCTTGATTTTGTTTCCTATTTCCTATTTGCAATTGTTGTTTTCTATTTAGTTGTTAGTCACTTGACTCTTATGTGTGTTATTTAGCTTCAGACTAAGCCCATTTAATTAGTCTAAATAGTCTTTTTTATTGTCACAACCATTTTGGACAAAAGAAATGAATTAGGACAGATGCATCTATGCTATTGAATGATGTCATAGAGACCAGTGGACTATCATACCACCTAGGTAGAATCATAATGAACATCTGCTTGAGACTATAACTAGACTTGGAAACTTACCTTGAGGTGGATATCTTGTGCATGCCACATGATCTGAAAACCTAAATTTTGTGAAGTTGCTTATGGCAACCAAATTTGATAATGGAGATCTAGGATTGACTACTATTTCCCTAGGACTAATATGAGTATGAAGATGAATATATTCTGATGATTTGTGATTTAAATTTAATGAATAATTTGATGCTTTGATTAACTTGTGATTGTAGGGATTCAATCTAGCTATAAAAAGATATTAGTTGATGGTTCTAGCTTGATTTTGTTTCCTATTCGTATGTATTTGCAAAATTATTGTTTTCTATTTAGTTGTCACTCCCAACTCTTATGTGTCTTATTTAGCTTGAGACTAAGCCCATTTAATTAGTCTAAATAGTCTTAAAATTTGCACTATCTTAACACTATGATTGTTCCAAACCTTAGGAACAATTTAAAACTCTATTTTACTATCAATATATATCAATGAAGGGTGAATGTTCAGATGCATCTATGCTATTGAATGATGTCATCCAGAAACCAATGGACTATCATACCACCTAGGTAGAATCATAACGAACATCTCCAAGACTATAACTAGACTTGGAAAACTACCTTTGAGGTGGATATCTTGTGCATGCCACATGATCCGAATACCTAAAGTTGGTAAGTTGCCTATGGCAACCAAATTTGATAATGGAGATAGGATTGACTACTAGTTGCCTACCTAACTAATCTAAGAATGAAGATGAATATATTCTGATGATTTGTGATTTAAATTTAATGAAGAATTTGATGCTTTGTTTTTAACTTGTGATTATAGGGATTCAATCTAGCTAGAAAAAGATAAATTAGTCAAGATGGTTCTAGCTTGATTTTGTTTCCTATTTCCTATTTGCAAAATTATTATTTTCTATGTAGTTGTTAGTCCCAACTCTGTCCTTTAAGAAGTATATCAAATCTAATTATATGCACAACATTTTGAAGTTAATTTGATGCATTTTCATCAAGAGGACCAAGTATCAACAAATTCAAGAGTACATATGGATCATAGTGTTGGAGATCACAACAAGTGTTATTATCCTAGAGGATTTTATGTAGTAGTCTACTTCTACATATACAATTTTCTATTAGGAGAAAATATCTTTTGCCAAATTTGTATAGAGTTGTCTATAGTGTGTTCCAGGGTATTCAAATGATGTAAGTCACAATTTAGAGGGTTGAGGGATAAGTTTGTGTTGAGTCTATAGGAGGTATTTTCTTACATAGACCTGTCCATAATCTAGGTGTCTCCATGTCTAACTCAAATGTTTCAAGGGAAATTATATCCAGATTAATGATAACATTTTATATATGGCTATGATATCCACAATCATATCAATGTTTGGTAGAGAAAAGTTATCTTTAGGGTATCTTTTTTTGATGTCTCAAAAGTTAGTACAAACATGAATTCCCTTAGTTTTATTGCTAACTAAGACCACATTAGAGACCCATTTAGGATAAGTAATAGTCTGAATGAACCCCACATCCAAGAGTTTATACATTTCTTCTTTGACCAAGAGGGGCTACTTGGGGGTGCATTTTGCGTATCTTTTATTGAATAGGTTTGGCATTGAAGTGAACCACAAGATGATGCATGACTAAAGATGGAGTCTCAAGGCATATCACCATAAGACCACATGAAGAAATCAGCGTAATCTTTAAGGGTGATGGTTATGCCTTCTTTGATGTCAACGTCCAGTGGAGCTGCTATCTTTGAGTGTTTAGGGTCCTCTTCTATTCATAGGTTGATGTATATAGCATCCTCAACAAGGAGAGGGGGGTCATCTTGTATCTGAGTGGTATCTAATGGAAGGTGAAGTTTGTCATTAAGGAGCTCTTGGGAGGTGCCTATTTTTATTGTGTTATTTAAATCAATCACAAGTTTCTTCTTATATCTTGTTGCTATTCTACCTACTAGGGTGCCTTATGACTAAAGGGTTCTTCTTTCTCTCCTAAATAAGCATAGGTGTTAAGTATGGTGGAAAAGTCTTTCTTATGATTACAATGGAGATGTGGTCTTGACACTTCATAAGTTTCATGATGGCTTCATCATTTTGGAAAACATCAAATCATAAAGGATCATTTTGGTCCCAATTGATAAGCTCAAGGTATTATAGGTCTCAGAGATGGAGAGGATAGTGACCTATCATGAAAGAGGTTAGTGGTGGCATGATCTTCATAAGGATCATGAGTGGGGCCTAAATCAATGTCATTAAGATTAGGGGAAACATTACCAATGAGGTTAGGCTCGTATCACAATTAACATCATGATGTTCATCCTAGGGGCATAACCTAGCTAGTGAGGACAGCTACAAGTGTCTCTAAAGTTACATTTGTTGGCTTGATTTCATTCTTCATTAGTTGGCTATCACAAAAACTATAAAATCTTCTCAATTCTTGATTAATTGGTTGTCTCTAAAGGTTTGATTATGAAGGAAGTGATAAAGGTTTTATTATGGTTTGTTGTAATTTTTTTACATGACAGTTACCTATTCAATAATGCCTTTAAAATACAATGACATACATTGATATAGGTAAATTTTATAAAAACCAAATATATATATCATCCCAATGCTATATAAATTTTGACAGTTTGTTCAAAATCTCTCCTTTCATATGATATAGTCGTTTCAAAATTTCAATTGTATTTTATAGCTAAAATGTCTAAATACAACTATTCAACACTCAAATTGAAATCAAATTTTGACAGTTTGTTCAAAATCTCTCCTTTCATATGATATCATATTTTCAAATTTTCAATTCTATTTTACAGCTAAAATGTCTAAATACAGCTATTCAATTTTCAAATTTAAAGAAAATTTTGACAGTTTGTTCAAATTCTATCCTTTTATATGATATAGTCTTTCAAAATTTCAATTGTATTTTACAACTAAAATGTCAAAATATAGCTATTGAATTGATAAATCGAAACCTTAAATAATAGTCTACAATTTAAATTTTGATTGTATTTTACACTAAAAAAAAGGAAACTTCAAAAGATTCATTGCCAAATTGTAGAAGTGGAAAAATACACTTACTTAATGTTCTAATGGTGAAAATCATCTTCCCCAACTTAGGATCCCATTCTCATCTATTGCCTATCATTGGGAAAAATGGGGTCCCAGCCATTTTTTAAAAAAAATAATACTTTTTAAAAACGGGATCCCGTTTATAAACGGGATCTCATTTCATAAAACGTGATCCCATTTTTTGGTTCTAGGTGTGGGATCCCACTAAGGAATAGGATCATGTTTTGGATTTTAGGCTCGGGATCCCGGTCTAAAATGGGATCCCATTTTATAGAAACGGGATCGCGTTTTTAGTTACCCGATTTCAGATTTTTTTTCTAACTCTGAAACTTCCACCTTAAGTGGACACAACTTCTTGCATTTACCCAATACTTGCCTCAAGCTTACACAATGTTCCTAAAAGAGCCCCTTTTGCCAATACCATATCACTATGAATCATTTTGCAACTATTCTTGATGAATACTACTTGCACAACTGCTTCATTCATTTAGCTAACTGAAATTAGATTTCTTTCCAAACCCTAGAATGTGTAGAACACCAAGAAGGGTTTTAATTCTTCCATCTTTTAGTCTCAACTTCACTCTTCCTCAACTTATAATATTATATATTCAATCATCTCCTAGAAATATTTCACATCCATCAATTTGTTGATATTCATTGAACCACTACTTATGTGGATTCATATGAAAAGAGGCACTTAAATCTATTGGCCATTCATCATGGGTTCATCTAAGCTTGCAGTAGCCAAAAATATATCCCCTAAATCTTAAACTAAGGTCTTTGTTTCTAGTAAAGAAGCATCTTCAAGAGACTTGCCCTTTTCATCCTTTTTAGATTTGCAATCCCTCTTATAGTGCCCTATTTTACCACAATTCCATCATTTTCTTAGAATTTTATCTAGAGCATTAGATTTACCTTTGGACTTCGATCTCTTGTCCCTCAATTTTTTTATCTCCTAAATTCTTTTTAATTCTTTTATATGAATGACCTTTTACAACCAAGGCATCCTTCAATTGGTGATTTTCTAAATATTTTCTTTTTATTTCTTCTAGAATAATAAGGATGCTACCACATCCCTAATCTTTAATTTATAAATAGTACTAGTGATCGCCATTCCTAGATTATCTCAAGAGTCAAGTAAAGAACAAAGCAAAGTAATACACTTCCCTTCATCATACATTTGAATTTCAATAGAAAGTAATTAACTTACTACATTATTGAAGGTGTTCAAATGTTTAGTCAGAATGTCATCATCATTCATTCGTAATGAATATAACTTCATTAAAAAAAAGTTAATTTGCTAAAGACTTTCCTTAATACAAAGTACCCAATTCATTCCATAATTCCTTTGTTGTGGCTTCTATTGATACATTTACAAAAACTAAATCTAATAGACACAATCTAATTGAAGTCTTTGTCTTCCTATCACTAATCAACCAATCTTTATCTTTTATACCAACTATTTTGTTGTCGATACATTGATGCAGGTGCACTACACACAAGTCAAAGTACAGTAGCACCAAGTTGAAATAATTTAATTTTTACTGCTAGTTTTTTAGGCTATTTGGCCTACGTACCGAGTTGTATATTAATGTCCAGCCAAGATGTACATGAACTAGGTGATTTTAAAAATGCTTGAGAATGAATGTAGATAATTTTTTGTGCTTAAATCAAATTTGACCAGGTGTTTGAAGAAGGAAGATCATGGCTGGTATGTTCTACATTTAATTGACTTAGTTTCGGCACTCAAGAGGTTGAGGCAAGATTTGGAATAGGTTTGGAGAGAAAAAAGTATAGAGAAACAAGAAAATGTTAGAGAAGAGTGGAGTGCATAGGCGGAAAGAAAGAAAAATATATAAAAGGGTATCCATGAAGGAAGAGACTAGGTTTATTTCATGCAAGTGAGTTTGTGTTGATTTGGAGCTAGCTCAAAGGAAAAGGAAACTACCATTCCTAGATGCTTTTGATGTTTAGTTTGCCAGCTATAGGTAGTAGTAAAAGGAACACGTGGGAATAGAGAATGGAACAACAAGAGAGAACTCTTTGAAAAGAGAGAATCCATCATTCAGAATGCCAAGTTTCTTTTTTCGTTAAGCAACAAGTGCATGTGAGGAGAAAGGGTTGTTCGTAGGGAAGAAAAGATAAGGAGGTTGCCACTTTGAAGGCACATTTTGTGCTTATGTTGGAAATTGAAGATAGAGAAGGAAACAAAGTGGACTAATTAATTCAAGGAAAAATGGCTGAAAATAGTTGCATAAAAGGAGAGATTGTAAAACCATGTCCATGTATGTTTACTAGTTGTATCATGAATGTAAGGGCTTTATTTTTAGTTTCATGAGAAAAAAAAAATTATTTATGCAATGCTCTCCAATGTGTATGTGATTCAGGATTTGTTCCTTTTTGTTCCTTCACCTGGTGTTTGTTGTCTCTAAGGAGTTGGTTTATGTGTTGTGGATGGTATATATGTTGTTATTGTTGTCTATAATAATAGAGCTAAATGAGCAGACCAAGTAGAGTCACCTATAACAACTACAAATCTGACCTAGCGAGCAGAAATTTACCTATAGCAATATCTAGGTACTAGACAACAAGCTAATCTACCAATTCTTCCTTTAGGTTGTGAGTAGTTACATGGGTTGTGAGCCCAAAATAGGGTGTTATAGGGGTGTGGTTCCATCATACATAAATCCACTGATATTTTTCAACAAGCAAATCTTCCATAAAATTTTTTACATTAAATTTTTTTATCTCTATCCTTGTGCTTCATGTCATTCTAATTCACTCACAAATCATTTTGTATATAGATCTCACTCAAGACAGTTTATTAGAGGAAAGAAAAACCCTAACCAAGATCTAATGGATCAAATACACCCACCGTAAACAACCGGCATGTTGTGCCGACTATTTTTTTTCAAATTTTGATCTGCAAAAAATGGCCACTGTTTTTACCGACCTTTTCATTCGATAGTGCTTCATGCTTTCGACAGCATTAGTTGACTGAATTTCGACTAAAAATGGTTAGTCGACAAGATTTCGATGAAAATTGAAAAAAAAAACAGTCGGCACAACATGCCGGCTGTTTAAGTTCTTCCGATCAGATGTAGGGAAAAAAGAAGCTCAATAAACCTATACAATAGAAGTTGTGCAAATACAATCTAAAACTATAATAGAATATTGGAAAGAAAAAATAATAAGTAGTATTTTCATCTGGGAAAACTTTTTGGATAAAAAACTTCCACATTAAAATTTTTCACTATTGCAAAAACTCAACCATTCTCAATACTATAATGAATCTCTCTTACTTCCTTATTAAATATGTGTGAATATAAATAGACATGTCAAAAACGTTTTTATACATTGTATAAAATCATGCAAAAGATAAACATGAGTACTTTAAAACATGGGTAAAAATTAAAAATATACAACACTTATCCTATAGTTACAAGATCTATTTATTGAAAGGATGTCCCATATAAAATATTCTAATTATATATAAAAGTATGCTTCTCAAATTTAAAAGAGGTATATAAAAAATAATTGTAGAAGGTAAGATAAAAGAAGAGCTGCTCTCAAAAGCTCAAAGAAAAAGCCGAATAACTGCTAGTCCAAATAACATATTGATACACCATCGATTTTTTATATGTAAAAATACATACATAATAATGGATGACATACCATTATTCTTTGCTGTGTCCTTTAATAATAATATTATTGAATGGTTGTATGATATGTAAAAATACATACACATCAGAGATGTCTACTTGTCTTTATTCTAAACCTACCAGAAGGAATCGGATGCTGATTTCCTTAGAAAAAATAGGAACAAATAATTTTGTGGCCGACTAATATGTTAACAAAAATCAGGAACAAACCGAGAGCTCATACACATCCGTCCCAATTACTACAATAACGTGAATCTCTTGGTGTTACTCCGCAAACCAAGTATAATTTTAATTATAATTTAGTATGAAACCTTCTTGCCAATGACGAAAATATAGAAGATGGCGTGGAAGAAAACTGTAAAGCTAAAAATTTGAATAGAAGGGCTAGCCAGAGTGTAAATGTTTTTTTTTGTTGTTTCAGCTATTTTAATCAAATTTTACGACAATCGCATTACTATTCTTAAATAGTTAAATATCATCTACTATTATTAATTAGAATGACGTGAAACACAAAGATGTGAATTAGAATTACAGTTTACAAGTAAAATGGCAGTCACACGTAAAGTACAGCCCTTAAATATTGGCCTTATACCTTTCATTTCTTGGACTTAAGAGCTGCAGCTGCTTTACAGAATACAGAATAGTAACAGTGATGTCTGTGTCGGTTTTAGACTCAAGCATGGAGAAAAATACAGTCAAGGCAAGGAGGTGTCACTTTGTGATGGTGCATGGAGCAGGTTTTGGGGGTTGGTGTTGGTATAAAGTTGCAGATCGTCTTCTGATGGTGCATGGACCGTCTCTTCCCTTGACATGGCAAGCATTTGCTGAAGAGCTCTTCCTTCCCAGCAGAAGGTATGCATTTGCTGAAGAGCTTTAAGAGCCAATATATCTTATGTATATTTCAGAATTCAGGTTGTGCCACAATACACAACCTGAAATTTCATCAATACTTAAGTATGCCAACTAATTTGTAGCTATATGTCTATTCAGATTATATTGGTTGGCCACAGCGCTGGTGGCTTCAATTTGAGTTTTACCATGGAGCATTTTCCAGAAAAAAATGTTGCAGCTGTGTTTGTTACTGCCTTCATGCCCCTCAGCGGAACGACTCTCACTGAATTGACGAATGAGGTTTAATGAATTCTCTCTCTACCAACAGTCTTGAACTTGCAATGCCATTTCTCTGAAACCATATAATTTAACAGGTCGCATCCATAATTGGAGGCTTTGGAGACTCCACATTTTACTATGCAAATGGGAAAGAGAATCCGGCAACATCCTTCAAGTTTGGCACACACTTTGCGAGAAATTTTTTATCCGAGAAGAGTCCTTCTTGGGTAAATCACTTGAAAACAGAGACATTACAAATAATGAATTGAATCATTGGTTAATGAGATAATGTATTGGGGGGTTATGAAATTTCAATTGATTGATAGATTAATATGGCACTAAATGCAGGATCTAACGTTGTGGGAAACGCTGGAGAAGCAGTTTCCTATATGGCAAGAACCTCTTTTGTATACAGCTAAAAACTATGGAAGTGTTTACAGAGTATACGTTGTAGCGGAGGAGGATAAGTTACTTGTGGAGGCGTTCCAGAGAAAGATGATTGCAGAGAATCCTCCACAAATGGTATACGAAATTGAAGGATCTGATCACACCGTTTTCCTCTCCACGCCTCGTCGTCTGGCTGAGGTGCTCATACAAATTGCTAATACATGTGTGAAGTGAAGCAATCATATTTTAATGTGATGCGGATGGATTTTAGTAAAGTTTGTAATATCTAGAAATGTAGGAATATATTTGTCACAAACAACAATGTCATGGTTCTTAATATTGTAAGGTGAAATTTACATACTCGTGCTATTTTCTATTTAATTTTGCGTATAATATCTTAATATTCTTATATATTTATAGTAAGGGTGAACTTATTTTTTTAGTTTTTAAAATCTATTTATATATCTATATTCTTAAATATTTAATTTCATGTTATCAATTTATACACATTCATCTTAATTGTTTATTTATTACATTTATTTATGCATCTACTTCCATTTAGCTATTTGTTATCTGTTGATGGTTAGATTGACAAATGCAACACAAATAAGGTGGAGTTCACCTTACCTCTCTTGAAAAGACAATTGATTCTTGACTTCAATCACCTCCAAGATCTTAGGAGTTGTGTCACAACCATACTATGCAAGTTAAGTGGTCAATGTGGTCTATTTATTCAAGGAGCTTGACTTTTTCTAATCATATTCTATTTATTGGTGAAAAAGATCAAAGGGGTTATCAGAAATACAAGAAGAGTGATATAGCTATTATTATCAATCTTTAAGCAATAATAAACAGAGAAATCAAATAATTGCAATGCTGAGATCAGTATTAACTCTATCCTTCACATTAACAGTGTGAGATTCTAAGGAATTTAGATAAATAGTATAAATAACATTCAACCACTGTATTACACACGCAAGTTAAAATATAAATCCATAATTCACTTTCAAGATTTATCAATGGAACACAATAGTTTCTCAAGTAATCAATGAATGAAGAGAGTTAGGCACTACACCACACATGAGTAGATTGATTTGAAGAAACAGGAACTATTATATTGATTTTCTCAAAACTGTGGGTACAAATCCAGCAAAAGTGTTACACTAAAATTCTAGTTTTTTCTTCAAACCATATCCTTTCTAATCTAGGATGATGAAAGCTAAATGCAAAGTTAAACTAGAATGTTAAAAATACTTCTAAGTAATTGGACCAACGAACTGATACATCAACCAGTGGACCCTTTGAATGAGATAGACGTCCTCTTTTAATAGAGAAAAAGAAAACAAAAAACTACTTTAAAGTTACATATGGTGCTTATCCTCATCTTTCATGCATTCGAACTAAAAGAAATATTTTCCTATTTTAGGTTAAAGCCATGCATATTGTAAGGACTTGCTTGGTCCAAACTCGAATTTTCAAATTTTTTACCTTATTAACAAGTTAATATGGGATATATCAAGACTTTAACTAGGTACTCAGGAAAACTTCAGCCAGTACCAGGCTCTTCTATCCTTTGGGCAAATAGGTTCATATGGAACCGGGTCTAATGGACCTCATCACTACCTGATACGAGGTAGAACAAATGGTTGCCAAATGGTCTAGTTGGTCAAATAGACCAAGACTCTATCCAATCCAGGATAAGTAAACATGACAACCAAACAGGCTAAATAGGACAGGAATCATTATGCTCTAGCCAAAGACTTCTGACTCCTTCAAGACCAACATGGGTTCATGAGTCACTTCCTTAAGACCACAGTCTGCTCAAGCACTGTGCTGAAGATGTCAACCAGGGGATGCATAACATCAACTTGTACACACCTTAGTTTCAGCAAAGTCAGATACAAGTAATCCACCCTGGGGATTCTTCTAAGTACTAGGAGACTTCTTAAGTTACCTAGATAAACCTTTAAACTAGGGATTAAAGTTGATTATAAAAGAGTATCCTATATCCAAGGCACCTGAGTACTGGGGGCATCCTTCACCGTCCAGACTACCTACATGCCCAGTATCCACGGGATCAAGGCCCTCTCTAGATGCGACCGACATGGGGAATGCGAACATGTAGTTTTGTCTTATGCACTATGTTTGATGCAACTGTGAGTGGGTACATAGCCCTTTCTAGGGCCTAGTTTCCCCCAAACAGTTCTTCACCGACTGCCACCCACTTGACTGATACAGTGACAGAATTTCTAAGGAACTATTTTGCAAACACACCTCCCAGGAGTGTTTGACATTTAAGTTTCATGTGTGAATAGTTTACCTAGTACACATATTTGTCACATGAGGTTTTTTGTTGATAGTTTAAAAGGATTTCTATCATGGTAATCGTCATACAACTATTTCAATAGACTCGTCCTTTCTTTTTAGTTAATCTTTTTAATGAGGTATCCGAGGAGATTTTCCTTTCTTGTAGATTTAGCTTTGAAATGACCCTTACTACTCCCCGATGAATTAGAGGGACGGTGCCTAGACGTCGTTATTGTAGCTATGTTAGACGTGAGGTACTTGGTTCAACGCGATGACATTACCCATAAATGTGACACAGAGGTACCATAAAAACTAAACACTATGATTTGTTTGAGTTTGGACGTTTCTTCACAAGGTTTACCTATCTATTAGAAAAGAAAATCTCGCATAATAACTAATAAAGAAATTAACAAAGGAAAGATACTTCTCTAAAGCATAATAAACTAACATATAGTAAAGATGCTTGATCACTAGCTTAGAGAAGATACTTAATCAATTTTATCTATTCGTAACATAACTAGAAAAGATATTGTATCAGTAAAAGACTCCTTTTTGGAAAACAAAGAAATCTTGATAACGTATTTTTTCATACATCAAGTTCTTTCATGATCATTACAAAAATCACTTTTAAATTGAAACCAAAAGGTTGTAAAATAAGATAGATATCTCAACATCCTAAATGAATTTATACTTTATCTCCATTGTCAATATATTTGTGAGTAAAATTTGACAAAGATTCTTGTTACTAAAACTAGTCAATAGTTGCTCCAAGGTTTTATAACGACCAATTTAAAGAACTTCTCGATTCCCTTCATGATTCCTCTATCGTCATAACATTCATTCATTTAAAAGTACCTTCATTTTAGAACTTCATGTTGCTTATTATTCATTTTCCCTAGTAATCTTTAATGTTGGTTTAATGTATTCTTATCTAAGGAAAGATGATGTTTTTAATTGTAATCAATTTCCAACATTTCTCATTGACACAATGACTTAGATAATCATTCGTAAGGGTCGACATTTGTTTAAATAGGGCATTTTGCTTGTATCCACATATGGTCAAAGAGTCAATTTTTTTCAAACTCATGGATAGTCATATTTTAAAAAGTTGTCTATAATTTTTATATTATTGCTTGACTAGTGAGTTTATGTATGGGGTCATTGAGTATCTAGTTTGATTAACGTAGTTCACATGATTCTTCATATGCAAGGATATATCTTAGTTAAATGAAAGAAAGGATTAATGATATAAAATCATCCATATAATATTTCTACCAAGAAATTTAACGAAAGGTTCAAATAAGATAATAGATGAACCCAATCATTAGTCCAAGATAGTAAAGGACAACTAAACAATGAAACTATAACTCTTCCAATCTGATTCTTATTTAATACAAATTCAAATAACAACTAAATATAGTTTCCCATTCAAAAATATAAGATAATAATCACAGTCATTTATATATATAAGATTTAATATTTCTATATAAACTAGATAAATTCTTTATATAGCAAGATGAGAAAAAAATAATAATATTAATTTGAAGAGGAGACATACAAATCCATACTTATAACAAGTAACACCCTAAGTTCACATTTAAATATTAACTTCATATTTTATGAAACTAATAAATTCATTTTTTTTCCGTAAAACAAGCTAAACTCTAATTTAATAGAATACTTAAAGAAGAGAGTCATGATTATGAAAAGGATTTTAGTCTAAAAAAAGAATTTAGTTTCTTAAGAAAAAGAAACCTAAACATGTCTCTAAAATTTAGGAAAGTTTTAAGAGTTAAGATTGGAATGTTTTAAAATAATGGATGGGTTTAAAGTTTTAAGAATGGAAAGGATAAGAACTCATGGAGCAGAATTCCCTTAACAAATTTTAAATAATGCATGCTAATAATGGTGCACAAGATACCTCAAAGATAGATAGTCTATCAGAATGCAATAACCACAGGAAATGCACAAACTGGATTATTTTTAAAACAAGATTTAGAACTCTCAAGCAAGTGCAATTGATAGGTGAAAAGCTCAATTCCAAAGCCTATCCAAGCACCATAATGGGGGATTTTTTTTTTGGGAAATGGTTAAGGACAATTGTAAAATAAATGAATGCCCTAAAAGGCATGTATGCAAAAATGTGAAAGCATAAACAATGCACACGAACTGTTAAGGATTAAGATTGTCTAGAAAGTTGTAGAATGATTCTAGAGCCTTCCACAACTAGAACATTCCTGGAGCTGTTCTAGAAAAGAATATTGTAAGATATATTCTAGAAAGGAACATTCCAGGTTTAAGAGTTTTCTAGAAAGCTAGAAGCTTCCAGGCTTCAAAGGTTCTATAACTATATATGTGTGATTGGAGAGAGTTGTTGTATATACAGCCTTTGGATGGTTGCTGGATATAGCATCCAGATAGCTGTTAGATACAGCATCTGGATTGCTACTAGACACGACATTTGGATGTAATGCAAGTTAGATGAATATATATTTCTGAGTTATCTAGCTCTGTTTTGCCCTGTGTTTGCTAGGTTCATTGCTATTATGTTTTGCCCTGTCTTTTGGTGTTTATTGGGCCTGTTTCTCACATGGTATCAGAGCCAGGTTATGGGTTCGAATCCCTTTGGGTAATGCTAAGGGGATTGTGGAAAAAAAAGATTCAATTAGAGGATCAGCCCAAGTTCAGCTAGAGTTTCAACCAGTTTCAGCTAGATTATTTTCCTGGTTTAGCTAGAATGCTTTCCAGGTTCAGCTAGAATGTTTTCCGGTTCAACTACAGGTTCAATTAGAAGTGTATTGCTGGAGTGATTTGTTTGCAGGGCAAAGATATTGTTGGAATGATTTGTTTGCAGGGCTGAGATATTGCTAGAGTGATTTTTGTTTGCAGGGCTATTGCTGGAAATGCCAGTTGGAACAAGCTAGAGGTATTATTGGTTGTGATGATGAAGATGACTTTTCAGTTAGACAAAAGATAATGAGTGTTGAAGGCTTAAAGTTTCAATCTCATATGAGCAAGCTAGAGGAAAGAAAGAATGGGAGCAAGCCATGAAAGAGGATTATGATCGAAGAATGTTTGGTATGCTAGAGGTGAGTATTAAGGGGGGATAGTAATATAATGTTCCCCTCTCATTTGTATTTTTTCTGTATTATTCTAGCCAATCTTAAGGGGGGATGTTAAGGATTAAGATTGTCTAGAAAGTTGTAGAATGATTCTAGAGCCTTCCACAACTAGAACATTCCTGGAGCTGTTCTACAAAAGAATATTGTAAGATATATTCTAGAAAAGAACATTCCAGGTTTAAGAGTTTTCTAGAAAGCTAGAAGCTTCCAGGCTTCAAAGGTTCTATAACTATATATATGTGATTGGAGAGAGTTGTTGTATATACAACCTTTGGATGGTTGCTGGATATAGCATCCGGATAGCTGTTAGATACGGCATCTGGATTGCTACTAGACACGACATTTAGATGTAATGCAAGTTAGATGAATATATATTTCTGAGTTATCTAACTCTGTTTTGCCCTGTGTTTGCTATGTTCATTGCTATTATGTTTTGCCCTGTCTTTTGGTGTTTATTGGGCCTGTTTCTCACATTTAGAACTCTCAAGCAAGTGCAATTGATAGGTGAAAAGCTCAATTCCAAAGCCTATCCAAGCACCATAATGGGGGATTTTTTTTTTGGGAAATGGTTAAGGACAATTGTAAAATAAATGAATGCCCTAAAAGGCATGTATGCAAAAATGTGAAAGCATAAACAATGCACACGAACTACACTTGAATGACTACATATGTTTGTTATTGGTTAACCTTTTTGATGGAACAGAGTATTGCCGTCCATCAAAGGATAAAAGTAAGGTGATTTTTGTCAGATATTATAGTTGGAAATACTCTAGAAGCACAGACTAGGCACGTCGATTGTTTGATGGAATGCCTCAATGAGATGTTGTCTCCTGGAATGCTGTAATAGCAAGATATGCACGAAATGGATTTGTTGAAAAGGCTTAAGAAACTTTTAAACAAATGCAATTAGCAGGTGTAAAGCCAAAGTCCATGTCCTTCCTGTCTACAGAAATTAACACTTTGGAGCAGAGTATAGAATTCTATCAAAGCGTGATGGAAGGGCAATTTTGTCAGAGGATGAAATTACAAGTACCCTAGCAGGCACGTCAACTATTTGACAAAATCCCTCAAAGAAACATTGCCTCATGGCCTGCAATGATTGCAGGATGTGCACAAAATGGATTTGTTGAAAGGGAGTTAGAAGCTTTCTAGCAAATGAAATTGGCAGTGTATACTAGATCACTCCATCTTTGCCAATGCCTTCCCTGCCTGTGCTGAAATGGGAGCTTTGATGTAGGGAATTCGTCAGATATTAAAATTGGAGAAGCTTCAGTAGACATATATGCCAAACGTGGAAGCACAGACAAGGCACGTCAGCTGTTTGGCAAAATTCCTTAAAGAAAGGTTGTCTCATGGACTGCAATGTCTATAGGACGTGCACAAAATGGATTCATTGGAAAGGAGCTAGAAAATTTCAAACAAAAGAAATATGCAGATGTAAATTCATATTCCACAGCCTATGCTAACATCCTTCCTATCAGTGCCTATGTGGGAGCTTTGGAACAAGGGTTTAGACATCCATGATCTCATAATGGAAGGAGGGTTTTCATTAGATGTTATAGTTATGAATTCTCTGGCAGACATGCATGTAAAATATGGATGCATTGACACAGTGCATGAGATTTTTGACAATTAGCCTTAAAAATATGCCTCAAATAGAATGCCATGATTGCACGATACACACATAATGAACTTGTTGAAAGGGGTTTTAGAAACCTTTCAAACTAAATGTAATCAGCTGATGTAAAGATGCACTCAACAACCTTTGCCAGCTTCATCTTCGACTATGGACAAACATGAAGACACTATAATAGCGTATGGATATCTTGAAGACGTAATGTAAGAAAGATCTTTGTCAGATATTATAGTTCAGAATACTTTGGTAGATATGTATACGAAATGTCCAAGCATAGACAAGGTTCTTGAACTTTTTGACAAAACGTTTCAAAGAAATTGGTATCTCATGGATTGTTAGGACTATAGGACCTGCACAGAATGGATTTGATGAAAAAGGCTTTAGAAACGTTCAAGAAAGAATGAAGTTCAGGAACTGAGTATGGACATCTGTCCTAGCATAATGAAAAAGGGGATTTGTGTCAATGAAGTAGTTACCAAAACTTTCAAAAAAAATTATACACAGTTTTCAAATTGCAAATATCCTAAAACATATCATCAAAATAAATTTCAAACTAAGATTTATTAACAAAAATTCAAGAACCAAACTTTCAATGGAAAAGAAAAAAAATGATGGGAGGAGAACTCTTACAGATTTCTCCAGCACTCCAAACAAGATTTTTGTGTGTCCGTCCCTCAACAATTCCATGCTATTTATAGAAAAAAACTTAACCCATATGGAGGAAAATCCAAGTCTTGAGTCAAGTCTTCTAATTAAATACTCTCTATTTTTTCCAAATTCATTTTTTTTGGAAAAGGACTTGTTAATCTTAAATGTTTTCTCTCAAATTTTCTAATTGTCATAAATTCAAGGAGAAAAATCTCATTTTATTAACTTTGAGTCTTGACTTGAGAATGAGGGGGGGCGGGGGGCGGGGAGCGGTGATCCTCATTTATTGCTCTTTCCAGAAGTGTCCCTTTTTATGACTATCTATTTATTAGAATTTTAAATTGGAATACAAAAATAACTATTTTTTATTATTTTGTTTAAAAAAAAAACTATATTTATATTATCTAATTCTACTAGCTTTTATGTGTGTTATTCAAAAGTGGGTTGTGAGGCATATCTAACAATCTGATGCAAAATACATGCAAAACTGGGGATCACTTTATAATTTAGTGGGACCTCTTTTACATCGTTCAAAGAATTAATTGAATCTATACAAAGTATTCCTTATGCCAAAAATAGAAGATTCAGTTGGATGTGCCCCAGGGGTGCTTTACCTTTGTTTATTTTCTGCATAATTTGTCAAACACTTGTTTACTCTATCTTCATCTGGGCCATCAAGTGAATCTAATCTGATTTTTATCTATTCAAAATTCTTGTGAACAAATTCCACCCACCCTTTCATTGTTTGAATATCCTTCTCTATTACTTTGAGATTGGACTTGATTTCAAAACACTTGTCTAAAGTTTCTTTACAAAAAATAGAGGCTTCATTGAGTTCCTTTTCCATTTTCCTCCTCAATGCTTCTCTTATGACTACCAAAGCATCCAAGTTGCACGTGTCTTCAAAAAAGAGATTAGAACCAATAACATCTTTAACAAACTCTTCAAAGTTTCCTATATCTTCATACATATGTCTATAAAGATTTAGAATCCTAGGCTTGTAAATCATTAGATCTATCCTAAAATCTAGTATATCAATACACCTAGTAACAAACCTAGGCTCTTCATCCTAAGAGATGTTTTCTTTTTTCATCTCTTATGGTCTCATGTGGCTTAGTTCCTTCAATAGCCTACGGTCCTTTTCAAGTTCGTACCTTCTTCTTCTTCTTGAAAGTTATTTATAAAGAACATATTCGTCCCCCTATCTAGTGAGCTCTTCCATAATATATACAACCTTGATCTAAGAGCTAATTATCTTCATCAAAAAACTGAGCTATCTGTTGGTCAATAACATTTGACCTTATTTGTAAAGAATCAATATCTTGTTTAGTCATCAAAACTAGTGTGTCTAAAGACGTTATCTGTTGTGAAATAGGAGTGAGAAGCTCTTTTTTGAATATTGTCATTTTTTCCAACTGTAACTTCAATTATTCTTTTGTTTACTTATCCTTATTCATTCTTGACACCATTGTGTCCACTATTGATCCCAATGAAGTTGTTTCTTAATCTTTGGTTTGCTTACCCAAATTCACCCTAGTTAACTATTAGTTAGAAGTTGAAATATTTCTATCATCTTTATCCACCAAGAGTGTATCTATCTCTTCAACTATTTCTCCTAGCTCATTGGTCCTAATGGAGAGCATTCTTGATTTCTTTGTAGATTTACCCTTTTCTACCTAGACTACCATGTCTTGTAGATTTAATGGATTTACCACTACCTTTTGCCTCTTCTCAAGATTCATCTTCAACCAAGTTGGGACAAAAATGTCTTCTTGTGACATCTCATCATCTTCTTTGTCTTCATCTTGCTCACCATGATCAGAATTTTCTTTATCCAAGGTTTCTTCTTCTAGATTCTCCATTTCTTGTTGAGGGGTTTCCTTTGGAATTTCCTTCCCTTTATGCACATCTTCTCTTTTGGTAGAGACATTGGATAAGGAGATATCAACAAAATTGGGTTCTTTCTCAATGGTCTCTATTAACTCTTGTTGCTCTTGATATGTCAAAACTGCTTCTTCCCCTTCTTCCTCAGTTACTTGTTCTTATTGACAGGGCTTCTCTGCAAAGACATCCTTTGATGGGTTATCCTATAACTCATCATAATCCATTTGATCTTTTATATCCTCCTTCAGGCACATCTTTCATTGTAACTTTATCTTGAAGATTCTTTTGTGCCATGGAAGTGTCCTTTAGATCTATTTCATCAGCTTCCATCTAGTCATCTCTTTCTTTGACAAGTTGATCTTCATGTTGTTCCTTTTGAAGGATAGAATCTTCTTCATCTTGTGGCTCTTGGAAACTATGCAGACTGGCTTGAGGACTATCTTCCTTATATTGTTCAATCTGTTGTTGATGGATTTCTTCTTCTTGATTTGGTTCAAGAGGAAGAGTGGTATCCTTCTTTGGAGAATCCTCAGAAATATCTATGATTAGGCCTTATGGTGGAGGATCCATAATATGAACTTCTTCTATTACCTTTTCAACACCTTCACCTTTGGATGTCCTTGGTATTTCTGTGGAAGGAGGAGAAACTGTATACACTGTAGGTTGAGATATTTGTTTTATAGGTCCTTGAGGGACTTGCTATTTTGATTCCTCTCCTTGTCTTGAATATTGACCCAAGGCTTCCCTTGTAGGAATAACTTGTTCCATAGGAAGAACTCCTAATACAACCACTATCCATTCAACATTATAGGTAATTAATGTTTTTCTGCAGGCCTCATGAACCATGACTACAACTTGCAGTGTGGTGGTAGTTTCTATGGATCCCCTCATCTTGGGTGCACTAGAGTCTTTCTTACCTTTCTGATGCACTCTTATTCTAGAGGATGTTGGTGCTTTAGTGGCATGTATTTTATCTTTCTTTCCTTTGCCCTTATTCTTACCCAATTGGCCAATCTCTGCATCTAGCCATGAATGGATAAAGTCCAAGATTGGTTTGGTTATAGACTCTAGGGAGAAATGCTCTTTCAGAGACAATTTTATGCTTGGCAATGGGTCATTATCAACCTTCTTCAGGTCATAAGTGTGGTTCAGAGTGTGACCATCATTAGTCAATTCTTCAAGAACATCTCCCCTTATCTCGAATGCTCTCAGCTGATAATCCATCGATTTGTAATAACTCCTTTTTTTAACTTCAAAATCATCTCTGCAATTGGACCAAAAGTCCTCCAAAGTTTCTTCATGATTAACCACAGTTCCAAGAAACTTCTTCATTCTACCATTTGGGTCAAAGTTTGGCCTGGGATCATAAACTTTCAAGTTCAAAGTTTCTAACTCTTCATTGGAAGACTTGGCTACATTAATGGATGGACATGTGTAGAATCCCAAATCAAGATGAAACTACACACCTAGCTTGTGCTTACTTTACAATTTCAAATGAACTTCTAGTGTTTGTCTAGAGAATTCCAATTAAAAAATCTTATCACTACAATACCTTGGCAGCATGTATGGTGCTTTATTGAATCCTGATATTCTTATGTAATTGGATCTCTAGAACTATATAAACCATTTTCCCCATCCCCTGATTAGGCCCATTGCTGAGACATACATCCTTGCCCCAATGTATCCTATCAATTGTCCAATTATTGCGTATAGAAACACATCATTAACCCTCTTAAAATTCTTCTCAACCTCATTGACTTCTAGCTAAGGGTAATGAGTCCAAATTCTATTTTATCCTGGGGCTTCACCTCTTACTCATTTAGTAGTCAAGCCTAGGAAGTTTCCCATCCTTACTGCAATATAAATTATATAAGAATTCATATAAAATTTCTTTCTATTGACTTCATTGGTAAGTTGAGCATGTAATTGGATAGACACAATTTATCTCCAGTCAAGAAAATATTCATTCTTAAGAATGATATTTATGTATTGGAACATCCATGTATGGTAGGGCTTTCTATCTTCTTTGTCCAAGGCCCTACTAAGTAATATGATCATATCACCAATCTCGGAATGAAATTCTAATCTTGTCAACTTGGCTAGGATCTTTGCCACAGACATACTTTTAACTTTAAGCTAGTGTCTATTTAAATGTTTTGAGTTGTCAATGGTGTTATCTTCAATTGTTGTTTGAGCTTGTTCTTAAGTCAACATTTCTAGTTGTCCATAAGGTGGAAGATAAAAAATTGTTCTAATCATAGTAAGAGTTATGTCCAAAGTTTTGTTACCATATGGATCATAACATCTTCTATCAATTAGGTGATATTGTTGTGCACATGCAAGTATCAACTCGTGGCTTTGTACTGTAACTAGAAATCTTGCAACATGAGCCAACCTCGATCCTGCTATAATCCTTACTCTAGGAGTAGGATTTTCTCCAAATGTATATTTATTAAATTCCTCCATATCTACATGATCTAGATCCATATCAATGATATTCACCAAATCTGAGGTGAATTCGGATGCCTTAGGAACTCCTTGAAACTCATACTTCATTGTTAGAGGTAGCTTGTCTATCTTTTCAGGCATTTGGAGTCCCTAAAAAAAAGAAAAAATCATATAAGCATCAACATGACAATTAAATCCTTCAAATCTATGAAATTATGAGTGTTTTAGTCCTTGGCAGAGTTTTAGGTTTCGAGCGGACATAGGGATGTGGAACTTAGGTGCATAGGTGCGAAAGAAACCTAGAATTCTGATGATTTTCTTTGTTAGTAGGGATCAAGATTTTGGAAGGAACTTGAATCTTGGAACATGGTGCAAAAGTGCCACTGAGATCTAAATGTTTGCAAAACTACTCTTTACTATAGTGAGAATTTGGGAGTCCAGGGAACACTTGAGGCAAAATATTTTTAGAAGGGATAGATTTTGGTAATATGGCTGACAATTTGTTTTCTTAGAACTTTTGGATGAAATTAAAACCTATATGAGATGACAATTTCTAGTTGTAAAACATGTAGTTTTTTATTGTTGAACACATTTTTCTATTTATTATTAATTTTTAAACAAAAGCTTCAATTTGTTTTGGAAGGAATGAACTTTGACAATATGGCTGGTGACTTTTTTATGAGTTTTTAGATGAAATTAAAACTCATTACAGATGACAATGTCTAGTTTTCAAATATGTAATTTTTTAGAGTTGAACATACTTTTCTATTTATTAATTATTTTTTAAACAAAAATTGTCATAAACTTGAAATAACATATATTACTATTTTTTAATAACTTTTGATTTTGAATTCTTTTGAAAAAAATTTTATCTCTGACTGATCTAGACATCATTCTATACACAATTTAAAAAAGATATTTCATGTTGTGATTAATTTATGTCAAATTATGTTGGCCATACACAAGGGGTTTTAAAAAACACAAATTAGAGCTAGAAAAAAAAATTAATTAAAATAAATATATTATCAAAAAATTACAAAAAATATCCTGACCAAACTTCAACATAATATGCATATTTCCACAAAAAGAATTATAAAAATACCTTCATTTAGGTCAAATTATGTTGGACGTACACGTGCATGCTTTGGCCCAAAATAAGTGACTTTTAAAAAGCCAATTTTTGTACATCCTATATAAAACCAACTTTTATCATCTAGATATTAGAATAAATTACATATTTTAAAACTATCTAAATAAAATCATATATTTCATATTTTTAAATCTTATATATATTCTATGTGTGAGTGCTTCAAATGTTTACTCCAACTATGACAAATTTTGAAAAATAGGAAAAACACTTCCACTTTTTGGCCAAAAAGTGGACACATCTTGCACTTATGCCACTACCAATAACAAAACCTTGAAAACTACCAAAGCACTCAAAATCTATCCTAAGCCTAACTACAAAGGCACTTACAAAGAAAAAAACAAGGGGACCAAAAAAGAAACCCTAGGCCCCTAAATTTAAATTGAATTCAGGTTCAGGGGAACAAACAACAGAAAATCAACAAAAGAGAAAACAATAAAAAATAAAACAAAAAACACAAAAACAATAACGGAAGAAGGAAATGGAAACAAAATAAAATAGAAAACCCACCTGGCCAACTGCAAAAATGAAAGAAACCAAGCTAGGAGCTTCAGGTCCATGACTCAATAGAAACTTGAGGTACAAAAATTCCTAACAAACTTCTAATTCATCACAACAAATCAATGCATTTGATTAAAGTAGTCACTAATGATACATTATTCATTTGAAACATGAAATTTTGAAAGCAAATGTGTATGTAAATTGATAAAAACAATTAAATACATGGGTGTTAAATCATTTCATGCACCATTAATGCTAACAACATGATATGAAGTAGGATTTTGGGAGGAACTTAGACTTTGGAACTTGGTTATGACAATCCAATGTTCCTCAGAACTCTGAAAGTCCAATGACAATGAAACAATAAGTAGGACAAAATCTGGGTCAAGAACAAATGCAAGACCTAAGAACCCAAGGTTTTGAGAAGCCCTGCACTTGAAGAAAAATTGCTAAAATCAAAAGAAAAAATGGAAAAACCAAAACCAAAGGAAACAACAAATGACCCAAAGGCCAGAAAACAAAAAACTTGAAGAAAATAAAACAAGATAACAAAGGGAAAAGAAATCAAATAAAGGAGGTCCCCAATTTGTGTAACTAAAATGATGGGGCATGTATGTAGGGTATAACAATTGGTGACTTTGTTGTAAAAATGCTCCTAAGTATTTTAAAATATAGAACCTTTTACTTGCTTAGAGTTTGAAGTTTAAATTCATCAAAAATAATCAATAAAATGCAAATCATATAAAAGAAATGATTAGCACAAAGTTATTGAAATAAGGATAACATCTATAAGTGTGCGTAATTGATTCATTCCTTTCCAGAAGTATCACTAAAATCTCAATACAACAAAGCCCTCCTCGAGCTTCTTGGTTATAGTTACATTGTATGCATGATGCCCATAAATGGATTTTCATCATGGTACTTGTTCAAGGAGCCATATGAATGGTTTTCACCAAAGGATGATTTTCTCTTTAGTTTGACCTTTTTTTTCCTTTTTTTATTATTTTACTTTTGATCATATTTGAACTAATTTGATGGGACTGATAATCTATTCTCCATAAACTTTGCTAAGTTTGATTCATCTAATAGTACAATCAATGGTGCTTACAAACTTGATTTGCTCTTAATAAACAATCTTGAACAAACTACCCTATTGTAATCTTGATGAACTGATAATGCTAATGATGAATTTTCTGAAACTCAAGTGCTCATAAACTGTCCTTTTAGCAATCCTTAGTAATAGCCAAGTTGGCCTTACCAAAAGGTTTCATCTCCATAGGTTTTCATTATAGTCCTTAGGTAAAACTAACTTAGGATGCAAAGGTTATTAAATAGTATGGTTTTGGATGGATGGATGAAGGATAGCTTAGGTTTGATCTCAAAATTTTTAACTTTGCTGAACCTGATGGGATTATAGGTGATGGAACATGATGGATGATAGGAACTGACATCGAGATAATTGAAGTACCAGATTTGAACTGATTCAATGGTACTGATAATCTTCTCTCTATAAACTTTGCTAAGTTTGATTCATCTGATAGTACAATCAATTATGCTTTCAAACTTCATTTGCTCTTAATAAACAATCTTGAACAAACTACCCTATTGTAATCTTGATGTTGATAATGCTAATGATGAATCTACTGAAACCCAAGTGCCAGTATATTGTCCTTTTAGCAATCCTTAGTAATATCCAAGTTGGCCTTACCAAAATGTTTCATCTCGATAGGGTTTTGAATCATAGTCCTTAAGCAAAACTATTTTAGGATGCAAAGGTTATTGAATAGAATGGTTTTGGATGGGTGGATGAATGATAGCTTAGGTTTGATTTAAGAATTTTGAACTTTGTTGAACTTGATGGGATTATAGGTGATGGAACATGATGGATGATAGGAATTGACATCAAGATAATTGAAGTACCAAACTATTTTAGGTACATTGGATATGGTTCCATACTTGAAGATGATTGTCTGACCTTGAGTATTCTGTTTTCAGTCAATCAATAGATTGTCTCTATTCTTCTTTTAGATGACCCAACTATCTTGGATAGTTTCTTTTGGCTTGTGAACTCATATATCTTCAAGATATTTATGATTTGAATCTTGAGGCTTCGATTAGTTTATACTTTAGTTGACCTTGTTTACTAGATGCAGGATATTGGAATAGATAAATTAGACCCTTTGATGCCATTTTTGGAATGAGAAGGACAATGGTGTGGAGTGTGAAGGGTAATTGATGATAAGGACATAGATATAACCCTATTTTGATGATCCCAATTCGGTATGGTTACCTCAATTGCTACACATAGTATTATCATGATCCTCTGTTAGTCAAAAGAGATTATCAATGATGTCTAGGATATTTCTGCTACAAATCTAAGAGTAATTAATAAATTATCTATTCATGAATGTCCCATTTCCTTTGTGGATGAACTTTTGTGTCTAGAATCTTTACACTCAAGCCAATGTTGTCTTATAGATATATATCTAAAAACCATTACACCTAGCCACCATTTGGCTTGTAAGAAAAAATCTAATTCTGGTGAATATAAAATCTTTTCTAGCTGATTTCACCTTCTATGCATGTTGTCATATGATCTAATCAAATATTCAATAGAAGTCTTCTTTGTGATGAAGTTCTACACAATAATAAAAATTGTGTATGACCTTATTATGAAGAAATGTAACTTTGTGTTTTTCGCTTGAGGAAGAAATTGTTGTACCTAAACTTGGGCTAGCTTTTGAAAACATTAAGCTATGACAAAAGATAGTAGACTTTTAAAAAAATCTTGCAAACTTCACAATAATCAAATCTTTTATAAAAGCCTTATGTTATAAAGTTCATAATGGATGAAAGTAAACTAAGAGCTCCAAATAAATAGCTGACTATATATATTAGAAAATACATAATAGCCAAATTCTAGAGAGGCCTACCATCTAATATTTCTTGCATACAAACTAAACCTTTCACTTAATAAAGAGGGAACACATCACTCAAAATAACAGGATGGGAAACAAACAATCAAAAACAAATAGAAAGAAACAAAACACACCATAGAAACAAAAACAAACAACATACTAATCTATGGTACATGTTTTTTCAAATAATCATCAAGGACCAAAATAATGTTTGAGAAACTATCCATTGATAGGCAATGAGATAGACTCTTCAGTCATTGAACTAATCCTAAAGGTATTTTCTCTAAGAATATCAAAGATCTAGTATGGACCTAGCCAATGTTTTTTTATTTTTTTATGATCTCCCTTCTTTTCTTTAGCTTTATCTCACAAGAGAACTAAATCAAATATTCTAAACACTGTCACCTTAGCTTTCTTGTTGAACCATCATTTAACTACTACCTAATGTTTGACAAAATGATGGAGGGTAGCATCTCTCTTCTCTTCTAGACTCAACAGGTTCATAAACCTAGATTATACTTTGTCCTCATCCTCAATAAAATCTCTCATGAATTTTAATACTGTGATTTGAATGTTTATAGGAAAATCTGGGTTTAGCCCATAAACTAGCTGGTATGGTGAGGTTCCTAGGGAGGCTTTACTTCTAGTCTTGTCTTCCCATAAGGTAGACTTAAGTTGAGTAAGCCAATCCTTAGAATTCTTTTCTAACAACTTCTTAATTACTTGAAGTAAATTCTTGTTAATAGACTCATCCACTCCTTTACCATGTGGATAGTAATTAGAAGAAAACTTCAAAATTACCTTATGCTCAAAAGACCATTGCATTAATTGTGTAGATGAAAAGGCATGACAATTGATACATACCAAATAAAAAGGTATTCTAAACCTCATAATGATGTTTTCTTCTAAGAATTTGATTACCATATCTATAGTATAGTTCTTGTAAGGTTGAGCTTTCATATAGTCAGTGCAATAATCGATTGCTATCAAGATGAACTTGTGACTTGCAGAAGAATTGGGATTAATAACACCAATAAAATATAAAGCCCATTGGGCAAAGGGTCTAACCTCATACATTGCTTGCAAGACATTACAGGGTTTGATTCTTTGGAAGTGGCAGTTTGACAAATGTGACACATTCTCACATGTTGATGTGCATCTCTAAAAATATGGGGCTAATAATATCTTTCTCTAAGCATTTGATGCATGTAGTAGAATCTTTTGAACCATGTCCAGTCCCATATATGCCATGAAACTCTGAGAGAACTCGTTTTGCTTCATGTTGTTCCAAGCATCTTAAATAAATTCATTCAAAATTCTTCTTGAGTAAAACTCCACATTTCATCATGTAGTTGGGACTTTTCAATCTTAGTTCCCTCCATTGTGTAGAATTCCAACCTTCAAGGCACTAGTTATTTAAAAGGAAATGCACTATATATTTATACCATTCATCTTTTGTGATAGAATCAACTATATATTGTTGACAACTTATATGTGGGTCAAAATCTACCATAGATTTGGAGAGTACTTTCCCTCTAATAAGTTTCATAGGTTGGATCTCCAAATGAAACTCCTGTAGGATAGCCATCTATTTACCTCTTTTTTCTCCCATCTCACTTTGCATTAGTAAAGACTTTATAGCTTGATCTCGAACAATAGCAAAAAATTTATTTTGCAAGATGTAGTCTCTATATTTATTTACTACTCTTGCTAAAGTAAAGGCTTGTTTTCAAGGTAAGGGCACTTGATTTCAACATATTTGAAAGGAGAACTAATGAATACTATTGATCTCTCATCTCCTACTTCCTTTCTCTGTGTGAGAACAATTGCACATGAATTCTTTGATGCAAACGAATAAATGTAAAATGGTTGTGTGTAATCTAGACTAATTAGGATAGGAGATTCAAAAATGGACTATTTTATCTATGTAAAAGTTGATTTGGAATCATTACTCAATTTGAATTTAGCAGCCTTCTTCATCATATCAATTAGAGGCTTAACTATCTCTACAAAACCAGTGATGAACTTCTTGACAAAGTTAATCTTCCCAAAGAAAGATTTCATTTCCTTTTTACTGCCAGGCATTGGTAACTTTAGAAATATTTCTACTCTCTCAGGGTCTATTGAGATTCCTTTCTCTAAAATGACATGTCCTAACAATTTTCCTTTAGTTACCCGAAAGATGCATTTCTTTGGTTTCAGTGATATTCCATACTACTTGCGTCTTTCAAGTATTTTCTTTAGATCTATTACATGATTATCTCTATCTTTAGAGAAAATTATCATATCATCCATATAAATGATAATACACTTATCTACCAAATCTTTAAAGGTAGTGTCCAATGCTCTCTAAAAGGTTGCTCCTGCATTTATCAAACCAAAAGACACCCTCCTGTATAGGAAATTTCCCCACTTGGTTGTGAAGGTGGTCTTAATCATGTCTTCATATTTTACAAAAACTTTATTGTAGCCTTAATATCCATCTAAAAATGACATCATCTGATATCCATTGACTATCTAAAGTGCTTCATCTAGGGACAATAGTCATAAGGTTATCATGTCCATTAATAAGATGTGCTAATAAAAAATAGCAATAATGAAACAACATAAGATACAAAATCATAACTATCGTACATGTATTATTAGCCTACAAACTTACATTGACCAAAACCTATTGAAGAAGAGTAATATCAAGAGCAACTTAGGGATCCACCAGGATATGTATAAAAAGAACTACTATAGGAACATTGAGGGGTAGAATGATGGTGTGCCCTCTTACACCCACCCTGCCACATAATTCGGAGTGACCCCATGTTATCCATATTTCCTCTCTTTTCTACGGAGCCTACATCACCATCATCCATGCCCAACTACTTCGTGACTATGGATCTCACCCTCTGTCCTTGTGGGAATAGTGATCTCCAATGTTATTTATACATAAATGGGTCCAAGGGTACTACTTATCTAAGGCCAAGCTAACACAACAAATTCTCATAATCAAATATCTCTACAACTATGGTGCATCTGCAAAAAGTCAATTGAGAGCAATAAATATGACCCACTTAAAATCTACCATTCACATCTAGGACCAATTGTCTATAGGCATCCATGTAACATTTGTTGTCCCCATTCAATAAAAAATATATCCCCAACTATATAGCCTCAACTTCATGTTATTAGTTCCATCAAAGAGCTTCCTAGAAGCTTCCATGATAAGAGATCCTCAACTATCCCTTATAACACAACTAACACTCAATTTCTTAGGTTTTTCCTTAGATGTTTCATCAAAATTTATTTTGAACACTCTATCAAGGGGAGGAATCTATATCACCTTATTCCTCTCAATATTTGGGGGTTAACTCAAGATCTCTCATTAATGAGGCACTAAATACAACCAATTATTATTGATCCAGAGACTAGGGGTAAAGCCTAATGGACAACCCAATTAAAAAAATTCAATTAGGTTATATGTGCGAAATTTTTATATCTATGACAAGGATTATAATACATAAATAACAATTAAATAGGAAATTTGAAAAGATAATAGACATTAATTAGAATTGTAAAAAAAAATTTACATTATAATACTTTTTACACATGATCTATGAGAAAAGACATGTTATGGATATACCTTTCTATCCTCTCTTACAACCATTATTCAACTATCATCCTTAAAAGGTTCTAGCTATGTATATTAATACGCAAAGATGGAGGAAGATGAAGCATTAAATAGGTTCATATTTAGTTTGAACTATCACAAGCATTGATGACAAGTCAAGCCATGTGGTGATGCTGACATGGAGTTATGACTTATGGTTTGGAATACATGTGTCAACTAGGATGAAGATATTACTAGTGAAACTAAAAAGGCCACCATGTAACAATTAAGATTTGTAGTATGATCTAGTCACCTAGATCCTTCTATATCAGTCACCCTTCATTGAAGAACAATGGTCTCCAATGTATGTAGGTGTGGAAAAAGATATGGGAACATATTTGAAATTTGTACTTCTATGAACCATTCTCCTTGGGAAGAAACTTGACCATCTTTGATGATTTGAAATAGAGGGATCTCCTGTTGTCTTGTCCACTTCACCCTAACATCAATGACTTGATCTAGTTCTTTTGAGATATTGCATTATGGATTAATATTATTTACTAAAGTGTATTTATAAGATCTAAAGTATTCATCTAAGGTGGAAATTTGGATGTAGGAGTTTTGGTTGAACACTAGTTATGTAACCCAAGGTAAGAAGGCAAACTAATCTTGAAAGTGTTATCTCCTACTTTCTTGGTTCTGGTATAGGGCCTATACCAAAGTGTATGAAGATTATGATAAGGTCCAATCAATCTTACCTTCTATTAGTGTAGTTAGACTGGATCATTACCTTAAAAGGTGTGTAATGATCAATGACTATCATGGCACTAGTACTTTGCATTAACCTACTATGGAATGGTCTAAATTTGTTGCTAAATGTATTAAATATACTTAATGAATTGAACAAATTTGTCAACTACCTTTTGAGCTGAATGAGTTGTTACTATTGATAGAGGAACAAGATAGCTACATTAATGGTGGAAAAGGTTGGAAACCCAAGAAAACCTAAAAACTGTACTATACTATAGATCCATAGAGAGATCTATTTTAAATATGTTGAATGAAAGACATGACTTCATCTCAAGTGTGATACTTTTTTGAATTGTTCAAATTGAGAAGATGCACTATTATGAACTATCTATCACTTTCCTTGATCCACTAGTATTTGGGATGGAATATGATGAATTTGTTCAACATTGTGTCTATCATAGACCAAATTTCTTTCATGAAGTTGTTACACAAGATTTGTAATCCGCTCTTTTTAAAAAAAGCTAATTGTATATCAAAAACATAAATAAAAATTTCATATGCAATACCTATTGTTTTATCCTAACTCTTTGATAGAGAAATTGATATAATTAAATGTCAAGTTTTATACCTTACAAAGTTAAAAAAAACTTTAATTCTTAAATTACTATGACTAAATTATATGGGTCAAAACACAATAAATATTAAAATAATATATTCTAGGATACCAATAAATAATACATCAAACATATTATTTAACATGAACTTTCTCATGAGCGAATCCATTACAAGTTCTAATAGCGCAAGTGGTAATTTAGGCTATTACACCATTATTCTCCTTTGTCAAGGATTCTTAAAGTGTTGATATAAGATTGTGGGGTTCATTTATTGAAATGGTGTCCCCATGATCTATATGAAAATTGTATGTAGAAGTACACATCTCAAGTTTGAAAGATACTTGTGAGTTTTAATAGGAGAGAGGCAAAGTTTTAAAATACTATAACACAAAGAAGGATTGCTATCAATAGCTCAAAATAGCACCAAATACCTACTTTTAAACTATACGTACTAATCCAAATAACATATTTGGTGCGCCATTAATTTTTTATATCTAAAAATACATACCTAATAATGAATGGCATAGAATTATTCTTTATCATATCTTTTTATAATAATATTAGTAAATAATTATTAGCCTTGTTGAAAGATATCTACTTGTCTTTACAATAAACTAGTTTATAATAATACTACTGAATGGTTGTTAGCCTTGTTGAAAGATAGCTACTTGTCTTCACAATATACCTTTTTTTCTTCCTAATATACCCTTTTATAAGAATATACTAAATGTCTTTATAATAAGACTTTTTATAATAATATTAGTGAATGATTGTTAGCCTTATTGAGAAATTTCTGCTTGTTTTTATACTAAACCTATTAAAACAACTCACATGCTATTTACCATCAAAATATATTTAAAAGGCCATACTACATTTAACCAAAACTAAAAGGTCATACACATCTGCCCCCACAACCAAAAAAAAAAATCTTTTAGGGAATTGTATTGTAAAACCTTACACAATTGCACAAAGCAAGGTAAAATGTAAAATGATACTCTCCCGTAAAGTAGAGAGGCATGGGTAAAATGCAGCCTTTAAATATTGGCCTTGTACCTTTCATTTCTTGAATGCCAGCATGGAGGCAAATGAAGCAAAAGCAAGGAGGTGTCACTTTGTGATGGTGTGGGGGTTGGTGTTGGTTTTAGACTCAAGCATGGTGAAAAATACAGTCAAGGCAAGGAGGTGTCACTTTGTGATGGTGCATGGAGCAAGCTTTGGGGTTGGTGTTGGTATAAAGTTGTAGATCTTCTTGTGAAAGTGGGTCACACCGTCACTTCCCTTGACATGGCAAGAGGAGGTATCGACCCCATTGATGCTGACCACATTTCATCTTTACAAGAGTACAATCAGCCCCTCACAGACTTCTTTACAGCTCTTCCTTCCCAGGAGAAGGTATGCATTTGCTGAAGGGCTTTAAGAGCCACTATATCTGTTGTATATTTTAGAATTCAGGTTGTGGTGGAGAGTGTCTCAGCTTAAATAGTGGGTGTATTGGCTACAATATATAATATTTTGCCTATTTTTATTGGACAAAATTGATTTTTGATTGTTAAAATGAATAATATTTAAAAATAACCCCAATACACTGACCAGGATACACAACCTGAAATTTCATCAATAACTAATTTTTAGCTATATGTCTGTTCAGGTTATATTGGTTAGCCACAGCGCTGATGGCTTCAATTTGAGCTTTACAATGAAGCGTTTTCCAGATAAAATTATTGTAGCTATGTTTGTTTCTGCCTTCATGTCCCTAAGCGAAACAACGGTCCCTAATGTCATAAATGAGGTATAATGGATTCCCTCTCTGTACTAATTTCTGCACCACCATTCAATGACATTTCTCTAAAGCATATAATTTAACAGATCTCATCAATAACTGGAGGCTTTGGAGACTCCACATTTTACTATGCAAATGGGAAAGAAAATCTGGCAACATCCTCCAAATTTGGCACGCAATTTGGATGACAATTTTTATCACAGAACAGTCCTCCTTGGGTAAATCACTTGAGAACAAAGACAGTTCGGTTACAAACTAAAAAAAATGAATTGAATTAGTGGTTAATGAGGTAAGTTGTTATGGAATTTCAATTGATTATAGGTTAATATGACACTAAATGCAAGATCTAATTTTGTGGGAGTCGCTGGAGAAAAAGTTTCCCATTTAGCAAGAACCTCTTTTGTATACAGCTAAAAACTATGGAAGCGTTGACATAATATTAGTTGTAAGGAGGATAAGTATATTGTGGAGGCGTCGGCGAGAAAGATGATTGTAGAGAATCCTCCACAAATGGTATACGAAATTGAAGGATCTGATCACACCGTATTCTTCTCCAAGCCTCTTCGTCTGGCTGAGGTGCTCATACAAATTGCTAATACGTGTGTGTAAGTGAAGCAATCACATTTTAAGGTGATGCAGATGGATATTAGTAAAGTTTACGATATCTAGTAATCTAGAATAAACTTGTCACACAACATGGCAAGGTTCTTAATATTGTAATGGTTAAATTTGCATACTAATGTTATTTTCCATTTAATTTAGTTTTGTTTGTATTTTGAGGTAATGTCTTAATGTATATAGTGACAAATGACATGATATTGTGTGAATTTAGGTTTAGTTTACCTATTTCTTTATTTATTTACACATAAACATATTTCTATACATTTAGTCATACTCTATCCATTTATGTACACACACACACACACACACACACACACACACACACACATCTTATTTGTTTGTTTATCATGTTTGTTTATGTACCTAACTTAATTTAGTAATTTGCTATATATTTTGACCACTATTCCATTCTAGGATAAGTCTATAGACATAGAGGTGACCTTATAGTCATGAACTTGTCCCTTCTCAATTTAAAATGTAAAATTCAAATTTAACCAATTGATGTCCTTTACCCTTTTACCTGAATAGCTAATTGGTGTGTGTTTAAACACTCCAACTCAGCTGGAACAAATTGTTGTCTCTGGAAAGGAATAGCTTCCCTCAATATTTCTATAATCAAGTCTTGGCTTACTTAGATAACTTAGAGGTCTATGTGTATACACTTAGGCATAAGCCTACTTAGATGTTGCCTTACACAATATTGACACATGCATCATTGAGGTGTTAAGGTTCTTGGGTGGTTAGGATAGGTGGCATCAAGTTGCCTACTAACTAGCCACTCACACTTATTTGTAGTGAGGCAACTCGCTACCACTCTTAGTTGAGGAGTGTTTTCGTCAACTAAATAACTTCCAGTCCTCTCCTATATGTACACACTTATTTGCCTAATCAGTTAACTTCAAACTTGTAATCACTAATGACTTACTGATCTTGGCTCAACTTCTTATATGGTATTAGAGCTTGTCTGAGCTCGTTTGCTGGTTCATTTGGTAAGTTATATTGGTTGGCATAGTGTAGTTTACCGAGGATAATTTTCCAAATAAAATTGTTTTAATTGTAGTTGTTTTTGTGCTCATTCCCATTAATGTTGAAAGCATGTTGTAAAGTCAGCTAAGGCTATGGAGACTAGTGTTTGGAAAAATGTGAAGCATTTTTATGGCTAGTGAAATCAAAATTTTCTTTTGAGTGTATGCATGGGTTTTCTATTTTTATCCATGGTTTTAAATCATTGATGAAAATTGTAAATCTAATTTTCCCATTGTTAAAAACAAGGATCAACTAAATGCATGTTGATCACAAATTGGAGTAAATTGATAAATAATGTTTGTACAATATATAGGAGTAGAGGTTGAGTCGACTCAGAAGTTGACTTCCACACTGAACTAGAGGTGGAAGAAAGAGTGTTGACAAGTGTCTTAGAGAGTTGTGTAGAACTCTCCAAGTTGACTTAACAACTAATTGATGTGTGTTTAAACACTCCAACTTAGTTGGAACAAATTATTCCCTCTGGAAATGAATCACTTCCCTCAATATTTATATAATCAAGTCTTGGCTTACTTATATAACTTAGAGGTCTGTGTATCCCATTTATTTCAAAAGGCTGCAATGATCCTAGGCAAAAGTTTTACAAGATTTAATTTCAACTAGTATATTTCAACAAATATTTCAAGTTTACTTTTATAATGATAACTTTTCATAGTTAAATTGGTTTCAATAATTTGTATTGTTAGACACACTGGGATACTAAAAGGGGGTTGAATCAGTATCTAAACAATTCTTCAAATTAACAACATCAATTTATCCATAGTAGATTAGAACTTAAGCATCACAATATTCACATGAACATAAAAGATTAACACAATGCACAATGACACATAACACCATATATATGTGGAAAACCCTAGAAGGGAAAAACCACGACGAGGATTAACTCACAATAAATGAAGCTCAAATAATAACTTTGTTTTAGGGTCTTTAACGCAAGGAAGCTGCCATTCCCTAAGTAACTTTGATTTAACATCTCTCCCAAGGAAGCTTCTCTCCCTGATGACTTTGTTTTAGGGGCTTTAACCCAAGGAATCAACTACTCCCTAATTTGAGAACAAACTCATAAAATATTACAGTATGACAATCTTTCAACTATCTAAAAACTGTCTTTGAAGCTCACGCATGATGATTACACTTCTATTTACTCACACTTTATTCTGAAGATCTAATCAGTTAGGCACACTCTATACTTGATCACTGTCTCAAATAAGTCTTCAAGATGAATTCGGACAGCATCAACAACATCTTCTCTTTCTCCCACTGTTGCACATTAAAATGTATTTATTCTGCTTTTGTTTGCTTGCGAACCTTTTTACCAATTTGCAATCATACCTTCTGCACTCAAATTGATCAACTATTTATACATGATATTACATTAATTACATAGCTTATCAGCTAGATACAACATGAAAAATGCATTTACAAGTCAGCTAAACAACATGCAATATGAAATGTGATGTAGAGGCTATGGTGGACAATTACTCAACCACAGGGTTAAGAGGCACAACTTTTCTCAACTATGTGTGACCAACCTTTCACTTCAAGAGACTAGGTTTGCTTCCTTAGGTTTCCAAGACCTACATCATGGCACTCACACCCCAACACTTCAACAATGGTCAAACAAAGCTTTATCATACCTAAAATATCTGTACAACACCATGGGAACATCCACAATGCTTGGGAAAGGTGTATCTCACATTAACCACACCTAGACCTATTAGGCTGCTACAACTTTGCCTGGAGTACAGTCATAAATAAGTGACTCAAATGACCTTAAAAGAGGCCCATCTCCTACTTCCAGGATCATCATCAACCCCTTTATATACCTTTAAGAGAATTAGGCATGAAACAAAATTGATCATAGGTTTCTAAGTGGTTTTTAGATTGTCCTAAACAAGTTGATTGTGCCTGTGTGCAGGTCAGGTTTTGGTATCTTGGCTCTCCCCTTCACCCCTTAAGCCTCCAAATGATTCAACGAGTATTATTACACCATACTTCATGTTTTCCAAGTCTTAGGTTCCTTTGACCAATCTCCATTTGCTCAGTACATCACCTTTTGTAGCATTCACATGTCTGCCACATACAAAATGCCAGGCCTAAAACTCCTCATATCTTACAAACCCCTAAATGGACTGATATGAAACAAACTTTAGTTGAAAGGGTATCCCCATACCTCTCATTTCCACCTAGTTTTAGATTTTTTCCATGGTGGAAACAGATTTTATTGGCAATTTTGTGTACAAACCCTAGGTATGAGGGTTTCTAGACCATTGAACACAAAAATGGATGGATCTCACTCAAAATCCAATGAAATGAGACAAAACCAAATGCAACAGAAAGGTATTTCAATTTTCTATCCCACCACATGCATTGGGCATCCGTACTATTCCGTACAATGTTGTACAACTCAGAAAAATAGTAAAAAAAAAGGGAATTCATTCAGAAAATCAAGTTTTTGCATTGAAACTTAACCAAAAACTTCTTCCTCCTCCATGCCTCAACCCAATGAGGCATAAAATACCCTCATACAACTACCCCAACTGACTCCAACTGCTCTCCATAACATTGGATTGTTGGGTTTTCACCAAATTTGTAAAAACTACCATTTTGTTGCAATGTTGCTTATGCAACTTTTGCAACTTTGATATTCTTATTTTCCAATGACCCCTACTCCCTAGGACCAACATAAATTAGCCTAAAAAGGCTTGGAACATTGAATACACTAGATATCCTTGTATCCACTCATGTAAACTATCCAATTGACTCCCTAGGTCCTAGGAATTACAATGCAAAAGATGGCTAAAAAGCCTTACAAGGTTTATATGCCACAACATCTAAGATGGTCCATAGGACCTTATTCCATAAAAAAACAAGTAGAACAACTATTGAGTCACCCTTGTTCCATGGGTGCTCTTGCACTAAAATGTGTAGAAGATAGATCTATTTAGGACAACACGTTACACCAGTAGAATACTCGAGCCTTGCAGACTCCAACACTTGCTTAACTAGGTCCAAAATATCCTTCATAGCTTCAAACATTAAGGAATTACCTCCGCAAACTTTTCTCATTTTGAAAATAGGATAGCTTTAAGGTAAGCTCATGAAAACATGAAGAGTAAAGACCATATCAGCTAGGAAACCTTGTACGGTATTGGAAACAAGAGAGATCTTCATTAAACTCTTCCAAATGAGTCCACATGACTCATACAACATCCCCAAACACTCATTTTCCACCACACATCAAAGAATTGTGCTGCATACCTTCAATCATTAACTCTGAGAGAACACTATTATCCAAAACACACTGCAACATGATGTCAATTGAAAAACTGAGCTGTGGACCACCAAGACGCTTGAAAAAGGAATGAGACATGAAATGCACATTCAAGTACATGTTCACAAAACCATAAGGTCAATCACTCATGTCTGGAGGAATGCAAAGCATTCTAGTGGGTCTCCACCACTACATCATTTTGCCAAAGCTCATACTGGTAATTTATCAATCATAACTTTTACTACGGAGGGAATGATGGTCTAGAACTTTGGAAACAACACATTTACCACCCTCTGAACATAGATCCAGAGCTGCATAGCGATATCTACATTTACGCAGAGGAATATGGAGCATTCCATTCACCTTTCAACATCATATTACACTGTCAGAGCTTGAACCAGAACTCAGTCACTTATATCTTTCACTGCAGAAGTGCAAGCATTACGAAACTTAGAATATAGCATATTTACATAATATTCAACTTAACTATTGAATTGGAAGAATATATCTTCAAAATTAGAGGAATGTAGAGCATTCCATTGCCATGCTAGAAACATCTTCATAGAATCAACACTGTCTTCATTCCATCTTTTGTAAAACAAACTTCCAATAAATCAAACATCATGAAACATGGAATATGAAAGATTTACCATCACATAAAGTTATATTCTAGTATACAAATACCCAAAGCCAAACTGATGGAAATGTTGAGCAATTTCCCAGGTAGTCTCCAAGGATGTTCATTCTGCAACAGATACTATCACCAACTTCTAGAGGCTTAATGTATCAAAACATGCATCAATGTATCTTCAACTTCAGATTCTCATCTTAATATATCTTCTTTAGGATAACTATATCTAACTGTGATCACTATTACACATACATAATTAGTGTTGACATCAATGACAACCAATACAACCATATGATAACTTTTCATAGGGTTTATCCATCATTTTTATTGTCTTTTGAAAACCCTAGTTTGAAAAACTAAGATGAGAAATCAACTGTCGAAATGCAACCTTAGTCAAAATTTCCCATTTTGTATCGAGACTGAAACACTGCCCGTGAAGTCAAGATAAAACCTTATTTAGATTTGTGATGTTGATCCTCAGGCAAAGGCAAGCAATTTACTTAGTTAAAAAATTGACCCTCTCGGATGGCGCTGAAAATATGTCCAACCAACCTCTAAACTTTTGCAACCAAATCAAGTCAGCCGGTAACCTTGGAAATCCCCGCCAAGATCTTATGTTCACTTTGTACCAAAAACACTGACTTCTAACTTAGTGCTAAAACTTGCCTTCTCTGACTTAGGTCAGACGTTCCCCAAAATCCTGCTAAGTCATTAAGACCTAAAACTTGAGAAAAACATGATGAATAGTCTCAATGCTAAAAAGTGTCTCCTCTGACCCTATGCCAAAATACCTCTTCACTGACTTAGTTGGTCATCCCTCAAAATTGTACAAGGTTAGATAGTTCTCTAATCCACACATAATACAATAAAGAAGTCCGACGCTAAAATTCACCTCTTCTAACTTACGCTAAAAATCTGACTGACTGACCTTTGAGATTCATTTGAGTCGGCCACACCCAAATTCCATGCTAAGTTGGACGCTTCCAAAACTCGCGCCAAATAACTAAACAATGAAGTATCTTTCCTCCAAGGTTGAATGGCCTCCGATTTAGCGCAATTCAGTTACCCTCAGATTTAGCGCTTTACTTCCTAGTAGGTTAGATGACCCCCCAAATCAGTACAAACCTTGGAAAGTGATTGTCTTTTGCAAAAATTTCAAAGGTAAGGGTCTGTTGTGATCAAAACAAATGTTGCATTGATAGAATAATGATGTTTCACATATTTTGATTTAAATTTTTGAGCATTTACGTATTTATTGCATGATTTAATATGGATTGTAATGTTATTTTATCATCTTATCATGTAGTAAATGCTACAAAATAGTAAGTTATCAGACTTATGTATTCTAAGGGGACTTTGTAGGTGCTTCATGAAGCAAACTGGATAATACAGTACATAGTGGATAGGAGATCATTAGATCTAGGAAGATGACATGCCAACCATCAAGGACTAGTTGAAGCCTCCCAAGACCTTGAACCTAACAAGTATATGATGTCAAGAAGATCAAATTGCTACAAAGACATTGCTCCATTTAGTTCTCACCCTTCTCCTTCTAACACAATCAACAGAATTGGTACTGAAAGGAAGGTTGACCAAAGGTATTGATGAACCGGGAACATACTCCATTGCATCTGTTCCAGTCAGCAAATCGATCTAGCAGACCAAAAATGTGCTGCATACACCTCTTGATCCAGCTGACACTCAGAATTTTGTGAATCTATATCAGCTCATATTTTCAAGTGTCATGTGACTCCATTTTGGCTTTATTAGGTCTTGAAAATTGGCTTTTCATCATATACAACCAAATGGGTATCCATTTTGTCTAGATTCAATGTATTTGCAAGCTATTTTTTGTCCTTTTCCTAAAGGACAAATGCAAATCTAAAAATGTAACTAATTGCTATATCTCATTAAATGCCATGTAATTTGGACCGTTGGTGTTGAATTAATCTCCACTGCCCATTGAAAAACTTAGTATGATGCCTTGTCTATAAAAAGGGCCATCATTTTCTCATTATAACAAGTAGGATTTGATAATGAATTGCTGAGACTCTGCCAAAATTCAGTCAATACAAAGCAAGTTTTCCAGGTTGCTGGGAATTTGTGTTTTTATGTTGTCTCATTTTGGTTTTTATGGTTCATATCAATCTGAATTTAATTAGTTGTGCTTTTGTAATGATGGGTAAATGTTAAGATATCTGATGAATGCTTTGGACCATACTATTAGTTCTTGCTGATGGCAATTTGCTGTGTATAGTTAGCATGGGCCCTATCATTGAATATAGTTCGGTTGCACTCCACTAGTTAAGGTGTACCATTGTCTGGGTGTTTAATGAGTGAATGCAATTTGAAAATCATAAGGATCCTTTGAAGATTGCATCATTTATTGCAACATTGTAAGCTTCCTATCCTGGTGCAACAAGGAATGATTTATTGAAAGTATTTGTCTATCTGTAGCATTTTACCGAGTTCTGACTGTCACTTAGGATCTCTTATCCCTTCTCTCTCTCCTTTTCCTTTTGCATTTTATTTATATAAGGTTTGTTAGGTTAGGTTATAAGTAGCATCTACATTACAAATCTGCTGAAAGAATTACAGGGTTTCTACATACATACTGCTTTCATATCTTATAAACCTTATCAAATGTAAGACTGTTGGCAAGAGACACTATCAGGCATATCAGGTGTTGTCATTGATGGCAACTAAATCTATCTTACACATCTGCATTTCATCAGTGGATAATACTTGAAGTCAGATTGCAGATTTGTCTAAGTCTAGATAGATAGGAACATGGCATATGACAGGGTTCAACATTTTGGTCCGCATTTCTCCACAAGAAATCATATTGTGCTACGGATATGAGGGAATGTTAAGGGATCTCAGGGCTACCTAAATTCAAGATTTTAGCCTTAGGTGATGAAGGGATTATAAGTTACAAGCATCTGAGTATTGGGTTTTGGTTAGACAATTCAGTCCGGTGAAGAACATGCTAACTTTGTGTTTGATCCTTGTACGGATTGAGAAAAGTGATAGGTTGAGTAATGTATGAGATTAAGTGGTATTGGCCAACATGTGTGGTGACTTGAGAACATAGGTTTTGATCCATGTTAATGTTTATGCATGGATTCAGCTGACAGAACAGTGATCTTGGAAAAGCTTTCTAAGTTTTCTTGATGCCAACTGTAGTTGATGTAATTCCATGTTCCAGATATATATAGTCGATGGGTGTGAGCATTTTGATGTATGTATGTGCAAATATGAGGTGAGAGGTGTGAAGGATGGTAGTATCAAGTGCAAAGTTAAGATTTGATCCTCAAATCATGGTAGAATAGTAAAGTAGGGTAGAGAAAGATGAAGTGTGTAAAGTCAGTGTACTGAGCTTAATCAGAACTATTATTTTGCATAGTTAGATGCTATTCTTTAGTTCAAACATTTTAGTGAACTTTTGTAATTGATTTGTAGGTAGTGAGCTTCCTTGAACAGTGAGCTCTAGGTAGTGTGCCCTGAAGGCATGTGGCTTCCCCATTTGTAGTACTTTTAGTAGAGTATAAATTCTTGTGGGTTAACTCCCATCATGGTTTTTCCCTTAATCAAGTTTCCACATAAAAATCTTGGCGTTCATGTTTTATGATCTTGTTGTTTCTATTCATGTTTCTTTCTTTTGGATGTATGTGGTAAATTGTTAAAGGAACATAATATTATGTTTTACAGAACATTGATTCACCCCCCCTCTCAGTGTTCCTTAATCTCAACACTTGGTATCAGAGCAAGGTTCCTTGGAAGAAGTTTAATAGCTTGACGAAGATCTAGGAAGGTGTTTCAATGGGTTCATCCAAGTATTCAGATGGTATCAATGAACAACTTTAAGTTGCCTTAGAAGATCTTGATCAGTCCAGAGCAGAAGTCAAAGAACTGAAAGAAAATCTTAAAGATGTTGATGATTTCATTGAGACCTTAAAAGGACAACTGAGAAAATCTAATGAAAAGAGAATGGATCTACTTCATCAGCTAGCAAATTAGAATGAAGGCAATGACATGGATGAGGCCCTAAAGGAGAAGACAAAAGAATGTGAGAAGCTACCAAAAGTTGTTCTCCTAAAACATGAGATGGAATCCGGGGTGATGAGACTAACCAAGGAAATTGAAGAAAGGAAGAAGACTGAGGAAAAATTGAATCAATATCTGAAAGAAAGAACAGAAGAGTGCTACAAATTGGACAGAATAATTGGTCATCTAGAATTTGATCTTCAAGAAACTAGAGATAATGAAGAACAACTTGAAAAGAAAATTGTTATTCTCAAGCATGACTTAGAAGTTGCAAAATAATACAAAGAGAAGTTTAAGATAAGCTCAACTAAACTTGAAGTGCTGGTTGATAGTCAGAAGATGGCAGATGATAAGCTTGGTCTAGGATATGATAAAGGTGAAAGCTCTAGATCCAATCAAAGAAATCCTAAATCAAGGAATCAAAGAAATAGACCTAGAAGACCTCTGGTAAGATAATCTAATGCTCAAAGGTATCCATCTTTCAATAGAAATTGTTTTTGTAGACGCTTAAAATTGTCCATAACCTTGTAAAACATCTTGTAATATTTTACCCTAGGTCATTACATTATCCCACTTATAAATCCCACTTGATCACCTTTCCAATTAATTAAATAAACCCCTTTATTTAATTAATTCCCCTCACTTGTCTCAAATAATTCAAATAAAATATTTGAATTAAATCACTCATCTTTTACCACATTACTTGTGTCACATGACTACAACTCTTCACATGCACAAATAATTTAAATAATTTTATTATTTAAATTATGAGATTCCCACTCAAATCCTATTTTTAGCCCCACTTATTTCCTCTCATCCTATTTTTACCCTCATGTCATAACCCACTTAATGTGCGTCATAGGCACTAAAATCAACTTTTAATCCTAGCCATACACATCACACAATTGACTTTTAATCTTGGCCATCGAATCATATCAGCTCTTGCCTATAAATCTAGCCTCACATGGGCCATTTGTAGCCATCTTCTTCTAGTATTCTCACTCTGCCAAAATTCTTCCAATCTTCTCACCTATCTCTATTTATCTATTTTCTTCTATCATCTTCATCTTAGTGTTATGCTGCTACAATAGTCAGAAACGAGCATTCCTCAATCAACAACCCTTCAACATCATGCATCCTCATGCAAGATTGAGAAGAGCCATGGAGATCAATCAAACCTAGCATGGATTCGATTTGCTTTGCATTTCTATTTTCGTTTTCATTCTAGTTTGTCCTTCATGGTGCATAGTTAGGGTTTAGTTAGTTTTCTATTTTTGACACTAAATCTAATTTTCTCTAACTACATTTTGGTGAACCTAACGTGAATCCTTTGATGGAGCTTGCTTTTTGCAAGATTTATTAATTTTTTGTTGCATGTTTATGTCATTTTTGGATAAAACCCTCAGTTTTAAATATTTTATCATATCTTTCAAATGCCTACTAATTTTGCTACAAGATTTTCACAGCAGCTTTGACATCATCTCAGGAGGCTATAGGAGAAAGATTATGTGTTTATCACCATTTTTGTAGGAGTTATCATGATTTTATGTTTTTTCATAAAATCACATTTTTGGGCGTAAATCAGTGATTTTTTCATACATTTTACATTTCTAGAAAGCTCTTGAAATTCTAATGGGGGTATGTTCTTAACAGATTTAATTTTGAGTTCATATAATGTATGAAAAAATCCAATCTTTGCCGACTATAACTTTTTCACAAATCCGCATTTTTGGGCACAAAATAGGGAATTTTTCTAACTTCCTTACATTTATGGAAATCTCTCAGAGAATTAATAGGGGTCTCTTCTTTGATTTTTTATTTTTAGATCAAAAATGTTTTGAAATAATCAAATCTAATTCGGCTATGTATCTAAAATTACAATTTTCCTTTTTTGATGAGTTTTTTTTTACTCCATTATAATATCATTTTTTGATTTTACAGGTACATCAAAGGAGTTGGATTAGCGTTTGGATCAGTCACAACAACAACTTGGAAATCAAAAACAATCAAGTGCACACATTCGATCTTTAATCTCTTAATCATTGTTTGCAAACACATTTATATTTTGGGCTTAAAACGAATCTTGTCTTCAATCACACATCAAAAATTGGGTTAAAATCAATAAGTGTCTTCCATCACATTTAGATTTGGATCTAAAAAGAACCCATGCTTGAACTATTTTCCTCACATTTCATTTTCTAAAGGTTCAATTAACAAGTGTGAGTATGAATCAAGTGACATCTCACTTGGTTTGCTTTTGTTTGTACTCTATCTTAGAAGGTTTGCTTGGAGACACACCACTCCAAGGGACAACCTCAACCGAGGCTAAATCAAAAGACACCCTCATTGGGAGTTGTAAATCTTGTCATTCTTGGCTAAGCCCCAAAGAACTTTATACCTTTGGGAAGTGAAGGTGAAGGGTGGGTTACCCCTTTCTCTTGGCTATGTGGCAGGATTTTTCTTTCAATCCATTTCCCTAGTCAACCTCATGAATCCTAGCTTAAGACCTAATTGGCCATACCCCACTTGACTAATCGTTAGGGATTTTTGATGTGTCTTCAAGTGTTTACTTAATCATAACATTGAATCTTGAAAGGAAAATTCATCATTGTGTTTGGTGTGAGTGTTCATGCATTTACATGTGAAATTTTGTGTTTGATATTGCCCAAGTCAAACTACCAATAAACAATTTGCCACATCATCCAATCTTTCCAAACTAAATCATCCTAATCATTCTAAATCATCAGCTTAATCCTAGTCAATACTTGTCAAAATGGTCATAATCCTAAGCAAGCCTAATCCTAATCCAAAGCCCAAGGTCACACTTCGAGGAGCCCCTCCTCCTAATCATGACAACAATCCAAAACCTTACATACTCTGAGGTGACCCAAAGTTTGTTTATAGTGGTGATGAGAACTTTGTAGATCCTAGTGATGATGAGGATCTTGTAGATTTTGAGGCATACTTGGAGGAACAAACCAAAATCCAAAAACTTCAATCTATGTGTAACTCCATCCCAACACAAGAGCAAAATATCATAGCACAAGAAATCCAAGACCTTATCCAAATATTTCACCAAATTGCCCAACCCATAGACTGACAAACCATACAAAGATTCCAAGTCCTCATTCAAAAATTTCAACAAATCCAATCACCTCAAATACAACACCTCCTAGCCCAAGCCCAACAATTCATAGCCACTTGTCAAATCCAACCAAATCCACCCACCTATCAAGTCAATGCCACATCAACTTATCCCACTTCGTTCCATGCCAACCAATATTCATATCCATCTAGCTCTAATGATACTCTTGACAAGGGAAATACCACCTTAAGTTTGGAATCATACCCCACTCCATCTACTAGTCCTCCATCATCATCCAAGAGAATGCCTATACCAAAGCCTACTAGTCCTACATCAACATCATCATCAAACCTTTCAAGCTCTAATCCATTAACCAACAAATCCTCAAATTATTTTCTTGAAAGATTCTTTGCAAAATCTAAAATCAAAAGAAAAGCTATGGAGTTATCCAAATCCACCAATCCATTTAATTCCTCTGGCCCTCCATTTAATCAAAGCCCAAGCCCTAAGTCTAATACATCTAACACCCCTCTTGTCCTTCCACCACGGGATCTATCTACTCGTAGTCCTAATCCACCTAATCCAATTAGCCTTCCACCTAATCCCATTCATGAGCCTTCAGCTTCCATCACCCCTCCACCTACAAAAGATGTGATCCAAGAGCTACTAGTAAGGAATAGACCATCCCCATGTCAAGTACCCATTGATGAGCCTACCAAAGAACCTTTGAATGCCAAGCCTATTGAAAAGTTTCCTCCCATGAGTTCATTGCCCTCTCATGTTGTTGACCAAGAGCCTATCTAAGAGTCATCCACTTCTATTCAAGCAAACCAAGAGCTATGTCAAGAGTTTAATCCTAAGCATGTGCAAACATCAAGCCCTAGTCCTACTCAAGATCAAATCACTTTCATCCAACCTATCCATGACCTATATATTTTCTATGATCAAGATACTACCTATGAAGAAGTTATCCAGGAGAAACTTGATCCTGTACCTATCCATGAGAAAGATATCGCAAATACACCTCCACCTAGTCCTATCCATGATCCACCAACATCCACTTGTCATGATGAGACACATGCCTACCAAGAACACATAAGCATATAAGATCGAACAAATACCTTGGATCCTAATGAGCATGATCAAGTTTCTAATGATCCTTCCACATCTGTTATTGACCATATTCCAAATCCACCATCACATCCTATTGGTCGATCCACCTTCATTCATGAATGTTCCTCCCTAGGAACACATAAACCATTGTCTACCACTTCACTTCCTCCATCAAATAAGGAACTCATGTCTAATGTTCAAACTACACCTAGTCCCATTGTCCATCGAATACTCCAAAACATGAACTATCAAGGCAAAGGCTTAGGCCTCCATGAACAAGGTGTTTTGGAGCCCATCCATGTCAAAGTTCCTCCCTACTCATATGGCCCTAGATACACACCCCAAGGTAAACAATCTAAACATGTTGGTACTTCTTCCATTCCTCCTAAGTCCATCACTTTCCATCATAAATCCTATCATACTCCTAAGACATATGTTGCCATTCCACCTCCATCATCCTACAAATGTCAAAAGCATGTGACCATACATCTTCCACCATCTAATCTACCCCCACTTCTTCCAACTCCTAATATCCCTCCATCTACTTTACCCCCATTTCTCCCAATGCCAAATTCATCCATTTACACATTCCCTCACATTCCTAATCATAACCAACAAATGCACACATAATCTAAACATGAAGCTTCCACTCATTCCACACATCCTATGGGATTCAAAAATACAAAAATGTATGCCTCTACCTATAAAGCCAAAAATCCTAAAGGTCATCATGCCTTAGGATATCAATGCAAAAAGTAAAAAAAAATCCATCCAAAAGGCTACCCAAGCTCATACCTTTACAAGAAAAGTCAAAAACTAAAATGGTATGGGTCCCTAAGCAAAAAGTAATCAATTCAAATGAGGCATCCACATCACAAAAATCTCAACCATCCTCTTCCATCCAAAAGTCCCATTCCACTCAAAAGTCTCAAATTCCTCTAACCCACAAGTAAATCAAAAGTCATAAAAATACAAAGTCTATGTGGGTTCCTAAATGCTTACATCACCCATCTCCTAAGAAAACATTTCCATTGCTTCCTATACCACCTTCAAATCAAAAGCTTCAATGTCTATCACAGTGTGTACAACTATTGGTCATGGTTCTATTCCATTCCACAACATTCCCACATACCTCCATCTCCCCATCTTTCATCCATTATCCTAAATATCTCCCACACCACTTTCCTATGGTCCATGCTTTTGGATAAACCTTTCATCCATCCTTGCATAAGTCATCCATAATCCGCATCATAATCCACAATCCCCCATCCATTATCCTTCCTTTCATAATCCATATCATAATCCATTATCTACCTATACCATCTACCTCTTTCATGTCATCCCTTACCAACATATATGAGCACACTTGACATGGTCCATGTGATGACATCATCCATCTAGTGGGACTATCACCTTTCATGGAACTAGACATTTGAGTCCCTCCTATCCTTCTCCTGTCTAAAAAAGTCAAAAAATTAAAAAATAAAAAAATAAAATAAAAGTAAAGAGAAATCTCTTCGTCCAATGGTGAAAACCTAGTAAATGAAAACCTGGCAAACATGCGTCATGTGTAGGTTTATCTTCTATGTCACACTTGGGGGCACATTGTCTCATCCACATTATCTTTTCTATCATATCACTTTCTATCATTCTCCACCATATCCTACCCTACCATTATCTGCATACCTATCCTATTGAATCCATTCATCCTCCCTTCCTCCTTTTGATCTTGACTAAGATATGGGGGCACAATGTTGACAAATTTTTTGGATATCTCTTGACATGCCTTGTCCTTTCCAGATAAATCCTATCATTACCTTCTTGTCATTACCCATTTTTTTAATCTTATCCAAACAAGCCTATCATTATCCTAATTTTCATAGGCTTTTTCATGAAAAATCATTAAACATTGTACCCAGAATGGGGCATGTTATTCCTATATGACATAGTCTTTGGAGATCACATCCTTGTTCTCTTACACGTACATCCATCCCATTTACTATTGCCTATCTTTTTATCCATTCATCCAATTCTACCTCCATACTTGCACCTAGACTTGGTTTTCCCTTGTCATTGGTATCTAGCATAAAGGCTATCAAAATTGTCATCCAATGCCATTTCAAATATTCTCAAAATCCAAAAAATTCAAAACATATAAAAATCCAAAAAAATCAAAACATTCCAAAAATCCAAAAAATCAACACATTTCAAAATCCAAAACAATCAAAACATTTCCAAAATCCAAAAAATATATATATATATTTCCAAAAATCCAAAAAAAATCAAAACATTTCAAAATCCAAAAATAAAAATTAAAAAAATCAACAAAAATCCAAGCAATAAAATCAATCATCAAATCATCATTCAAATCTAATCATCATCATTCAAATCAAATCGCTCAATCAGTCTTCCTCAAATCAAATCACTCATCATCAAAATCAACTCATTTAAACAAATTCATCCAAATCAAGTCACTTCTTCTAATCAACTCAATCCAATCATCCAATCATTCCAAGCAATAAAATTAAATGCAAATTATCTTTAATCCATACCAATCAAGTCAAATAATCCTATTAAATTATCCTTTAGCATCAATGGTCTTGATCTTAATCTTGCTGTCAACCAATTCAATCAATCATCATAATCAATGGGATTTATCATCCCCAATCCTAGTGTTGTTCTTGGGATATATCATTCCCATATCAACAACACAATCATCATGTTGTTCTCGGGATAAATCATTCACACATAAACAAAATTATCAATCATCAATCAATCAATCAATCATTGGTTTATAGCTTGACAGGGGCAATACCTTGTTTGTTTTTGAATCATTTGTGCATGCTTGCTTTCTTTCTTGCTTGTGTGTGTTATCATTTTTTCTTCTTCTTGTATTTTTATCATTCCCAGCTAATATTCATATCTTGTATCTAGACAACGTTTATTACGCTGGGGCACAAGATACATTGTCACCTTGGTCCTTTTACCTTGGTGCATAACATCTAGTGCTATATCAAACATCATGGTTGCTACTTTCAATACAGCATAACACATCCTTAACTTTCTTCTATCCATTTCCTTTATCTTTATTCTTTGATCAATCCCTTTCATTTCGAGAGTCTACCCGTGTTTGTCCAACCCACCTATCCTCTCAAGGGGGCATCATCATCCTATCCTTTTATTTTCTATCCATACCTTAACTTCTTTGAAATGATGTTACTCGACATAAATATCATCATCTCGAACATCATCTCAAAGAGGGGTAAAATGTAGACACTTAAAATTGTCCATGACTTTGTAAGACATCTTGTAATATTTTACCCTAGGTCATTACATTATCCCACTTATAAATCCCATTTGATCACATTTCCAATTAATTAAGTAAACCCCTTTATTTAATTAATTCCCCTCACTTGTCTCAAATAATTCAATAAAATATTTGAATTAAATCACTCATCTATTACCACATTACATGTGTCACATGACTACAACTCTTCACATGCACAAATAATTTAAATAATTTTATTATTTAAATTATGAGGTTCCCACTCAAATCCTATTTTTAGCCCCACTTATTTGTGTGTCATAAGGCATTTTTTATTCAAGATAAATGAAAGAATCCCACTTATTTCCTCTCATCCTATTTTCACCCTCATGTCACAACCCACTTAATGTGGGTCATAGGCACTAAAATCAACTTTTAATCCTAGCCATATACATCACAGAATTGACTTTTAATCTTGGCCATCGAATCATTTCAGTTCTTACCTATAAATCTAGCCTCACATGGGCCATTTGGATCCATCTTCTTTTTCTAGTATCCTCACTCTGCCAAAATTCTGCCAATCTTTTCACCTATCTCTATTTATCTATTTTCTTCTATCATCTTCATCTTAGCATTATGCTGCTACAATGGTGAGCAACCAACATTCCTCAATCAACAACCCTTCAACATCGTGCATCCTCATGTAAGATCGAGAAGAGCTATGGAGATCAATCAAACCTAGCATGGATTCGGTTTGCTTTGCATTTCTATTTTCGTTTTCATTCTAGTTTGTCCTTCATGGTGCATAGTTAGGGTTTAGTTAGTTTTTTGTTTTTGACACTAAATCTAATTTTCCCTAACTACAATTTTAATTGCAATAAATTTGGTCATAGAGCTACTCAGTGTAGAAGTAGAGTGAATCAAAATGGTCCATTCTTCTCTAGTCAATGCTTCAATTATAAAAGGTATGGTCATAGATCCAATGAATGTAGAAGTATGATGATGAACTACTCTGACAATAGAAGAAATGTCAATTCATTCAATGGCTACTGTTTTACATGCAATAGATTTGGACACATGGCTAATCAGTGCAAATCAAGAGGAAATCAAGTAAATGAGCAAAGAAATGTTGTGTACTTCATTTGCAATAGATCTAGTGATATTGCAAGATTCTGTAGAAGCAGGAATGATGACAGAAAAGGTCCTATAAACATAAACCAAAAATTGTAGGGACAAGATAAAAGAAAGGGTAAAGTAAATGTGAATGAGATCCAGAATGAAATGAAAAAAACATGGGTAAAGAAAGGTGAAGTGAATGATGGTGATGGGTCCACACAAGATTCTAGTGATGTTAATTCCTTTGGGAATTGAAACAAGAGCTCTAGTTCAGGGGGAGCTACATTAAAAATCTAATTCCCCCTACCAGTAAGTGGGTACTTAAATTGGCATGATGAATGAAGATAAAGGAGCCTATTGTAGATCTGTTGAAGCAATTTTTGGAAGAAAAGAAGATAATGCAATTGATTGTGAATCAATTGAAGATTGACTGCATGGAGAAACAGTGTAACCGGATGTATTAGGGAAGAGCATTTATTACAATGGCGAATTAGGTTTTGTGGAGCATAAAAAGTTATTCATTCAACATTTGAATCACTTTGCATTTGAAGGAAACAAGAAGAAGAGCGCTTGAGCTGAGATTGCAAATATTCAAAGTGCAACAGGAGAATTCATCAGCTAACCCTAATCCCGTGAAGAAAAAGGCATTTCTCTACGAAGCTTTGAACTTGTAATCTTTTGAAATGCCTACACCTCTGGGTGTGAACATCGCTGAGCGACCTAGGCCAAAGTTTAAAAAGCACCCCTTCAAGTCCACTCAAGTTGATCTGATGGGAGCATTTTCTGGGGTTCCATATGGATTTCTTCACATAGAAGACATTAGGGCTTACATTCACATGCTTCTAGAGGAGCATGGTGACTCAAGGTTTGATGATCTATTCATGAATCACTTAAAAGGTGATGATTTTGAGCTCAAACCGGAATACAAAGTCCTGGAAGACAAGAAGTTCATACAATTTGTTGGGTTTTTGAGTTTTGCAGAGGACGAGTGGGTCCAGTATGTTTTGAGCCGTATCCATGATGAGTTTTTATGACCGAATCATCCATTCTAGATCACAAAAGATGTAATAAGGGCAGTAATAGGATTGAATTCAATTGGTACTCTGCCTCAGTTTAAGGCTGTGAAAAATTATGAAGTCACAGAGGCAATCGGATCAAAGTTTGATAAGAGAGCTATGACTATAAATGATATAGAGGATCATGGGGTCAGATTCACATCAATGGTAATAGGGTACAAGATATATTTCTCTAGCAGATAAAATTTAGTATCTCGAACAACCATCTATACTGCATATTAGATGGTAAAAGAGAATGCATACTATGATCTTTGTGAACTGTTACTGAACCAGCTCATGGAGAACCTAAGCAAGATAAAGAAGGACAAGAAGTACTCATTCAAATATGGTACACTAATCATGTGTCATTTCTTTTATTTCTTGAGTGAGCTCTCTGGGAATAAGAATATATATTGGTCCAACAACCAACCGGTAGTAGTCTAGATTAGAAATCATTTGAGTTGTCTGGGTAATTATGATGCACAAATGACTGCACTTTGGGGATTCTTCAAAAAGTTCCAGAGTATAATGTAGGCAAGGGATAGAATACCTAGGGTTGTTGTTGAAAAATACAAGGACACCATTTGTTTTATGTTTATTGTTGATCAATGCAAAATGGAAGCAGTGGAACCTAGAGTTATATGGATCATGCCCATGGGGTATGAAGTGGATGTACATGTATTGGAGCTATATGCACAGGATCTATTGAGCGAGCCTAGGGATCTAGCTGAGGAGATATTTGCAACATATGAAGAGATTTCATTAAAATTGCATCTTGAATTCAAGGCTCCTGAAATCAATAGGACTATGAGGAAAGAAGTTGAGCAATTGGCTGAGAATCTAGGCCTTACCAAGGAGGTTGTGAGATAATTTAGGGAAAGGACCGAGAAAGCTGAGAAGGAGAAGTAGGACAGGGAACAAAAAAGTGTTCTGACAGAACCTCCTTCCAAGTCAAGAACTACTAGGAGTTCTAGTTCAACATCTAGTACATCATCTTCTCCTGTTGCAAAGAAATCCAAACAAAAACCTACTGGTAAGGAAAGAAAAAGAACAAAAATAATGGCCAAGAGGTCATATGGTAGTGTAGAGAAGGAGGATAAAAAAAAGACTGATTCAGATGATGAGGTTAAAAAGTTGAAGGCCTCACACACTAAAGCTGTTAAAGTGTCTAAGGAGAAGCCCTGCGGAAAAAAAAAACCAAGAAAGAGGCATAAGTCAAAGGCTGGTGTTGAGAAGCCAAGTCCTTCTATGCAAGATATTGTTAAGTCAATCATTGTAGATGGAAACCTAAAACCAATGACTAAATTCTATGATCATTACAATGATGCTGACAAAATAATTTTGGAGGATGCTACTATAAAATATTTGAATGTATTCAACAGAGCACTAGTGGAGATTTTGTCAGAAGTTCCTAAGAGTTTAAGAGACATTATGGAAATAAGAAAAGAAGCTGCCAAAACAAAGGATATGGAGCTAAGGAAACATGTAATGTCTAGTCTATGTCTGGTGATCTCTAGAAAAGAAGTAGATAAGATTCTTAAAGAAGTCAGGAATGAATTCAGAAGCAAGAAAAGGATGAATAAGCTAATGATTGGAGACATTAAAGAAATTATTAAAGAAACAGAACAAATTCTAAGGAAAGCAATGGACAAGAACAAGTTCTATGTGGTTACAGAATAACCTATTGATACTGATGACACATCAACTATGGATGATGAAAAACTACAGAAAGGTGAGCAACAAACTAAAATAGATGATGCCTCCATTCTGGAAGAAGAAACTTTGAATAAAGAAGATGAAGAAATGATGAAGGAAGATCAAGAAAAGGAAATTTATGATGGAATTGATTCCTCCACTCCAGATGTTGAGGAATTTGATACACCAAATACTCTAGAAGAGAATGTAGAAGAAATTTCTGATATAGATAAAAGCAAAGATGCCTCTGATGATGATGCAAAGAAGGTAGAAGTAGAGAAAAAGAATGAAAATGATGAGCAGGACAATGTGGTTGACTTTGAAAAGGGAGAAGTTGGAGGCCCTGAAGAGCACAAGTTTGAAACATCATTTTGGGCAAGAGACACTATAGAAGCAGTGAAAGAAATTTTGGAAAGAGATAAACAAATTCAAGAAGAACAAGATATAATACAAGGACCAATCAATTTTGATACTTTATCACTGGTGCAGAAGATAAAGTTGGCCTCTATTGCACAAGCTAAGGCCAGAGAAGAAATCCTAAAGTCACATATAGAAGATAGTGAGTTACTTGGCCTTGCATCTGGGATTTTGGAGAAAATCATGCCCACATTTCAAAAGGATTCATCAACATCTCCCTCTGGTCAATTGAAAAGTTTGATAAACTCTGTAAGTTCTCATTTTGAAACCTTAGAGAAGTCAGCAAAAGTTAAAGTCAAAAATGAATTTAATGAGAAGAGGTTTGCTAAAACAAAAAATAATAATTAGTTATGATAGAATAGGGCTTGACACTAGTATAAAGAGTATTAAAAATGCCCTATTTGAAGGAGCAAAGATTTATAAGTTTAAATTGATCAAAAGATGTTGAAGATATTGAGAAGAAGATTAAGGACTTAGAGCTCAAATTGTCCAACATTTCTCAGTCATATATCCTTTAACTGAGTCTATAGCAACCAAAGAATGCCAAGTAGTAATTTTGTAAAATGAATTGAGTAATTTGGAGAAGGAAAAGGCCAAAGTTTTGGGCAGATTGGATGAGCTCCAGGGACTGATTTCCCCCAAGTTAGAAACTATGTATGATCTATTGACAGAATCCCAAGTTGCTATTGTTACTAGTGATCCTACTAATCTTCAAAAGGCAGAATCACAGGCATTTTTGTTTAGCGGAAATATATCCGTTTTGGGTAGCATAAAGAAGAACTAGGATAGTGAATTGCCATGGTTGAAAAACATTTTTGGGAATATCTTTTTGCTAATAAACATGGTTTAAGGATTGTGTGTTCATATACAAAAGTGTATACTTAGAGTTTTGACCCATGTACATAAAATTTTTGCATTAATTTTGATATGTGGATCCTAGCCTTTTCCATTGATGTCAAAGGGGGAGAGGAAAAGTAGTGAAAAATAAATAATTAATCTAAGGGGGAGCATTGGGATTGAAGATTTGTCCAAGTCCGGATAGACAGGAACATGGCATATGATAGGGTTCAACATTTTGGTCCGCATTTCTCCACAAAAAATCATATTGTGCTATGGATCTGAGGGAATGTTAAGGGATGTTAGAGCTACCTAAATCCAATATTTTAGGCTCTAGTGATGAAGGGATTGTAAGTTACAAGTATCTGAGTATCGGGTTTTGGCTAGACAGTTCAGTCTGGTGAAGAACAGGCTAACTTTGTGTTTGATCCTTGTGCGGATTGAGAAAAGTGATAGGTTGAGTAACCTATGAGATCCATTAGTATTGGTAGACATGTGTGGTGACTTGAGAACATAGGTTTTGATCCGCGTTGATGTTTGTGCATGGATTTAGCTGACAGAACAATGATCTAGTTTTCTTGAGGCCGACTGTAGTTGATGTAATTCCATGTTGTGTATAAATATAGTCGATGGGTGCGAGTATTTTGATGTATGTTTGTGTGAGTATGAGGTGAGAAGAGCGAAGGATGGCAGTATCAAATGCAAAGTTAAAATTTGATCCTCAGATCATGGAAGAATAGTAAAATAGGGTAGAGAAAGATAAAGTGTGTAAAGTCAGTGTACTAAGCTTAACCGGAACTAATATTTTGCATAGTTAGATGCTGCTCTTCAGTTCAAACATTTTAGTGAACTTTTGTAATTGATTTGTAGGCAGTGAGATCTGGATAATGTGCCCTGAAGGAATGTGCCTTCCCCATTTGCAATACTTTTAACAGAGTATAAATTCTTGTGGGTTAACCCCCATCATGATTTTTCCCTTAACCGGGTTTCCACATAAAAATTGTGGTGTTCATGTGTTATGATCTTGTTGTTTTTGTTCATGCTTCTTTCTTTTGGATGTATGTGGTAAATTGTTAAAGGAACATAATATTAGGTTTTCTAGAACACTAATTTACTCTGTAATGCTCCGCCAAGGAACACAGAGGATTACACAACTAAGCTTACAAAAAGGATAAATATTTTTTTTAAATGAAGGAAATAACAACAATCATATATTTATTCATAACATTTAAATTAAGCTTTATACTCTAGGGTTCCATGACTGCATTACTAATAAACTAAAACAAGATCTAACCAACATTATGAATTAAGTAACAAACACAGTTCATTCAAGTCAAATTGCATCAGATAAATAAACACATACAATTCCATATTATATCATTAGATAAGTAACCATCAAGATCCTGCACATAGGATCATAACTACATAAACAAGCTCCTTTACAAGAGAGTACAACATTACATTGTTTACAATATCATTATCCAGATTACATTGGAGTACATATATCAAGATAACAATACATTATTCAACTGATATACAAGAATGAAACATGATCATAAGTATCTGCCTCCTCAAGCAAGAGCAAGGTCTAAAATCTTCCATACAAGGTACATCCTTCTTGCACATGAACAACAGCAAGGGAAACCAATGGAGATTAAAGCACAACCACCTAACCATGTGGAACCCTAAGGTCCACCCCCCATGCTAGGAGATAAAAATAAGGTCCCACTAAGAAAACAATCAAGAAAGATAGTAGACTAACAGGTGCAAGGACTACACAAGACTTCAATACAACACGGGTCAAAATGAACATCACAAGTAACTCAAACATCACTTCTAGAGGCATTCATAAAACAAAAGGGAGAACACAACTAGAGAATGCTAGACTGTAGTAGGGATGAATGTCATCGCATGGTCCTAGTATGGGTTACCCTGATAGTCTCTAGCTAGATGTCGACCCCCATCCATGGGTTACCCTGACAGTCTCTCGCCAGGCACTGGCCCCCATCTATGGTTACCCTGACAGTCTCTCACTAGATGCCAGCCCTATAGGGTGACATATGCGGAACCAACATTCCTTTCATGAGGACAAGGAAGTTGATTTTGCCAACCACAGTCTTCTCATCTCATCCTTAGCCTAAACGAGCACTACAGGCATGAGTGAGGCATCTAATTATCTTGATTAGTGTGGAAACTACCCAACCCTTTAAATTTATTATTATCATTGGATTAACAACTTCCAATGGGTTATGCTGACAAGCCACTTTGGGTGCTGGCCCCACATTGAAAGCCACTCCCCCTTCACTGCATGAACTACCACATTCTCATCATGATACATTTACAATACAAAGTATACATCATTTCACATTACACAGAGAAAGGCATTACCCATCCTGCATAGTTATCATAACCACATAAATAGGTACACTAAGCAAGGCATTATCCATCTTGCACAGTCATCATAACCACATCAATCCATAAATAGAGTGGAGTCAACATATAATCAATACATATTCAACCATTAGCAAGATTACATAATCACAGGAGTCATACACATGACTACCCCTCTTGGCCTCTGGAATCAACTTTCCCAAATGACACAAACACTTGACACACTAAACACTATGGTCTCACATCACATTCACTTTCGAATGCACATCATCACGTAATAGACCAAACTAAGATCATCAATAATTCAAATACAACACCACAATTATGACATGACATAATGCACTAATTATGGGTCTTGAAGAATGTAACATTAATTGAATGATGATCAATCACCTAACAATCATAAAGTGAATCTTCCTCAACAATATAGAACTATCATATTCCAACCACTAGTAATAGTTACTTTTATGATCATAAGATACAAGAGTTCATGAGTAACAATATTTTAACCAATAGATCTGAAGACTTATTTTAGTTTTGTTTAATTAAAAATGATTGCGATCAACATGAAAATAACCCTAAGGCATACATATTAAAGCACAATAATTATTTAAATGCAATTCTTATCACAATGGGTGACTATCACTACAATTAAAATCATACAATGGAGTATTAATAACCATAACACATGAATGCTATACCAATGGCTACAAAATTCACTAAGACACTATTTACACTGATGTAGATTTCATTAGTAATCTAGAAAATTTTGTAAATACTATTAAATATAATTGTATAAGCAAGGCTAAAAGCCTATAATATTAGAATGCTATAAATATCTTACACTAGTTAGAATCACAAGATACAAAACCTGAAGCTACAATAAAAGAACCTTGTTCTAAGGTTAGCTTGAGAGGAAAGGAATACAAAATAACAAAACATTCCTATAGATCTAACATCTTCATCAAATTTACCACACTTTTAACCACATGCATATGATAGGATCAACACAAAATGAATTTGTTGAGAAGGCTTTAGAAGCTACCAACAATGCAAAATGTGAAAGCATAGACAGGGCATGCGGACTGATTGGTAGAATACCTCAAAGTGAGTCAAATGATGGAAAGCAATGATTGTAGGATATGCACAAAATGAATTTGTTGAAAAATCTCAGAGAAACACAGTTCAAAAATATAGAGTTATAGGTGACACAACAAACTGTTTTAACAGAGATGAAACGAGTGAGAGGTAGACATTCACAAATATTCATATTTCAAAAATAACAAACTGGGTATAGCTAATTTTTGGATATGATTTAGATATCTAGGCTGTATAGCATATATATAAAAAATTAGATAAACCCAGTTATACAAAAAAGTTATGGCTAACAAAATAGACTGCTAAAATAGAGATGAAATGGGTGAGAGGTAGATAATCACAAAATATTCATATCTTAAAAATGACAAACTGGGTATGGCTAATTTTTGGATTTTATTTAGATACCTAGGTCGTACACCATATATAAAATAATTAGACAAACCCAATTAGCAAAAATAAAGTTATGGCTAATGTAATAGACTGCTAAAGTAAAGATGAAATGGGTAAGAGGTAGACAGCCACAAAATATTCATATCTCAAAAATGACAAACTAGGTATGGCTGATTTTCGGATATGATTTAGAAATCTAGGCCATGCACCATATATAGAAAAATTAGGGAAGCCCAGTTTGTAAAATTAGATTCATGGCTAACGCAACAGACTGCTAAAATAGAGATGAAATGGGTGAGAGGTAGACAGTCACAAAATATTCATATCTCAAAAATGACAAACTGGGTATGGCTGATTCTTGGGTATGATTTAGACATCCAAGCCGTACACCATATAAATAAAAATTAGGGAAACTTAGTTTGTAAAAATAAAGTTATGGCTAACGTAATAGACTGGGTTCAAAAAATGTAGAAAAGAATTCACATAATATTTTACTAAATCTAATGCAGCAATAAATCATATTCAGATCTCAGTCCATACCTAGAATATTACTTCTATCACATCTTCACAAAATTCCCAGCTCGCATCCATTTTCCCAAAAGCCTTTTCTTCTGGTAACTATCGTTTATGGTGCCAAAATAAAAATGAGAACTTCCTGAGAGAGAGAGAGATCCCCAAAACATAAAACATATTCCCTCTTTGAAATGCATGCCCCCCCCCAAATTATGTCTTGAGATTTCAAAATAAAGTTGAGCATGCATAATCACCCCCCATAATTTCTTTCAAAAGATTCTACTTTATTACTTTCTTACAATTTGCTATTTTTAACCAAACAATAATTTCTCTCTAATTTTATTTATTTTAGAATTTGCTATTTATTTCATTTACAACCAAACAAAAATAGTTTCTTTTTACTTTTCTAAAATTAGTCCACAAAAGACACAATTAGTTCTACGATTCCTTCTTGAGGTGCATAACTGCCACTTCTTCCAAGTGGCCAAAATGGAAAATAATTACTCAAGATAATAATAATAAAGAACGATAATCTTTTTCAGACATAATAATACATATTTACCCACAACTATAATTTACATAAAAGCATCTATATTTATTTATCAAAGTGCTCTCTTGACTTAATAATTTTATTTTAATGAAGCAATTAACCAAAACATTAATCAAATAATTTCAAACAAAATAACCCAAATGCCAAACAATACCTGACATAATGCACGATTGAAAGCATGACCACAATGATAGTGGCTGACCATTACGCCCATACAGACAGCACTGACTGGGTACAAAACTAGATACTCATCCTTTTCAAGGATGATGGCTAACTATCGGACCACATGTTATCTCTGTTCAATAGTTTCCATTAGGTTTAAGGAACACTCAGACCTGTCAATTCAGGCGGAGTCAATGCCTGGTACCTGTATCCTACAGCAACCAAACAGTCAAACAAATAGACATATATATAATCATATAGTCAAATACACCATGAAAGGGAATCACAACGTAGCAGGGTACTTGTTGTGTGGTTACACAACACGCCCCATTTTGACTTGACAAAATAGGGACCCAACTTTTTGCTTGGCTTGGCTTGTGTTTTTTCTACTTTTTCGGCGGTCTGGTAAAAGTAAGTCATGCAGGTGATCCTGCATAAGGGAGCTGGGTAAGTCATCATGACAAGGTCATTTTGTCAAAGTTAATATTTCATATCAATAACCTCATGGTTGGAAAGAGTACAAAATTTTATACAGATTTGCCTTTTGGATCACCCTGATAATACTTAGGGAACGAGAGTTACGGTGAGTCAATGTCCTAGTCAAACCTAAAATTCCAGGGGGGAGTCATATTTCTTAAACATCAGTCATCTTAGCTAAGATCACTCCGATCCAATTTTTATCACCTGATAATCATTTGGTCTAGAAATCTAGACGTCAATTTTACGTGATAATGGTATTTACCCGTCAAGTAGCTTGATATTTTGCAGGGATCATATTTTGAACATCACCTGACATTTTGAATATCACCTGATATTTCAAATATCACCCTGTCGCAAAATATCTCCCTAGAGCCAATATACCAGTGACGTCATCAGTTCCAATGAACATAGAAAATCACCCTAACAGTGACATCACCATCCTTTTTACCTCGCGGAGGTATATTTCCAATGATCACCCTTTTAAATAGCATGATGGTGACATCATCCCAATCTTTCAAAAAGGGGGTCACTTTAGTTTTAGGGGGTCATATTATAAACATCACCCAACATTTTAAACATCCCCTAATATTTTAAACATCACCCAATATTCTCAACATGACCCGATCTATTGACTTTAGTTTTCCCGCTCCATGGCAGAGGGTCATATTACACTAAGGGGGTCATATTCTGAATATCACCTGATCTTCTGAAGATGACCCCCCTCATCTTACCACACAACATTAAATGCATAATAAATGCAGTAGGTGGTTCCCGCCGATTGTGAACATGATGCAAACACCTGGCAACATCCATACATTTCATGATAGAAGATCAATGGTTTTGATCAATTTAACCCTGCTTTGCCCTAAATTTGCCCTAATAATGAAGATAAAAGTGAATTTCCAAGGTCATTTTGTATTTACCTTGCGAAGAAACAAGAATTTACAGTGCAGACATTCAAACCCTCGTATGAGCTACATGCAGACACAAATAGCCTATAGTAGAATAGAACATGTGATTATCACCAGTATCTGAGCCCCTTTCTCATAATCATCAACATAATCAAGGAGATAAGCATTATCAGGTAAGTAAATAAAAACCCTCCTATTGTCATTTTCTGCATGTCTAGGTAGTATACTTTTCATGTGGTTTGAAGCTCTAATTATGCATATCATGATGAAATGATGATTAATAAGTATAATATGCATGATGCTGTAAAAAGTGTAGTGATTGTATGCATGCATGTGAGTATCAAATGGTAAGACTAGTCATGTTCATTGCAAGAATCCATGGCAGATGTCAGGAAGAACAAGTCTGATGCAGAATTTCTCAAACCTATGTTTGTCCAACTTGAGGGAATTCAGGTCAAATATGGTGTCCTAGGAGATACTCATCAGGGAAACATAGATTTAGCAGCATGGTCATCCAAGATGAGTGAGGATAAAGATTATACCCTGCTAGATAGCATATTTGTGTCAGAAATGTGGCATGCAGCTGGATTTCCTTATTCCATGGAAACTCTAGAATTGATAATAGAATGTGCCAGAAATTATAATCCTCAGACGAGGAAAGTAGAAAAACATGGAAGGGTATATGCAGATCTGTCAATCAAAGGGATTACAGCTACTTTCAATCTCCCGCTTGGAAAGAAGGTAGTCAGTATGGACCTGAAGAAACTGGAGATTGAATAAAGACTGCAAGAAAGATGATGTACCAATGGAGAGTAAAAAACAACCCTTACACTGCCTCTACCAAGTTACTAGTGCACCTGTACAAGTTTGATTTTGATGATGAATATCAGTATATGATTGCCCTGCTCAGCAGAGTGACAGGCCAGCCTACTTCTAGAAGTTTCAAAGACTAGATGTATGGGGTCATCATGATGTCCATTTATACAGAGAACAAGCCATTATGGGCTAAAATGATCAATGATGCCCTAGATGAATAGCTGATAAACCTAGGAGGCCTGGAGTGTTCATTTTTCATGACTTCATATATTGTATATTCATGTGCATATAAAGGTACATTTGATGCACTTAGCACTGTTAGAAAGATTGGTGGCAGTTTGAATGATGCCCACATATGGGACCATTATCCTTAGTTGTAGAGAATAAACTATCTCCCTAATTATAAACTAGTAAATGATGGATTTTCTATGCATTTGGTCAGAACAATGGAGGAAGATAGGACCAAAAGACTGAGCATGGAAGCTTAGGAGGTTATATATAGACACGGTGCCTGGATCATCCAGTTTACCTCATTTTCCTACATCAGAGTAGAAGGTTTTGCAGGACAGCCATTGATGCTACCCAAGTACCCTACTGATGGGGTAGTCCTGATGGAATTCTTGAGACAGGTATCAACAATACTAGATACATATAAAGAAAACAATAAGATTCCTCCAGTTTTGTTTCCAGTAACTATAGGGTGGTACATGTGCCCTGATTCAGAAAATATAAAGAAAGCCATAGCTGGTCTGAACATGATGAACTTATAGCCATTTCCATTGGCCAAATCATATGACCCCTATGGAAGAATGCAGAAGATCATAGGGGAGCCCATCCATCAAAAGAACTTAGAAGATTTCTAGACAAACTGTGAGGATGAGGCTGAGGTCAGAAGGAGAAAATATCAAAGACTCACCCTCAATCAGATCAGGACATTTGACTATATTCCAGTGCCTGCATAATTAAAGAAAGATAATGGCAAAACCATATCCAATGAGTATGAATATAAAAAGGTGTATAATGACACCATTTCAGCCCCTAACCTGATGCAACTTGAAGACATTTCATTAGATCATTTTATAGGTGGGGTGCTGCAGTTGACCCAAGCATGGGTGGATGAACAAATCAGTATCCTGAAGAAGAAGGGTATGGCCATAATAGTAGACAACAAGAGGAAGAGGCAGGAGATTTCAGATGAGGAATATGATGACTTTCTCGTTGAAAAGAGAAAATCTAAAGGAGAAAGGTTGCCACCTCAGGAACAAAGCAAGAGATCCCCCAAAAAGAAGAAGACTAACAGTGAACCTAAAGGGGTGATAATTGAAAGAGTTGATATACCAGCTGAGGATGCATCTGCATCAGGATAGGCATCAGCCTCATCTGCACCACCTCTAGAGGATAAACAAAAGACCAAAAGGATCCTGAGCCCAACTATGGATACCGCATGAGTACAAGATGTAGGCTAATCCTCACAGCAACATGTGGAGAAAGATATTCTTATTGAATAGGATCCTGTAGAAGATGACCCCATGATGGTCACCAGGAAAAGGAAGGTGCCTTTAATGGCATCCACCCCTAAGAAACTGAGAACACATATGAGCGGTGAAATAAGACATGACCCTATAATATTAAGGGGAGCAGGTAGTGAAGTGTTCAGGAAAGAATTGCAGCATGATGTGCCACTTCCTACCATCATACAATTTAAAACTGAGAAGGCTGAAGAGCAGATAAAAGAAACCACTAGAGCAAGTCAAGGTGGTCCTTTCTCATTAGAGGAAACAGTGGACTTATCATATGATGAAGTGGTACAAAGTGTGACTTCTCAGCAGATGGAGACCCTTGCTTCAAGTACTCGCATAACTCCACATGGAATCCCATCCTCATAGAGGGTGATATTAGAAGAGTTGAAGAAAGCGGAACAAGAAAAAGAAGATAGCCCAGAAAAGGCAGCCCAGCAAATTGGGCTAGATAAGTTAGTTGATCAGGTGACTAACCCTGCAGTGATAGACCTAACACACAGGGAGGATGAAAATCCTGAACATCAAGCAAGTGCACCTGATAAGGCACAAAATATTGATGAAGTCAAATTGACAGAAGTGGAGAGTCATTCTCTAGATATGGGTTGACAACAATAAAATATATTTGATGAGCCCAAAATAGTTGAGGTATAGCAAAAGGGCAGGGAGGATAAAGATACATCAGTTGATGAGACTCTCTGGACTCAAGAAACATCAGGTGATTAGGATATATCTAGTCATGATGACCTAAAGACTCAGGAGGTAGATATATCAGGTGTGGATCAAAATGTGATCCAGGATTAGGTAGATGCACCTAAGACAAATACAATGATATCTATGGATACAAGTATACCTCAAGATGAGGAAATTACCAAGGTGGATGAAACAAAAGAAGATGAGGTGCAGGATCAACTACAGGATCATCAGGTAGATACACCGCATGATCCTCCACCGCAAGAAGTTCCTCAGCAGGAGGAAGTACCACAAGATCACCCTCATGATGATTATCATGAGGAAGAAATAAGGAAATCACCCTCTCCACCGAGAACGGATGTAGATACTGGAGATCAGGGTGGACATGATGATGATGGACAACAAGGATCCAGAGACCAAATACCTCAATGGATAGAGAAAGAGATAGGTATGGAATCAGGTTTCAAGATTCAAGAATTTGATGTGTCAACATTGTTCTCAGAAACCATCAGAAGACAAAGAGGAAGGCTAGATTAACATCTGCTGTTAGAAGAGATCCTGCTACGAGTAGAGGGACTACCCAGGTAGCACTTCCTACAGTTGAAAAGGAGAAAGGCAAGATCACCCTAGAAGAATTCTAGATTACAACAGTTGACTTGGGATTTGCCAATGAAGACCATGAGGGTCAAGAAGGAAAAGATATAGTTGATTCTATAACCTAAAGGGTGAAGAAATAAAATGAGAAAAATAAGCAGCATAAAGAGCACATTGCTCAACTGCATTCATACATAAAGGGTTGATTAGCCTTGACAATACAGTATCAGATCAGGTAGTCCCATTGATTGCAATTTCTCAAGAGGAGGTAAATAAATTAGACCTTATGAAGCATGAGTTAGTAATAATGAGGAAATGGATGTCATCCGCACTCACAAGAGCTGAGGAAGTAGTGAAAGCCTCTTTGCAGAGGTGGAATTCTTTGAGTATCTCAAGGAGGAAAGTAGATAAATTATAGAATGAGACTGGAAGAAGGTCATTTCAGTTGGAGAAAGCCTTGAGTGCTTTAAGTGAAATAAAGAGGATTAATCCTCAGATCCTAATGAACAATCAAGTGCTAGATAATAACACTGCCATGTTGGTAGATATTTGGTATAAAGACATCAGGTTTGAATGTGATGTACTGAAGAGGTGCAGCAGTAAATTAAAAGATATCAGTATGAAGTTGCACGACATGATGTCCTATGAAGCAGAAGTCTTGGAGGCTTTAGAAGGAAAAGTAGAGGGGAAAATTGAGAATCAAGATGCATACTTTGCCATAAAAGCTCTGCATAATAACTTCCAGCCGATGGCTAATGACCCTCTTAACCACCTGACGGAAGAAGTAATGAACAAGATCATGAGGATCAAGGTCAGGGTGGAGAACTATAATGAGACATTAAGTAATAGGAAGGGTAAATTAGAGACCCTCAGAGATAAATATCAAGTCCACAAGCATGCCATCAGCAAAGCCAAAACTCAGGATGGTGGGGAAGTTGAAAGAATAGTAGGAGCATATGAAAATATGGGACAATAATGTAGGTCCATATACAAGGAGACATTCATCAGGATGATGAAGACATGGAAAGTGACGATCATGATGATCATGATGATGAAGAAGAACCTAAGGAGTAGATGAAGATGTGCTACAAAGGAAACATCTGTATCAGGTACTTAGAAGAAAATAAGTTACCTAGATGGTTGCCAGTTGGCAACCTGTGGACAAGACATAGTTGACCAAGTTAGAAGAAATATGTACCATTGATCTTAATAGATAAATTTTGATCGTAGATCATTTGTAACAACTCCCTCACCTTATTCTATAAAAGGTGTAGGGATGCCTTGTTTTAAGGATTCAGAAGCTTAATTGAAATTTGTTTGCTAAAATATCAAGGCCTATTTCAATGTTATTGTAGACATACATGTTTTTGCATACTTAATGAAAGAGAAGACCATTTCGATTACAAATCATCGTAAATTCTGAGTAATCTGTGTCTAAATTCTTGATATATTCTTTGATTTACTACATCCCTTGGAGTGCTCATCAGTTTGCATATATTGTCTTCATTCATCATCCTTTGAAGTTTACATCATCTGTATCTAGCTATGGAACATCCTGGTGAAAATATGGTTTGATTTCTTCCTTCTCATGACTGTATCAAGTGTGTATGTGGCTCAATAGCTGAATATTCATCATAATTTGAAGTATTCATTTCAATTTCTTTTAATTTCATAAATTCATCATCACAATTGCAAATAATTGATAATCAGAAGCAAATTATATGAAATATGTAGACATCTCGTAGATAACTATAAATTCATAGCATATTTGAAGTTAAAGCATGTACAATTGATAAATATCATGCAAAGATTCAAGTATAGACACATTATTTGAAGAAATAACTATGTAGAATGACCTTTCTGTGTAGCATCTTTACAAAATAGAATCTTACTGATAAGAAATCGTAAGGCCCCTGAATGGAAATAGCAACACACATCAACCACTAAGTAACATCAGTAGATTAAGACCTAATCAACGGAGACTTGGGATCATGAATTATTTGAATTCATCATATCTTTCAAGATGAGTAAAGGTTATTGTGTAACTTTTATTCTATGTTTGTTTGTGACTAACATCATGATCAATAGTACTCACGCATGAGTAATGTGACACTGTCCCTTTCACCATCACATCAAACACGTAATCACAACACACATAGAAATCAGTTACTAAATGATTAAATAAGAACCATCATCAAATAATCACATGATACACATAATAAGATTAATCCACACAAACCATCACAACATAACATCCTATGATATAGAATCAGTCACATAAAAATCAATTCTAACATATGACAATCATAGTAAGATCAACATCATAATCACCTGAATGTAAAACAATGTCAGATCATATAAATTATCAGTGTCGCAACAAAGATTATCGATAAAACATACTAACTGTCATATGAAACCACACATGAGCATAATCAGGAATGCCATCAACATGAATGTAGCATCTACCAACATCATATAATGCACAACATCAACTATCTAACATACCATAAATATTCCTATTATTTTACCTTCATCTTCATGCTCCTTAGCCAGACCATCTGGACATCCAAGATGACAATGGAGGGGCATTACACACTCCCCCCCTCTTAGTGTTCCTTAATCTCAACAAAGACCCCTTGTTGGCATAGCTAGTACATTCCATTGAGATATTCCAAGCACGCTAAGACCTAGTTGTATTATCCTTGGGGAAGTCCTATCTTGGATAGGATACCTTTTTCAAGAGAGGTGTGATACCAGCAATCATACCTACGTTGTTGTGTGCTAAAAACACCATCAATAGAATTGGCACTAGAAGGAGGGATTGAACCAAGATTTTATGCAAGCTTTCAGTTTTGTTGGTTCATTGCACATGCTGAAATAAATTAAATGTATCAAAAAATTTGATCTAATAGATACACAGAAGGGTTTCAGTCATGAGACTCCTTCATTCTTCAGAAAACTGTTACAATAGTCATATCATGAAGAGAATTTCAAAGTTGACATCCCAATTTTCAAAGAAATGTTAGATAGGCAGATCAGGGTTAAGTATCCTCCTCTGACATTGTTTAATTTTAGTTCACCTCAAGTATGCATTGTGCATCCTAAAGAATTGCATGACAAGACGGACCGTTTAACCTTCCTCTAAAGGTTAGATCTACACTTAAAAGGATTGCTTCCTATTTTCAAAGTATACAAGACTGAAGCAAGAAATAAATATGACAGACATATTTAGAGCAAGACCTTACAAGAAGTTGTAAAACAGATGCATATGCATGTGATCATGTCTCAGTTGAGAACATCCAAAGAGCTGAGGCTATAGAGGCTATAAATCCACCATTCATTGTTGATCATAGTTAAAAGGGTAGTTTGCATGTGGAAAAAATTCAAGTTGTCCATCAAAATACATACCAAAATGAGAATGATGATGATAGGAAATGCATGTGGTCTATGGGTCACCCAATTAAGGAGTACATAGTCCCTGATTGGTTAAAACCTAGTTTTCATTCCCTAGACCTACTAGCATGGTTGAAGCCTAGTTTTCAACTACTGGGCAATGAATAGAGAAATGCACAAGATCAAATTTCTATTACTAAGAATGTGGATAAGAGAGATGATAAATTAGCCCTCATGAATAGTCATGTTGAAGATGCAGATCAACAATCAAATATTTCATAGACATCAGGTCCTAAGACTGAATTTGCTACTACAGAGATGCAGAACAATAGTTCCTTGTAGGTGGTTGATAATTCTAAGTTTGAATAGCAGGTTGTTCAGATCAGAAATGTGCAAGACCAAATAGAAATCAGTCCTCTAGATGAACAGTCATGGACAACAATACAAGAAGTTGTTCTAGTTGGCATGTTTGAGCAACAATCAGATTATCTAGGGAAAAATGATCAAACTTTTAATTGTATTAGCCCAATACATCAACATGATAAGTCATATCAAAATGATACAATTGCTGCTGAAGAGTCTCCAAACGAGTCAAATGAAAAAGAAGAAGATGATACATCACCTCAAGGCAGCATTGACATCATAAATCCAACAATGCAAGAAGAAAGTGACCTTGTTGCTGCTGCAAACAATGGATATACAATCCACACAGGAGGATTGTTGATTAACACAGTGGAAATTTTTTCAGAACATATGATTGATCTTGATGAAGACAATTCAAGTTTATCATATATTCATCAAGTTGATTCTATTCACACCTACAATAAAAAATAATTTCATCTGACTAATGTTGATCCAATAATGATAGATGAAGGTAACAATCTATAATCTAAGAATAAAAATCAAACTGTCATGCAAAGTAATGGCTTGGAAGCATTTTCATCTCAATCACTTGATCACATCATTGAGTTGGTGTCAACAATGAGAAAAGATATGCTGCTGCATGGAAATTCACCGCATATGTCAGATTTTGCTTTAACCAATTCATGTCGAATTCATCCACATGATCCACACTCTAAGGAAGATTGGCCAAAAATTTTGTTTGCTTGGGAAGTTACTGCAACATTCAATGCTCTAGAGGTATCTAATGCATGGGATATGATCAACCATGAGCTAAGACCTCCCAAAGATGAGAAGGTATTTGGTGCAATGCAACAAGTGGCGAACTTGCATCTTTGATTGATGGTACTGCAAATCAAGTTATATCTGTTGCAAATATGTGCCTAATTAGTGTTGTCATTGATGTCAACATATCCTTGTTGTCATTAGTGTCAACTGTGTCTTATTATTTCACTTGTTTAGAAGACTTGTATGTTGAGGATATTGATAAAATTGGCCTCTCCAGAAGAAACAAGTTACATATCTCTCTGTTAGAAACAATGAAGACAGTGCAGTTCAATGAAGTAGATTGCTCCTCATTTCCAGTGTGATGATGATCAGAGTCTACAGATTAAAGAATTTGTAGAGGATTGCCTAAATTTACTCCAGTTAAGATTTGAGAGGTTCGCATGAAGTATTTGTGAAGTTATGGCCATCTGAGTAGAACCAAGTTTTCTAGTTGTTTAGAGGTGACAGAGTGGCAAGAACTTGGTCTAGATTGCTCCACATTGGGATATTGTGATCTGTAGATCTAGAAGTATATTTGGGATATTGGTGTGTATCCTCAACTCAAGTGGTTTGTGGTTTGGAGTTCCGCAAGCAATCTTTCTAGTGTGACAATCATGACAGTTAATGTTCTTGAGTTTCCGGATGAAGGTGCAAGTGTTTGTGATGATTTGAGGTGGTGCAGTTGTTCTGGTCAATTTCATTGTGCTTGTAATGGTCTCTAGATCATGTGCCTATTGTGTTGGTGGTCCACATTAAGAATTGAGTTCATGGTTGAAGATTTCTCTTTGAATATTGTTGTTCCTTCTAGTCTTGGCCAACCGGATGCTTGGTGCATGTTGTGGATGATCTAAGAAGAATTCTATGGAGCGTGGCATGTTGATCAAGGAGGATTTGAGTCCCAGCTATGTTTGGCTTATAGTGTAATGATTCACATGTAGAATTTTAAGTCTTGTGATTGTAATTGCTTGTAATGCCTATCTTGGAGAATGTTCCAGATAGATGATTGTAAGGCTGACTTTGATGTTCATTCCAAAGTTGATGTCATGTATAAATAAGTTTTATGAAGTCATGAAAATATGTGGAGAAGAGCGAAGATGTGGATGTAGTGAGGAAGTGAGTGGGGGCAGAGCAGAGGTGGTGTACGCTTCAATGGAACTGAACCTTGCATGAAGAAGATGTTGTTTCTCAGTTCAATCCTTCTGTGTTAACATTGTAAATGTTCTTGTAGGCAGTGAGCCTCATTTGAGCTCTGGACAGTGCACCTAAAGGCAAGTGCCTTCCCATTTTTCTATTCTTTTAATAGAGAATAAATCTTGTGGGTTAACCTCCACTGTGGTTTTTCCCTTAACTGGGTTTCCATGTAAAAATCCTAGTGTTATGTGTCTTGATTACATTTCTGCTCATGTGTTGTTGATTCATGCTTTCATGGTTATATCATTAATCTGATTATAAGTGGTAAAGAAGATTAATTACAGCTAAAGATAAAAGTTTTGTGACAACTGATTCACCCCCCCTCTTAGTTGTCTTCCCTAATTTCAACAGTATCTTCCCTCTCTCCACTCAGTTTCAGTAGTTTTAGTTATCAATTTGCTTATGGTGATTTAGGTAAGGCAACTTGCATTTGGATTGACTATGGCCCTAATGCACTACCCCAATTGCTGATTCTGCATGATTGGTACCTTAAACATGAACCTAGCCTGCCCATACCCTACTATTAAGAGTACAAAGATGAATTTGCTAGACTTAGGACACTGACCCACACCCTGTTAATCTTGCATGTCCTAAGAAATAAGTCACGGGGTAGTGTAAATACTTGCTATCCAAGGTCTTTGCACATAGTCTTGCTTGTTTTTAGTTAGGTTTTGGTAGTTTCTTGTTGTTCTAGTTTAGTTTCTACTTTTTTTTTGTCTTTTCCTTAGTTGTTAGTTTTTCCTTTATATTTTTTGTTTGTTGCGGTTAGATTAGTTTGCTTTATTTAGGTTAGTTTCATTTTCTTTCTTTGCTTTTTCTTTCTACACTTTCTTTGTTGGGGATCTTCGTTTCTTGAATGTGGTGGCAGCTGTACAGTCCTGCAAGTGGTCTTTTGTTGGGTAAGTAATCTGGAATATTTCTTTGAGAAGTAGAAGTTTTCTGCTTAGGTCCTTCTATGGGTTCCATGGTTATACTTGTAGTTATGATGTCTATTCATTGGAAAGGAGTTGTTAGTCGATGCACTTGAAGTATTTTCTAACCATATATCTCTCACACTGTTAAATAATCCTAAAGTAGCTAAGTGAGTCTTGGTGATCTTGCATTAAGTGAAAAATCTAAGGTCCACCTTTGCCGCCATCAGGAGTCTACACCTAGCTAGCTGAGTTATCACAAAGGTAGTGGTATTGCATTGTACTCTGCCAAATCTAAGCTTAATAAAATATTAATCAAATCAAAGAAAGAAATACAAAGAAAATCACACTTACACACACCATAACTTAGTTAGATGGACAGTCAAGTAAACTCTACCAAGGCTATGGACACCTGACAGGCAGTGGGGCTCTACTTGAGTGGAATTATGAGACAAACCCGTCAGGGCTATAGACACTCGCTAGAAGTAGGGCAATGTCCAAGTAGTTCATGAGGTGTGTACTAATCACGTAGCTCAATGTGAAGGATCTAAGATGAGCTTAGTTGCTAATGGATGGGAATGAATGCAAATGCACACACTCAACTTTTCAGGATACAGATGGTTGCACTTGGTTATTGAGTTCTGCTTCTTTGATAAGATATCTTGTTTTCTTATTTAGCAAGTGGGAAACGCAGAAGTTCTGGGTTCAAAACTAAAGTTTATCTTTGAAATGCTCTGGAGTATTTCACAGCATAGTAACCATTTATTGTGCCTCACACACATGCCCCATTTCAAGAAATGAGGACCCCCTCTTCCTAAATTTTGGTCTAGAGTATCCATTTAATTTTCACTTCATAGGATGTCAAAAGTTGGTCAATTACATTTAGAGTCACTAAGTCACCTCAAATTCCACTAAATCCAAGTGTTTGCCTTCATAAAAATCAAGTCTAAGTGTCATTTGCACTAAAAACCCTTGCAACTACCTTTTGCACTAAATTTCAAGTCATCTGACCTAGCACTGTTTTCATGTCCAACTGAACTTTACGCTAAAATATTTTTCAACTGACCAAGAATGGAAATCAAGTGTCACTCACTTAGTGCTAGAACCTCGGTCATCCGACCAAGCACTAAACTCTAACGCAGCTGACTTAAGTAGAAAGACTACCAAAATTGCACAAAGTCAAAAGACGATCCAAGTTGCGCAAGATCTGAAAAATGCCAAAACCAACACAAAGTGCTAAAAGATCTTTTACCCAACTTCACGCTAAAAGTCATAACAATTGACTAGGTTGGTAACCTTCAGACATCGTGCAAGGTCAGTGATGCCAATTTCTCGTGCAAATTTTGAAATAACTCTGCGGTATGCCAAAATGCCTACCATACTCCCTGCATTTATGGCTATCAAGTAGGGGATAATAGAATGTGTTTTTGACCTATTTAAGCTCATTTTACATTTTGAAATAAATTGAAGAGCTCTGCGAATGGTGTGGAATCAATCTTCTGCAAAAAACCCATGGATTCAACTTAAAAGCATTCTCACTCATACATTTCATCACATTCCAACTTTGTTACACCAGGTGAGTACTCCATTTCTAGGCCTAGGGTTTTGATTATAAGTTAGGGTTTGCAAAAATGGGGGTTTTGTGCCAAATCAAATTTCAAATTCCTTCGAATGAATTTACAGATCAATGAATTAGCATTGTAGGAAAAGATAGGGTTTGTCCATCATTTTTAGTTTCTTTTGAAAACCCTAGTTTGAAAAACTGAGATGAGAAATCAACCATCAAAATGCAACCTTATTCAAAATTTCCCATTTTGTGTCGAGATCGAAACACTGCCTGTGAAGTGAAGATAAAACCTTATTTAGATTTATGATGTTGATCCTCAGGCAAATATTTCAGACCAACCTCTAAACTTTTGCAACCAAATCAAGTCAGTTGGTAACCTTGGAAATCCCCGCCAAGATCTTAAGTTCACTTTGCACCAAAAACACTAACTTCCAACTTAGTGCTAAAACTTGGCTTTTTTGACTTAGGTTGAACGTTCCCCAAAATCCCATTAAGTCATTAAGACCTAAAACTAGTGCAAAACATGATGAATGATCTTAGTACTAAAAAATGTCTCCTCCAACCCTGCGCCAAAATACCTCTTCACCGACTTAGTCGGTCATCCCTTGAAATCGTGCAAGGTCGGATAGTTCTCTAATCCATGCAGAATACAATAAAGCAGTCCAGTGTTAAAATTCACCTCTTCCGACTCGTGTTAAAAGTCTGACTAACTGACCTTTGAGATTCATTTGAGTCGGTCACACCTAAATTCTGCGCTAAGTCGAAACTTCCAAAACTCATCCCAGATAACTAAACAATGAAGTGTCTTTCCTCCAAGGTCGGATGACCTCCAATTTAGCGCAAGTCAATTACCCTCAGATTTAGCACTTTGCCTCCCAGTAGGTTAGATGACCCTCCAAATCAGTGCAAACCATGGAAAATGACTGTCTTTTATGAAAATTTCAAAGGTAAGGGCCTGTTGTGATCGAAACAAATGCTGCATTGATAGAATAATGATGTTTCGCATATTTTGATTCAAATTTTTGAGCATTTAAGTATTTATTGCATCATTTAATATGGATTGTAATGCTATTTTATCATCTTATCATGTAGTAAATGCTGCAAAATAGTAAGTTATTAGACTTATGTATTCTAAGGGGACTTTGTAGGTGTTTCATGAAGCAAACTAGATAATGCAGTACATAGTGGATAGGAGATCACCAGATCTAGGAAGCTGACATGCCAACCATCAAGGACCAGTTGAAGCCTCCCGAGACCTTGAACCTAACAAGTATACGATGTCAAGAAGATCAAATTGCTACAAAGAGTTTGCTCCATTTAGTTCTCACCCTTCTCCTTCTAACACAATTAATAGAATTAGCACTGAAAGGAGGGTTGACCAAAGGCATTGCTAAACCAGGAACATACTGCATTTCAAGTTCAACGTCAACCTTGTTTGCACCTGTTCTAGTCAACAAATCTATCCAGCAGACCAAAAATGGGCTACATACACCTCTTGATCCATGATCACCAAAAGGTGCAAGGAGAGAGCATACACCCTTTTCAAAATCTGAAGACAAAGCAAACAATGTTCAATTACTATCCCCCTAGATTAAACTAAGTGCCTAGATTAGTGATAAAAATTGATTTCTATGACATGTGAATCTGCAACAACTTGTTAGTAGTTTTAATGATTTTGATATTTGGCAAATGAAAGCTACAAAAAAGTATTTTAGATATAAAAAGATAATCTTGGTTTGAATGCAAGAAAGTGTATTAGAAATGATAATGAGACCTTTGCAAAATCATAAAATAATGTTATAATGCAGCCATAAAAAGATATGTTCATCAGAAGATTGCAATTTCAGATACATTTGTTTTTGACATAGTCAACATAGATATGATTATTTCAAAACATTTTTGACCTAAAAAGTAAAAACTCAAAGAAGGGACCCCTACTAATTTTTTGAGGCCTTTCCAGAAATATAAAAAAGTCAAAAAAATTCCCTAATTTGTGCCCAGAAAAATGGATTTATGAAAAACCTACATTAGACAAAGATTTGATTATGTTGTACCCTTTTTGGCCTTAAAATTAAATCTGTAAAGAACATCCCCCATTAAAATTTCAATATATTTCTAAAAATGTAAAACTTTCTAGAAAATTATCTGATTTGTGCCCAAAAATGCAGATTGATGAAAAAACATATAATCGCTCAAACTCATTCAAAAAGGATAATAAACACCTTATTTTTCTGTTGTAGCTTCCTTAGATGATCCATAAACTCCTATTAAAATCTTGTAGAAAAAGTCAAAACTATTTCGAAGATATGATGAAATCTTTAAAATCTAAGGTTTTGTCCAAAAATGGCATAAGCCTGCAACAAAAACTTAATAAAACCTACAAAAAGCAAGCTAGATCAAGGGAAGTGAGTCAATAAATAACTAGGTGTACCAAAATGAAACCCATAAAATCATGTGAGGCAAATAACATAAAGATAAATAATGCAAAAATACCTTCAAACCTTGCACAATTTCAGACTTCGGATAGGACGGAATGAAGTGCACCCAAGCTCCAATGATTTGTCCTTTGGATAATTTGTGGGTTGCTCACACAACCATCATAAACATGATAGAAATGATAGAAAATGATATGAGATAAATGAAGATTGATAGATATGTGCGTGTATAGAAATTTGATGAGAGTGTGTGAGGGAGTGAGTGTGTAAGGGTTTGAAATGAAAAAGGAAGCTCAATTTATAGATAGAGAGGGAATCAAATAGATAGCCAAGATTAGAAGGGTGAGAGATGAGGTGGACTAATACGATTGAAAGTCAAACTTTAATGCTTATGACACACCGTAAATGGAATAACAAGTCACTAAAATAAGGATAAGAGTGGGAATAATAGGATTTTCAATTGATTTTGGAGAGGAAGTACTTATGATGCATAATGAATGAGGTTAAAAATAAGGATGTGAGTGGGAACAAATAATTGAAATAATAAAATTATTTAAATTATGAGAGACATGTGGAATTTAAATAAATACTTAATTTATTTAAATTAGATGATGGAGGAAAATAGGATTAAATAAATAAGATTTATTTAATTTGGTGCAAATGGAGGAAAAATGGAATTAAATAAGATTTATTTAATTTGATGTAAGAGGAGGATAAATGGATAAAAGGGATTAGTTAAATAAATGTAATTTATTTAACTAATGGGAATGATGGAATGGGTTATGAAAGGGACTTAGAATAAAATATGTCACAAGGTAATGTCATAAGATATAGTCAAATTTAGGTGTCTACACTACCAATCCCAAAACATTCAAGAAAAGTAGAGTAGAAGACTGTGTATTAGGCAAAGTTGTAGCGCAAGATTCTACAATTTTCTATGATGACTTTAGAGCCCAATTACAAATCTATGGTTGAAAATTTTCCCTTCACTTACAAAATTGTCTTATGATAGGGAAAAGACCTAGCACAAAGTTCCAAGTGAGTACACTAACAAGTTGGCATTGTTTCCAAGGCCTAACAACATGTAGATTCCAAATTCTCATTCACTTAGCTTCATTATTTAGTTTTCAAGATAAATCTTGTGTAGCCATCTAATTAAATTATTAAGGCACTTTACTAAATTCACATTTTTAAATATAGATTTAATTAATTTCAAAATTATATGTTCTTATTTACTTGTGTGAATTCATTATCCTAGATTTCACTATAAGAAAACTTTATTTTACATTTAAATATACAATTCATTTTATATAAATGAAGTATGATATGGAAAACATGAGTCTTGGAAGTCATTAGTATTCCACAGTCCATTATGTTGGATTGAATGCTTCTAGATTTAACTGTGTTGGATATTTTTCCTCAAAATATCTAACATAGTTAAATCCAGAAGCATTCAATCCAACATGAGTCTTGGTGTGGGGAATAGAAGATTTATGATTCATTAGTTTGACATCCCCATTTTCACAACGAATTTTCACATACAGATTTATGTGCATTTTATATCATAAATAACAAGACTATAAATTGTTATGGAAATCTAGTACATGTTGTCACATTGGTATTATCTACTATCTTGACTTTACAATTTTATTTTATGTGAAGATTCCCAAATTGAGTACATGATGTTGGGCCAAATAGTTGAGCAATTGTTCTTTAATTGTAACTAATAATTAGTTTATGTGGTTTGTTTAATTATGATGAGACTCATGCTTAAAACTATGCTAGTAAATAATTGTCAGTAGCATCGGTATTGCTAAATGTAGGTAAACTACTACAAATGTTAGCCTTTCAAAGAGTATGCAAATTTGATTTTTATTAATTCAACATTAGATTAACCATTAAGAGATTATGTAGAACTTAGAATCAATGAACAATGATAAATAAAATATGACACCAAATGTACGTGGAGTATCTTGTGTAGGAAAAAACTCCACCATCAAAGAGAGACACAAGTATGTATTAGTCTTCAATGTGTACTTGTGAGATCTCTATAAAACTCACTACTTCAACCCTTCATGCATGTGTGAATATTAATAAGTACATAAAAGAGGTTGTTTTACAATACCATGGGAAGCAAAACCATGGGCGAAGAAGACAATGCACGAAAAGTGTCCAAAAAGTCCAATCCCCTCTCACTATGGCCTTTGTCTATTCTTGTCCAATCCTTCGAATCCAACTAGGTGGGGAGAGGGTGCTTTGGGATCACTTGTCATGAGTAATATTTTTTAATGGAAATTCTTTGGAAAATAATGAATTTGAAATAAGGACTTCGTAGAAACTAGCCATAATTCAATTGGGTTGAGCCAAATTAGGATGACATGATTGTTGAATACACAAGACAACTAAGAGGGGGGGTGAATCAATTGTATCTTAAAACTTCAAAACCCTTACAAATATTTAGATCCACATTAACTCAATTAACCCTTAATCTATTAGAATGATTAATCATGAAAGAAGATAACAGAAATAGAACCATATCAACAACATACATAAGGAGACAACAGATTTACATGGATAACCCAAGAAGGGAAAAACCACGGTGAGGATTAGCTCACAATAAAAAGTAATATCAACATCGAATACAATAGGGCTCACTGCCCAAAAGAAAGAAGGGCTCACTACCAAAGGATCACTACCCGAATAGATAAGAAGATAGAGAAGAATGTTACAATGAGAAAACCATCTCAATGAAACAAAGAAGTCCACCACAACATCAAGAACACCTTTGAAGTCTCACTGAAAAATTGTAGACACCTTCTGTTCACTACATCCAATAATCTAATACACGAAAGCTTGCACTGTACTTTACAAATTCACACTTTACAACTCTGCAATTCACATCTTTCACACCACACACATCTATCTTATCATCTCTCAACAATTCAACACCTATTTATACTATCTTCAACCTTGATAACATTCTCCAAGGTTGGTAATGCACCTTAACCATGTAAATTCATATCAGGTCGGCACCAATACATTCTTGTAGTGGAAAGGAATGAACACATACCACAACACACCTTAGCTTGGATCTAAATCCACTCATACATTGTACACCACATTTTCACAATCGTCGAAGCACATCCACAATTAGTGTAAACACCCAAGGTTGGCCGAACTTGTGTTAACACCATAATCATTTAAGTACATGCTTCCTCAAACCAAACATGACTCACAAACCACACACCATGCTTGAACGTAATCTAGAATATCCTAGAAACATCCTGAGATCCAATAGATTCCTTCACAACAACTTTCACCTAAATAAAGTACACACCCAGTATACTCAAACATCTCTCCCATACACTGCAACTCAAGAAATCAACTTGTGCAACCCCAAACCACGAACAACATTAACTAAAGGTAGATATGAACCTTATAATAACACTTCTAGAATTGCAAGACCTAAAACCACTCTACGAAGAAATGTAGAGCAAAAACATTTCTCCCAGACACCTCTACAATACACAGTTCACAAACTGGTGAACACACCTTCCTCTGCACAATGATCCAATACACAAAATTCTAAATGTATTACCTTTGAACACCTTTGATCAACATATCCAAACCACAAAAGTAGATGTTCAACATAGAAGCAATGCAGAGCAAAACCAGAACACCACTATATATGCCATAACACTTATACAAATAATGTTTCCTCTTTTATTCAATTTTTCTCAAAAGCACTTGGAAACCAAGCACCAGAAACATATCATCATCTTTAGAACTTCCTCATCATCAAAGACAACATCAACTCAATACCAATTTCTCACACTCTTACAATAATTTGTTGCTCATACAGTTGACACCAATGACAACACAAGCTTGTTGACATCAATGACAACACCAACTGCACATACTTGTAATAATCTCCCCCTTTGTCATTAATGGCAACACATGATGTGAAAAATCATCAACAAAACAACATCCTCAACACTCTGCTTAATAGAAACTCTTTTTTTTCTCTTTCTCTCCCCCTCAACTTACTACTCTCCTTTTCTCTACTGACTCTTTCCTTTTTCAGATTAATCTCTCTCCCCCTTTGACATCAATGGCAAAGAGTGACACATCTCTTTCTCATTATTCGCTTTGGATAGCAATTAGACTTGTACTTGCTCACCTCTACTTACTCCCCCTAACTGCAACAACCAACAAAGCCACTACCTACTCCCCTTGAGAGGTAGCCTCCAACATCAGTCTAGAACAAGGAATGAATCTTGAAATTCATTGGACTGATGCATCGCCTTATACATTTAGTTCAAAGAAGGAGGGGCAATAACCCCCAAGTTTTTCTGGAAATACTCAAACGTATCCCTAGGAATATCCTTAGTGAATATGTTAGCAACCCGATCCTTTGTAGGCACATACTCAAGCTTCACTTCATTTTCTACAACCTTCTCTCTCAAAAAGTGATATCGGATTGAGATATGTTTTTTCCTTGAGTGCATCACTAGATTCTTTGAAATGTTAATAGCTCTTGTAGTTATCACATAAGATTCATCATATACAACTTTGATATCCTTTAAGGTTTGCCTCATCCACAACACCTATGTGTATTAAGATGTTCTTGCAATGTCTTCTACCTTTGCAGTAGATAAAAACACTGAATCTTGTTTCTTGCTTAGCCATGACACCAATATGCATCCACAAAAGAATGCACCACCACTTGTACTTTTCCTATCATCTACACAACCAACCCAATCTGCATCTATGTAGGCATTTAGAGTAAAGTCCATATCCTTTGGATACCACAAGCCATGATCCAGAGTGCCCTTTAAATATCTGAATATCCTCTTTACTACTGCAACATGTGACTCTCTAAGATCTTCTTTAAATCTAGCCACAAGACAAACTGCATGCATAATATCTGGTTTAGTAACAACTAGGTATAGCAATTCTCCAATCATTGATCTATACCTGCTCTGATTAGCCTTAGAGGTTTCATCATTCTTTCTCATCTTGCAACCAGTAACCATAGGGATACATAGTAGTTTAGAATCTTCCATACCAAACTTTTTCAGCATTTCCTTGACATACTTTGACTGTGAAATGAAAATACTTTTATATGTTTGATTGATTTGTAGCCCAAGGAATAAATTCATCTCCCCAAACATTGACATTTCAAATTCTTTCTCCATCTAAGCCTCTACAAATTTCTTACACATAGCTTCATTTCCTTCAAAAAATAATGTCATAAAAAAACACAACTACAATCAAGATTTGATCATTTTCAACTTTGAAGTAAAGATTATTTTATGTGGTACCTTTATTGAATCCTAGCTATAACAAGTACCTATCTAACCTTGTATACCAAGCTTTGGGAGCTTACTTCAATCCATATAAAGCCTTCTTCAATTGTTAAACCATATCCAGTTTATCTGATAACTGAAATCCATCCGGTTGTTCTATGCATACTTCTTCCAAGTCACCATTCAAGAAAGTAGACTTCACATCCATTTGATATACTTTGAAATCCTTATGTGCTACAAAAGTCACAAACATTCTGATGGCTTCCATTCTTGCTACCAAATCATATGTTTCCTGAAAGACTATTCCTTCTACTTGTGAGTAGCCTTTACACACAAGCCTTGCCTTGTTTCTTATCACTTCTCCATTCTCATTCAATTTGTTCTAGAATAACCACTTAGTTCCAATCACATTCTTGTTTGTTGGTCTTTGGACAAGTTCCCAAGTCTGATTATTTTGAATCTACACTAGTTCTTCTTCCATAGCCTTGATCCAATACTCATCCTTGCATGCTTCAATCATTTTTTTAGGTTCAACTTTAGAAAGTAAACAAAGATATACCTATTCTTCAACAACTTTACTTCTTGTCAGTACACCTTTGCTCTTGTCACCAATGATCTGTTCTTTAGAATGATGCTTTTGCACATACTTGGGGGTTTTAGGAATCTTATCCGGAGCTTCTTCCTCTTCAATCTGCACTTCTTTTTCCTTAGCTTTTTCTTCTTCTCTCCAAGAAGAATCATCTAATTTATATCCATTCACCTCTAAATTCTTCTGTAGGTGTTCATCAACCTTGACATTTGCACTCTCAACAATCTTTCTTAGCCTCTTGTTGTAGCACCAGTAAGCTTTACTTTCAGAAGAATATCCAAGAAAGATACCTTCATCAGGTCTTGCATCAAACTTTCCTAATTTTTTTTCATCCCTTATACATTTGCTTCCAAACACTCTGAAGTATTTGACAATAGGAATTCTTTCACCATAGCTCATAAGTAGTCTTTGAGCTATTTTTTCTTTCTTGAACTTTGTTCAGTGTGTACATAGTAGTATGAATTGTTTCTCTCTAATAAACTTTTGGTAGATCTGCTTCTTTCATCATTATTCTTGCAACTTCTTGAACATTCCTATTCTTTCCTTCCACCAATCCATTTTGTTGAGGAGTCCTAGGGGTAGATAAATGCCTCTTTATTCCATGATTTTCACAAAACATGTTCAACTCATTGGAGGTGAACTCTCTACCTTTGTCAAACCTCAAACATTTGATTTTCATATCCATTTCATTTTCAACCATAACTTTGAATGCTTTAAACTTATCTAGGGCTTCTAATTTTTCTTTGAGAAAAGTAACGCATGTCATTCTAGAATAATCATCAATTAGTAGCATGAAATACCTGTCACCTTGAAAATTCCTTACTTAGGTAGGGTCACAAAGATCTGTATGCACCAATTCCAACAGTCAAGTAGAAGATTGATCTTTGACTTTAAAACTTCTTCTTGCTTGCTTTCCAACTTGGCATTCCTTGCAGATAGGACTGATAGGTGTTATAATCATTGGAAGATCTCTCATAACATGAGCTAAACTTATTTTCACTAGGATATCAAAATTGAGGTGACACATTTTTCTATGCCATAGCAAACTCTCACTTATCTGAGTCATGAAATAGTAACCATCAGCACCCTTGAGCTGATAGATATTTCCATATGCCCTCCTTCCAGTAGCAATCACAGTTCTAGACTCTTTTGTGATCTCACAGCCATAATCTAGAAACATAAGATTGTATCCCTTACTACACATTTGTCCAACACTCAAGAGGTTATGTCTTAAACCCTTTACATAAAGAACATCATCAGTGTTATGCTTGCCATCAAAACTCATTGAACCTTTTCGACATATCTTAGTAGATGTATCATCACCAAACCTAACTAGTCCTCTCTCGTATTTTTCAAGTTTAACAAACTTACTCTTATCACCAGTCATATGATTAGAGCATCCACTATCGATGATTGAGTAGTTCTTTTCTTGTCTAGCATGAAAAGAAGACACCAAGGTGCCTTCAACATTAGTACTTACTTCTGGAGCCCTTTCCTTCACACATCCCTTAGAGTTAGCAGAAATAGTCTCATTTTTTAAAGCTATGAACAAGAATTCACCATTCTCATCATCAGATATAATTTCTTAATCATCTTACCTTTGTTCTCCTTATATAATGACCTATCTTTCCACAACTTAAACACTTGAAAGACAACTTACCACTATACTTTCCAGTACCCTTTTTCATTCTTCTCACAAAATTAGCTTCCACATCATCAGAATCCTCCTGATCTGATCCCACAGTCTTCTCTGGTTTGCTATCCTTAAAATAAGTCTCAACTTTTGCACTTCTTGTACCAAATTCTCTCATTTCAAAAGTAGTTAAAGAACTATACAACCAATCTCTGGTAGTTTTATCCAAATTTTACAATTCTTCAATCGCAAAAACTTTATGACTATAAGCTTTGGGAAGAGTTATGAGTACCTTCAATACCACTTCCTTTTCTTCCAGTTCTCCACCAAGACCTCTAATGCCATTGACAAATTCATCCACCTTCTATAAGTAGCTTGTGATGTTTTCACCTTCAGACATTCACAGGGTCTCTAACATGATTTTCAAATTTTGCATCTTAGATTGCTTGACCTTATCATCTCCTTCATAAATGTTTTTTAAGTTTTCCCAAATTTCATTAGCAGTTTTCAGATTCATAACTTTCACCAATTTAGAATTAGTAATGTTAGAATCTTGAAAAATAATATAACCCAGAATCAAATTGAAAGAGCTAGAATCAATAAACTTTAATGCAAATGAAATGAACAACATAACAATACTATGAGAGAATATTGTAAATTCTCCAATGGAATAATAGCATTATGAGAGAACTATAGCTCCGGCCTTCATTACATTCATTACAAGCTCTTACAAAATGAAGAGACATACCTTGCTTATAAAGACAAGGTTGAGAGATAAGAAGTTGTAGTCATGTGACAAGTGTCATTATCCTATTATATGTGACAACTAGAGGGCAAGATGCCAACTAGTTGATGTGTAGGATATGACAACTATAAGACAACTATCAACAACTATCAACAACTAGACACAACTAGAAACAACTAGAAACATTTAAAAGGCTCACTAAGTCAACTTAAAATGTGAATATGTGTGTGAATATTATTTAACGAATAAATAGTTAAATAATATGAATTATCCACACAAGGGAAATAACTGGTTAGGTAATATCTCTATTTACACTAACACCTCCCTTAACTACAACTTAGGGAGAAGATGACTAAAGTAAGAATACAAAATGCAAGAATGGGTCCCAGCTACAAGGCCATGTTAGGTACCCATGTATAAAAAAATCTCTCACAAATGGAGAAAAGGAGAAAACCCAGTGGGAAAAAACACCTACCCAAAAGAGTGAAAACATAAAACGTTATCTATAGTATGAGAAGAAAAAACCCCGTGTGAGGAAAAAACCCCCCCATAAGAGAGAAGACACCCCCCCAAAATAGAGAGAGTGAAAGAGACTATGAAACCCTACCACAATGAAGTAGCTCATATTACAAAAGAGGATGCCCATATATGAATATTGAAGATGATCCATTTGTGGCAAATGACATTTCTTCCCTTAGGAAGAAACAACTCCAATGGTGAATGCTAAAGTAACTCCCATTCGAAGAAGCAAGGTGAGGATGGAAGTCTCATGATGTATCATGTCTTTGAATACTGCTCAAATGTCTTCATGCTAATGTCAAAATGAGTCACTATCAAATCGAGAGTCCCAAGCCTAACTGAAATAAGTGACCTCTCAAAATCATGTGAAAACTAATGAAGAGGAAGATCCAAAAATTTTATGTATGGATATGGAATGACAATGCATGCCATGTAGCTACAATGCAAATACCACTAGATGTCCTACAAAGAATCACTGGAAGCCTACGGTCAAGCCTCTCTGAACTCTGTAGAAATAGCAGGTGTATGTGTACTATCATCAAAGAGGAGAGATAACCCCTCAAATGTGTCCTCCAAATCAGCAATGTGAGACTCCACAAACAAAGATGATATGTCTGCAAGATAGGAATCCCAATCGGGAAGACTGAAATGATCCAGCTGCAAGGAATTACTAGAACTCTTGGTGAAGCATCATTGAACTCAGAACTAGCAATAGGTATTGTAGGAGTGTCCTTATATAGAGATGAATCCTCAATGTCCTAGTACAAAGAGTCACTAGAGGCTCTCAAAGGAACGACATTGATGAAGCAACACGTGTTAGAGGAGATGTGATCTCAATATCTAGTTGTAAAGAATCATTGGAAGCTTTGAAAGGAACATCACTGAACTCTAAAGTAGCAATAGGTGATGGTGAAGCAATGATCTCACTAGAAGGAGAAAAAGAAGCAATAGAAGAACAATCAAGACCTACTAGATATTCAAACTCCTCTTTTTTATTATCATCAAAGGGCATATTATCTGCATCATCAATGGGTATGAGGCAATCCGTTGCAGGATCATCTAGCAATGGAGAAATATGTGGGTCTCCAAAGATCTCCCAAATCTTAGTCATAAAGATAAGGCAAAAGATTGAGCCACCTACAATGTCTGATGATGCCTTTTTTCCAAGACTCATAATTATCCTTTCTCAGATTTATCACAGAAGGATGACTAGAAAACCCCATGATATCTTCTCTAATGATTAGAGATCAAAACATCAAAAGATTACCTTGTAACTCAAGGAGAGCACATGGGACACAACTCCCCTTTTCACTCAATCAATGAAACCCCCAAAGAAAATATGATTTGGAACTTTATATTTAATGTGAGTACAATTGCCACTAGCAAAAAATGCTTTGTGGACTTGATCTCAATGCTTTACAAATTCTTAGTCAAATGAGTGTATGCACAAAGTACAATATTGGAGTCAAACCAAGTGTAGAAAATAACACTACTTCATAGTACTCGAAAAATCATTCACCTTCAAAAAAAGAATCACCTCAATCCAAGGTCATATGCAAAAGTTATGAGTCTTCGAAGTTACCAAAACAAGAACTGTGCAGTGTCACCTATGGGAATCTATAAATTCTTAAAAATCTATTAACCAAAATCAAAATACAATTGCACCACTGAGAAGAGAATGAATTTTTATCCTAAATAAAAAAATTGCTCTGAAAAAGGAGCAAAATTGAGTAAGTTATGAGCCTTCGAAGATTAGCTATCAAATCGAAAAGCTCATTGGAGGAGGGGGCCGAATAGGTCCAAGCCTGCTGATGACGTCAGTAGCTAGATTGCTGATGTCAACAAGAATCTACTGTGGAATCTCCTAGGTTCCTTAGAATATTCCAAGATTCCCTAGCAAAAGATGACATCACCTGCTGAAATGTTGACGTTAGTAGATGGTACGCTGATGATGATGTCAGCCGCCTGTATAATGACATCAGCAAACAGAATCTTTGAGATTCCACCAGGATATTCCATACAGACACTGTGAAATGACATCAATTAATGGATATTGGCGTCATGTTGACGTCAGCCGATGCAAAAAATGATGTTGCCAGAATGAACAGAGAATCGTCAAAATATTCCCAAAGTGACAAAGTTTTCTGGGAAACCACTTTTTAATCGTGAAACAACTCAATTTCTACTTGAAATTGCCTACAGGAGGGTCGGGGTAGTTTAACAACTATTTTGACTATTGAAACCAAAGAAATAAACCACTAGAGATTTTTTAGTCGCCGATGGCGGTTTAGGGATCGCCGATAGGAGCAACCGACGAGTTTAGAAAATTTCTGAGCATAGGATTTGTATGCCTGCAGAGTTTTAAAGATCCACCGATGGTAGTTTTCAGCATGGATAGCATTATCGAGTAGTGGTTTTTATATACTACCGTTGAACATGTAATGCCTCCATGAGTTTTTATACTGCCGATTAGAATGTCATCGGTTATTTCTATTTCCCGCCAAGTATCGACTGTGTGGAGTCAGCTAGTTTGAAGTCAGCTGGTGTCCAGAGATCTCCCGTTGACTATTATGTTGGTAGGTGATTAAACTTAACTGCTGTTGATAGTGCATAGGTTGCCAGTGGCAATTATGACTGCCAAAGTTTTTGTTAACTACCGCCGATGTGTGTAGAAAACTGCCTGAGGAATGTTTAATGACCGTTGCCAAGCTTTAAAAATATTGCCGATATTTCTCGCCACCAAATTTTGGTTGCCAATGCAAGCATTTAAAACACCCGCTAGTGGTCATTATAATCTCCTACGTGTAATGCACCACATGGTGGATTAGCAGTGAACTTACATGGATCTTTGACATGTACAATCCTGCAACAACAGATTCTGTAGATACTTTAAAACCTTCGGATAATTAAAACAACCTTCAAATATTTGTATTGACCGATGGTCAGGAGATGATTCTTCCTGAGGAATATTTAGGCTGAGATAAACCTAGTGTCGTTTGATAATTTTGAAGTCGGTCGATGAAGAAGGGTGTGAGGGGCCCGCACCATGTGGCGCTCACACACTACTTGTTGGTACCTGCGGATCTAAAGTACCCTGCAATAGGGTACAGTCTGTAGAACATTTTTATTAACCAGAGTAGAATAAATTTTGTAATCCATAGATAATAAACATTAACTACTGGATTCCGCCTGCACAGTATGATAGATTATGCTTTGATGTAGGATATTCCCTATGAAGATTCGTACGGCCGATGAGTAAATTTTTTTTGCCTTTTTCTGCAACTTTTTTTGATTTCGATGAATCGACAATCAATATTGGGGTTTTTGGGCCTCCTAAGTGCGATGGTGGGGTATGTTTTTGCCCAAAGTGCTCCAAAATATTAGCTACCCATTGGATCAGGCATGCAACTCCCAACTTCAAACCCTCATAGATTTGGCCTCCAATGTCTAATTTGGATAAGAAAAAAGGTGATCTTGACTATCTTGGACCTCCTGAACACAATGGTGTGCCCATATTTGTAGCAACATACTCCAAAATGAACCTACAATACAAGGCCACAAAGAGTAACCCTCACAAATCTGGTATTTCTATCAAGTCTTTTTAATTCTCCAGGTCATCAATTGATGCAAGAGAAGAGCATACTCAACTATCAAGATCCACCAAGATTTTCACTCTCAAACAATAATTCTATTCTTTCAAAATATGCTTTGATACCATGTTAGAATCTTGAAAAAGAATATAACTCATAATCAAATTGAAAGAGCTAGAATCAATAAACTGTAATGCAAATGAAATGAACAGCATAACAGTACTATGAGAGAATAATGTAAATGCTCCAATGACATAATAGCATTATGAGAGAACTATAGCTCCAGCCTTCATTACATTCATTACACCCTCTTACAAAATGAAGAGACATACCTTGTTTATAAAGGCAAGGTTGAGAGATAAGAAGTTGTAGTCATGTGACAAGTGTCATTATCCTATTACATGTGACAATTAGAGGGTAAGATGCCAACTAGTTGATGTGTAGGACATGACAACTATAAGACAACCATCAACAACTATCAACAACTAGAAACAACTAGAAAGATCTAGAAGGCTTACTAGGTCAACTTAACCTGTGAATATGTGTGTGAATATTATTTAACTAATAAATAGTTAAATAATATGAATTATCCACACAACAAGGGAAATAACTAGTTAGGTAATATCCCTATTCACACTAACAAGTAAGACCACTTAAAAAAGCATACCTTGCCTTACCATTGTTTTCATAGGCCTTGATCTCATTAGTAGTACACAGACCATTTTCAAGTATATTGTATCCAGACTCAATAGACTTCTATATTTCATATTCAAGAGAAACTAGACAACCTTCCATCCTTATTTTCCAAAATGCATAGTCTGATCTATCAAATAGGGGAACATCTTTCTTGTGCGCCATCCTAGATCTACCTCAAGTGGTTAAGCTTTATTTCAAGGATCTTTGGTCTTATACCAATTATTGAATGCACAAGACAACTAAGAGGGGGGTGTGAATTAGTTATATCTTAAAACTTCAAAACCCTCACAAGCATTGAGATCCATATTATCTCAATTAACCCTTAATCTATTAGAATGATTAATCATGAAAACTGATAACAGAAATAGAACCAAATCAACAACATACACAAGGAAACACCAGATTTACATGGAAAACCCAAGGGAAAAACTACGGTGAGGATTAGCTCACAATAAAAAGTAATATCAACACTAAATACAATAGGGCTCACTACCCAAAAGAAAGAAAGGCTCATTACTAGAATAGAATAGAAGATAGAGAAGTGATGTAGAGGTAGGGGAGGCACACAAATGCAAGGTTTCATTGACCACTTGACTCATCATGCATTGTCTTGATTGTCGTCTTATAATGCATTGCTTTAGGACTAGGGAAAGGTGTCATTTCATGGTTAGAAAGAAATGGCTACTTGCTTAACCTTAAAACCACCTTAGACCACACTAGTTTGACTAGATAACACTCACCAAACTCACAAGACAACTTAGCAATTTGTCCTTCCTATCGTTCCTTTGTAAACAGCCCAACTTGCTTTTAGCCCTCTAAATGGGACTGTTAGGGCATATCTTTTTCTACAGACCTCCATTCAAGACTATGAAGGGTTTTTTTGAGCACCCATTATTGAGGTCTAACACATATCCAACATGCAGTATGGACTCCTTTGTAACATATACCCCAAATATGATTGTTATAGTTTGACAATAGGCCTAATTAGGCCACATTTGCAAAGAAACTATGAGTTTTTGGGCTTCCCAACATCCTAGTTGCACTTGAAAGAATTTAATGTGTTTCTAATAGACACAATCCACCATTTTTTTTATTAGAATCTCCACTTAACTCATGGAACTCAAGCATGTAAAACTAAAACCCTCATTTCTCCTAAAAAATAGGGAAAAACAACACCAAGCTCACTCAAAAATCTCATAAAAACATCTTACACTACTTCACAAGTGAAGGAAATAGTTAAAGGACTTCAAAATCTACCTTTTCACTGATTTGTGTAATTTTCCCATGGTCGTGGCACTCAAAAACATGAAATTTCTCCCTAAAACTGTCAAACCCTAGGTCACTGGATTGTTCTTAAAAAAATGGGCATAAAATCCACAAACCTTGATACCAGACATTAAAATCATATGCAAAACAAAGGTAATTAAATATCCCGTCCAAACATGTATGGTACAGAGTACCATGGGGCCGTACCGAGTTGTACTGGTGCAAGGAACAACAAAAATGTAGTAAAAACTATGAAAATACAGAGCTAGAACAACAAAAATGGTTATTTTATGTTATTTCCATCATCTCCAAGCTTCATCTCCTCTTCTATGACCTGTCTCCTCTATCAAAAAGCATGTTTACAATATATATTTTCATTCTACTCCTCCATCGAGAAAACTCAAAAAGAAAGGCCTAAAAATAGCCTCTCCACTAAGGCTACCAAAATAGAAAAACTAAACTTAAGCAAAAATGTTGAAGACCCTAGTCCTAAAATGACTCCCACTACAAAAAAGCCTCAAATAGGATTTATTACAAAAATAAATGGTCCTTTAAGACCTTATTTAGAAATTCAAAACCTATAGCCTACTCATGATCATAGGTTGCCAATTTTCTTTTACCAAAGGTGCTCCTACACCAAGAAGAATGTTACAATGAGAAAACCATCAGGTGCTACCACAATAATGAGTTACACTTTTTGGGACGTCTTGATTTTTGCTGAAATCACATATTTTTAGAAAATATAATGATTTAATCCTTGAAAGGTTCCATTTAAAGGATTCTAATTGAAGAGGGTTTGATCAAATCCCCTTAGATTCAAACTCCCTTGGATAGAACCCCGCTAGTTTTAAACCATACCTATAATGGAATCTCCACTACACCTATCAAAATGCTAATAAAAAATCACTTTCGATTTACCTTTTGGGGGATCAAATGAACTCATGTAAAATTTATGTTTTGTAAGTATGTAGTCCTTATTATAAGCTTCTCAAAAAGTATAATTTTAAATATATTTAATTTGATTATTATATTTATTTTTTATTTTTTGTGAATGTAGGTTTTTCAATTAACATCAAGGTCTTTGAACATTTCAAACATACAAAAAAATAGGAAAATAGAGAAAAAACATTCTAAAAAATACATTTCCTCTAGATATTGATGTCCTTATTCCAACAAATTTTTTTTTAATTCTAATACATACAAAAAAAGGTTATGTTGGATAGAGTACACCTATGTCTAATTTATAATTGGTTTGACTTCAAAATGTAATTAAAAAAAATATTCAACAAAACATTATGAAATCAAATGCATCCTCTAGATATTGGTGTTACCAATCTAAATTCAAAACAAACATAATTTTATCGCTTGTAGAAAAAAAGTTGTGTGATAGAATACACCACTTTAAAAAAATGTTATTTACTATTAAAAACTAGTTATCAAAGGAGACGCAAATTTTTTTACAATTTAACTCTAATTTTTTATAAAAAAATATATTTAGAATCCATAGACAAAATCTCACAAATCACTAGTTTGCATCATTTTCAAATTCCTAATGGTTTAGCAGCTATAGGTGTTAGAAAGTAAAGATTTAGTTCAAAATGATGATTTCAATGTCAAGTTTGGCCAAAAAGTGTAACCCATTATAGTGGGATGACCCTATCTCAATGCAATAGAGAAGTCCACCACAACATCACCAACACCTTTGTAGTCTCATTGAAGAATTGTAGACACCTTCTACTCACTGCATCCAATAATCTAAAAAATGAAATCTTGCACCGCACTTTACAAATTCACACTTTACAATTCTACAATTCATATCTTGCACACCAAACACATCTATTTAATCATCCCTCAACATTTCAACACCTATTTATACTATCTTCAACATTGAGAAATTTCCAAGGTTGATAATGCACCTTAACCATGTATATTCAAATTAGGTCGGCAGCAAAACATTCCTGCAATGGAAAGGAATGAACACAGACCACAACACACCTTAGCTTGGACCTAAATCCACTCACACATGCCATGCCACACTTTCACAATCTTCGAAGCACATCCACAATTAGTGTAAACACCCAAGGTCAATTGAACTTGTGTTAACACCATAATCATTTAAGTACACACTTCCTCAAACCAAAGACGACTCATGGACCACATACTATGCTTGAATGCAATCTAGAATATCCCACAAACATCCTAAGATCCAACAAATTCCTTCCCAACAACTTTCACTTGAAGAAAGTACACACCTAGTATACTCAAACATCTTTGCCATACACTTCAACTCAAGAAATCAACTTGCGGAGCACCAAACCATGAACAACTTCAACTAAAGGTAGATATGAACCTTATAATCATACTTCTAGAACAGCAATACTTGAAACCACTTTGTGAAGAAATGAGGAGAAAAACATTTCTCCCAGACTATAATAAACTAACTTGCACAATGGAAGAAGATGATGTGATAATAACTGAGAATAATAGGCCACTTCAAGGGGGCAACCTCTAAATATCTCCAATGAGAACACACTTCACAATATGATCCTGAAATAAGACTCACATCCTCCTATATATACCTAATTATGCTTAGGCTAAATAGACACACCCCTATATAAGACCTAGTCTAACCTATCTAACTAAATAATAATATAATAATGATAACATGACTTAATTAGGAATTAAGATAGCCACAAGTTGACTATTCATAACCCAATGTACACCAATATTAAGGGTGTAGCATGCCCCCCCTCTTCAAAGAAGCATTGTTCTCATTGCTAACCAAGTGTGGATTCTTTTGAATGAACTCCTCGTCCTCCCATGTGGCCTCTTCACCTGGTAAATTCTTCCATTGGATGAGATACTCAGTGATGGTTCTATTCCTCAACTTCTTCGTGTGTGTTTGAAGAATGTACTCTAGTTCCAAAATGATTCTTCCTTCTTCATCAAGCTCTCAGGGTAGTATTGTTTGAGTTGGAATATTATACCCAATTACCTTCTTCAAACAAGAAACATGAAAATTTGGATGTATCTTTGTTGTTGGTGGTAACTCTAGCTTGTAGGCAACACTACCAATCTTTTGCATGATCTGGTATGGCCCATAATATCTTGGAGACAACTTATTATTCTTTTTTTGTTGCTTCAGTGAGATTTGCTTACAAGGTTGCAATCTCAAGAGGACCCAATCACCAACTTTAAAATTCCTTTCACTATGATGTTGGTCCACCTGTTGTTCCATTCGATTTTGTGCCATGGTTAAATTCTCTTTGAGTCCTAAAAGTACCTGTTGTTGATGAAGCAAGTGGTCCTCTACTACTTGAACTCTTGGTGACACCTTTAATGATGATGTGATGGAAGGAGGATGATATCCATAAAGTACCAAAAATGGAGACATTTTTTATGAGCTATGAAAAGAAGTGTTATACCACCATTCTGCAAGTGGTAGCCAATCTACCCATTGAGACTATTTCTCTGAAGTGAAACAACATAGATATCCTTCCAAACACTTATTAACAACCTCAGTTTGCCCATCTGATTAAGGGTGGTATGAAGAACTATGAGCCAATTGAGTACCCAAACATGAGAATAAATCTTTCCAAAAGTGACTAGTAAAGATAGGATCATGATCATTGACAATAACCTTAGGTGTACCATGTAACTTTTGGATATTCTCCAAAAAAAACTTTTGCCACTGCACTTGCTGTAAAAGGATGTGATAATGCAATGAAATGTGAATATTTAGTGAGGCAATTAACTACTACCATAATGCCATTATGACCTTTAGATTTGGGAAGCCCTATGATGAAGTCCATGGATACCTCTTCCCAACGCTGGCTAGGAATAGATAAGGGCTGCAAGAGACTTGGTGTCTTAATTGTGTCCCCCTTATTTCTTTGACAAACCAAACATTCAGCCACAAATTTTTGAACATCACCTTTTATCCCTTCCCAAAAAAAATCTTGCTTGACCCGATGACATGTCTTCAAAAATCCTGAATGACCACCAACTGGGTACTCATGTAGCTCTGTGAGAATCTTGTGTTTAAGAGTGGAATTCTTATAGAGATACAAGCATTCTTTATACCAAAGAGTATCCCCCTTCAAACAAAACTTATTTGAACTACTAGGATCACTTTTTAATTGTTGGATGAGATTACTCGTCACAACATCAATTTGGCACTCTGCTTTGGCTTCTTCCACCCAATTTTCTTGTAATATTGAAATGGTACACAATAAGGCTTCATGTTTCTCATCCTTCGTAGAAAGTGCCTCTGCCACAATATTTTCCTTCCCTTTCTTATATACAATCTCAAATTCATATCCCAACATCTTAGTGACCCATTTTTGCTGCTCCTCAGAGGATAATCTTTGTTCCAAAAAATATTTTAGGCTATCATGATCTGTCTTAACCTTGAAGTATCGACCCATTAGATAAGGCCTCCTTTGTTTAACTGCATGAACGATTGCTAGCATTTCCTTATCATAAATAGGTTTGAGCTGATTCTTACCCTTTAATTGACGACTCTCAAAAGAAATTAGTCAACCTTCTTGCATGAGAACTCCTCCTATCCCATTTCTAGAAGCATCACATTCCATAATGAATTCCTTGGTGAAGTCTGGAGTAGCAAGAACTAGAGTTGTACACATAGCCTCCTTCAATTTCTCAAATGTTGCATTAGAAGACTCATTCGAATGAAAAGAATCCTTCTTCAAAAGAGTGGTGAGGGGTGCTTCTATATGACCATAATTCTTCAAAAATATTCTATAGTACCCTGTCAATCTAAAGAAACCCCTCAGTTTCATAATGGTTTTTGGAATAGGCCATTCCATGATTGCCTTAATTTTGTTAGGGTCTACCTTTACTCCATGTGAAACTATGTGTCCCAAATACTCCACCTCCTTAAGACCAAAAGCACACTTGGATGGCTTAGCGTAGAGTTGATGATCTTCGAGTAATTGTAATGCTTGATCTACATGTTGTAAATGTTCTTCCCAAGTCTTTCTATAAATCAATATATCATCAAAGAACACTAACACAAACTTTCTCAAGAACTTCTTAAAAATGGAATTCATCAAACTTTGGAATATAGATGGTGCATTGGTAAGACCAAATGGCATCACCAAAAATTCATAATGACCCTCATGAGTTTGAATTGCTGTCTTACAAATATCTTCCTCCTTAATCCAAATTTGGTGATAACTAGATCTAAGATCTAACTTGGTAAAATACATAGCTCCATTCAATTCATCTAGCAAATCAACAATGACTGGAATAGGAAACTTATCTTTAATGGTGTACATGTTGAGCACTCTATAATCTAGACACATGCACTAAGTTTCATCCTTCTTACACACCATCACCACAGGTGAGGAGTAAGCACTTGGCTATGCTTGATAATTCCTGCCTCTAGCATCTCCTCAACAATTTTTTCAATCTCACTTTTTTGTATGTGTAGGTACCTATAAGGCTTGATGTTCGGTGGTTGGCTCCCTGGAACTAGTTGTATGGCATGATCATGATCCCTCTTAGGGGGAAGTCCTTTAGGCATATCTCCAAGAACCACTAAGTGATGATCAATTATTGCTTGTAAATTTGGATGAGTAGGAGCATTAGATTGAGAGACTTCTAATGAACATAGCTAGGCCACAAATTCACCTGCTCCTTTCTTAAGCAAATTTTTCATTTGATGAGAGCTTACCATCTATAGGGATTTTGCCTTCAACCCCCTTAGCTCTACTACCTTTCGTTCTAATTGAAATCTCATGAATAGTTCTTGGAAGTTCATCTCAATTGTTCCCAAGTAGTAAGCCATTATACTCCCAAAACAATATCTGCTGCACCCATGGATATCACATACATTGGGGTATCAAGTTGATAATATCCCATGGATAATTTAATGCTACGACACTTCCCCGAACAACTAACTGTACCACCACCTGTAATCAAAACCTGAAACTCTGGGGCTGGATATATAAAATAATTTAGATGAGTTGCCAACTTTTTGTTGATGAAATTATGAGTACTATCTGAGTCACTCAACACTGTTACTTTCTACTTCTTTAAGAAACCCACTACCTTGAGAGTTTGTGGTGCACTGAAACCTAAGAGTGCAGTTGAAAATCATGTGATTCCTCACTTGACTCCCTATCCTCCTCTAATATGGCTTCCTCCTCTTCTTCCTCACTTGGACCTTCAATATAGAACAATTTCTTTTCACTACATTTATGTCCTCGACTATATTTTCTATCACAATTGAAACATAACCCTTTTACTCTTTTCTCCTTAATTTGTTGTGGAGTCAGCCTAGTAAATTGAGGAAGAGAAGGTGTTGAATATCCTTTCTCTCTTTTCACATTAGCCCCTTGCTTCTTAGAAATCAAATACTTCTCCTCTACCCTACATGCCAAGATAAAAGACTCATTTACCAAGCTAGGACTAAACATGCGTACCTCATGTTGAATGTGATCCTTGAGACCACCCAAGAATAAATCATTCAAGTTCTCCTCTGTAATTGTATCCACTCTTAAGGATAGATTTTTGAATTTCTGAATATAATCCTTAACTAATCCTTTTTCTTGAAGTTTAGCAAGCTGTTTGAAGAAGTTGTCTGTCACACTATTGCTATATTGTGCTTGGAGTTCCTCTATAAAAATTGACCATGAGATGATGAGACCCTTTTTCCTCTGATGAGTACAAAGCCAACGATACCAAATGAATTGATCTGGTTCTAGATATAGGGAAGCCATCATGACCTTTTGTCCATATGGGATTTGATGTACTTCAAAAAAATTCTCCATTTGGTTAATCCATGTTAGAGGATCCTTGCCATCAAACTTGTGCATATCCACCTTTCGAAACAAATTCTTGGATCCCATAGGAGTATTAAAATTTGTGTCAGTATTCTGACTTGGAAGTTTCACCTTGGTTACTTGAGAACTCCTTTCTTGGTTCATTCATATAGGTACTTAACATGCTTCATATATCTGGTATATCTCCTCTTAGGTCACACATATCCACCTTAATTGAGGAAATGTCTTCCTTGACCTTAATGATTTCCTCATTAGGATTAGTATCCTCTATTGTTACCCCATCCTTATCAGGAGTCTTCCCCAGTGTGACAACATTCTTTTTGCCCCTTGTTGTAGGCCCCGTCTTGATTGAAACCAATAATTTTGAAATAAATCACACAAATGAAACCTAAATTATCTAAAAATTTTATTATAACTTACTAGGGTCAAAATACCACTCACCCAGAAAAATCTCCAAGAAATAAGTAGATTTGCAGCCTTGAGAGCAAATTTTGTGGAAATACTAATTTTACAATAACTCACTTATTTCTACTCCAATTTATCCAAATTGTGGACTGTAGTCTCCTCTAATATGTCTTCAAAAACATAATAAAAATTAGGCTTTAATTCAGCCAGACATGAGAGATATGTAGATCCCAAATAAATTGTGTAGAAACCATAATTTTATAATAATTTGCTCAATTCTGCTCCAATTCCTTTGAAATCTGTATTGTAGCTTCTTTGATATGGTCTTCAAAACCCTTTAAAAATTAGAAAAAAATTTGCTAAAATCTGAAAGATATGCTCTTCCCAAAATCACCTCCAATATTGAGAAAAAACCTTACCTCTACGGTGCCAAGATCAAGCTCTAATACCACTTGTAATGAAATAACTTGCACAATGGAAGAAGATGATATGAAATATTCTACAAATACTTGATAATAATTGAGAATAATAGGCCACTTCGAGGGGACAACCTCCAAATATCTCCATTGAAAACACACTTCACAATATGACCCTAAAATAAGACTCACATCCTCCTATATATACCTAATTATGCTTAGGCTGAATAGACACACCCCTATATAAGACCTAGTCCAACCTATCCAACTAAATAATAATATAATAATGATAATATGACTTAATTAGGAGTTAAGACAACCACAAGCCAACTATTCATAACCCAATGTACACCAATATTAAAGGCATAGCACAGACACCTCTGCAATACATAGTTCACACACTGGTGAACACACCTTCCTCTGCACAATGATCTAGTAGACCAAATTTTGAATGTTGTACCTCTGAACACATCTAATCAACAAATCTAAACCACACAAGTAGATGTTCAACATAGAAGCAATGCGGAGCAAAACCAGAACACCACTCTATATGCCGGAACAATACTTCTACAATACACTATTTCTTCTTTTATTCAAATTTTCTCAAAAGCACTTGGAAACCAAGCACTAGAAACATATCATCAACATCTTTAGCACTTCATCATCATTAGAGACAAAATCAACTCAACACCAACTACTCACACTCTTGCAATAATCTCTAGCTCATACAGTTGACACCAATGACAACACAAGCTTGTTGACATCAATGACAACACCAACTGCACATACTTGCAACAATGATCAATAGTCTATAAATTTTAATTTTTGAATACTAATAGGGTGCTCAACATTGACATCCACTACAAGAATATTAGAGAGAGAAGAATATAACTAAATAGATTAGAGCTCACAGTAGAATGTTCCCTAAGGAACAAGGTTTTTGCTTAAATGTTTAACTCCTTGTTTACACAAGATTTGTTATTCCTCTTTTTTGCAAAAGTTAATTTTATATCAACAACATACATAAAAATTAGAATTTCATATGCATTACCTATTGCTTTCTCCTAACTCTTAGATAGATAAATTGATATAATTAAATGTTAAGTTTCATACCTAACAAAGATAATGAAACTTTAATTCTTAAATTACATGATTATATTATATGGGTCAAAACACAATAATTGTTAAAATAATATATTATAGGCTAGAGCAATAAATAATACATCAAATATATTATATAACACGAACTTCCTCATCAATAAATCTATTACAACTTCTAATAGTGCAAGTGGTAATTTAGACTATATTGCACCATTATTTTCCTTTGCCAGGAATTCTTAGAGTGCTAAAATAAGATTAGAGGGTTCATTTATTGAAATGGTGTCCCCATGATATATATCAAAATTGTATGTAGAAGAACACAATTCATGTTTGAAAGATACTTTTGAGTTTTACAATAATAGAGGAAAAGTTTTAAAATACACGACAAAGAAGGATTGCTATCAACAACTCAAAATAGTACCAAATACCTGTTGCAAATATGTGCCTAAGTAGTGTTGTTGTTGATGTCAACATATCCTTGTTGCCATTGGTGTCAACTGTATCCTATTTTGTTACCTATATAGAAGACTAGATTAATGAGGATATTGAGAAAATTAATAGAGATCAATGTATGCGGACCATATGGCTATGTAGAGGTTTGTCTGAAGAAGCTCCAGTTAAGATTTGAGAGGTTTGCATTAAGATCTGAAGAAGTTATAGCCATCTAAGTAAAACTAGTTCCTGTATTATTCAAGAGAGATAGAGTGATAGGAAAGAGGTCCAGATTGCTCCGATAATTTAAAATGATGATCTTTGGATCTAGAGGCATGTTTGGGAAGTTAGTGTGCATCATCCATTCAAGAAGTTCGTGGTTTGGAGGTCCGCAAGAAATCTTTCTAGTGTGATAGTTATAGCATACAGTGTTCTTAAGGTTACCAGATGAAGATGCAAGTGATTCTGATGATTTGGAGGAGTGTGGATGTTTATGTTGAATTCAATGTGCTTGTGGAGATCTCTAGATTGTGTAGCTGTTGTGTTGGAGGTCTGCATTGAAGTTTGAACTTGTTATTGAAGATTTTCCTTTTGGGTATTGATGTTCTTCACAGTCTTGGCCGACTAGATGATCCTAGCATGTTGCAGATGATCTAGGAGCATTCTATGGAGCGTAGCGTGTTTATTGAGGAATATTCAAGTCTCAATTATGATTGGTTGGTAGTGCATTTATCTGTGTCAAGTTTATCCAACCTTGTTGTTCATTCCAAGGTTGATGAAGCATATAAATACTTGTTGAAGAGTTGTAGAAAATTATCCCTGAGAAAAATGAATTAAATATAAATAAAGGATCAGAAGCAGAGCATTGAAGAAAAGGAGCAAGAGCAGTATAGAGTGAAAAGTTAGTGAAGAAGAATTTGGAGACAAAAATCAAAGTTTTGTGAGATTCAATGAAACTGAACCAGGCATGAAAAGATGCTAATTATTAGTTAGTTCTTTCTGTGTTAAACATAAATTACTTATAGGTAGTGAGCCTCTTTTTTAGCAGTGAGCTCTAGGTAGTGTGCTCGAAGGCATGTGCCTTCTATTTTTCTAAAGTACTTTTAATAGGGTACAATTCTTTGTGGTTTAACCCCCACCATGGTTTTCCCTTAACTGGGTTTCCATGTAAAAATTATGGTGTTCTGTGTTCATTTGTTTTTGCTCATGTGTTGATAATTCATGCTTTAAATGTTTACATCATTAATCAATTTTGTGTGATAAAGAAATAGTTGCAAGTGTTAAAAATTTAGGACAACTGATTCACCCCCCCTCTCAATTGTCCAGCCTAATTCCAACTATTGGTATCAGAGCAAGGTTCCTCTAGAAGAAGCTTAACCGCTTGAGGAGATCCAGGATGATGACCTACAAGAAGGATAGCGCAAGATTTGATGGAACAAATTACTTTGTTTGGAAAAAATTGCGTGGAGTGCCATTTGCAATGCATGGGTGATGCTTATTGGGCAATAACTAAGGATAAGTATGAGCCTTCGGAGAAACTTTCAACTCCAGATGAAGTTAAAAATGTTGAAAATAATCATCGAGCCAAAGAAGCCTAGCTAAGTGCCTTGACTGATTCAAAAATGACAAATGTCTTTGGACTAAAAACTGCTCATGAAATCTAGAAGAAGTTGGAGAATCTTTATGAAGGCGATGAATTTGTCAAATGTGCCAAGCTACAAAGTCTAAGAGGAAATTTTGAAAATTTGAGGATGAGTGAAGATGAAAACATCATAATCTACATGCAAAAAATAAATGATCTTGTGTGTGGTATCAGATGTGCTGGTGGGACTTTAGAAGAATCAAAGATTGTGACAAAAGTGATCAGATCTTTACCTGATTCATACAAACATAAGGTTGTTGCTATAGAGGAGATCAGGACTATCTCAAAAGTTACAAGAGATTAGCTGGTTGGCAAAATTTCAGCTTTTGAATTAAGTGAGTTTGGTGATTCTCTTCCCAAGTCTGAATTTGCATTTAAGGCCACTATATATGGAAAACAAAGATATGATCTGGGTGAAAACTCTTCTACAAGATCAAACAGATTTGTGAAGACAAGGAAGGATCTTAAAGATATTGAAATTGAAACTGTAGATCTTGAAGCTCTTATTGCCAAAAGATTGCCAAGAGGATCCGATAAGTATGAAGGAAAATTGCCACTCAAATGTTTTGCTTGTAATAAGATTGGTCATTTTGCCTCAAGATTTATGGAGAGGTTTTCAAAACCAAACCCTAACAAATACAAAAATTAGAAGAAATGTTACTATGTCCAAGAAGCTAGAGAAGGAGACACAGATGATGAATCTAATCATGGAGGTTCTTCTTAAAATGATTGGGTGTTCATTGCTATCAAAGAAGAAGATCCGGTGTCTACTGAATCTACTAGCTGTGCAAATGTGGAAAGTGCCTTGGTTGCTTAGGTTATTGAAAAAGATGAATGGGTTATTGATAGTGGATGTTCTCATTATATGACTGGTGACAAGAGTAAGTTTGTGAGTTTTGAAAATTATGAAGGAGGGCTTGTGAAATTTGGAGACAACTCAGCTGGTAGAATCTGTGGTAGAGGATCCATCTCTTTTGATGGTAAGAATAGAACCAATGATGTTTTGTATGTGGAAGGATTGAAACATAATCTTCTCAGTGTTGGACAGTTAGTTAACAAAGGTTACGATCTTTGATTCAAGGATGGAAAATGTAGAATCTTGGAGAGCTCCGGAACTGAAATTGCATCCGGTACTCAAACTAGAGGTAACATTTTTCATTTAAGTAGTTCTAGAAAAAGTTATTTGATTGCTTAGACAGATCAAAGTTGGTTATAGCATAGGAGGGTGTGTCATGTGAATTTTAATAACATTGTCAAAATAAGTACCACTCAGGCTGTAAGAGATCTTCCAAAACTTGTGAAACTTAATAACATGTGTAGAGAATGTTAATTGGGGAAACAGAACAAAATTTCATTCAAAAGTAAGGAACAAGCTTCAAGTGGATGATTGGAACTGGTACATACTGATCTCTGTGGTCCTGCTAGAATTAGGAGTGTGTAAGGAGATAGATATTTCATGTTGCTGATTGATTATTACTCCAGGATGATGTGGGTAACTTTCCTAAAAGAAAAATCAGAAGCTCTTGACAAGTTTAAGGTGTTCAAAGTGATGGTTGAAAATGAGATTGGTGAGAAATTAAAATGTCTAAGATATGACAGAGGTGGAGAATTTACTTCCAGTGAGTTTGATGCTTTCTGTGAAAAGCATGGCATAAAAAGATAGTTATTTGCTCCTAGGACTCCCCAGTAAAATGGAGTTGTGGAAAGAAAGAACCTGACCATTCAAGAAGCTACCAAGACCATGATGATGGAAACAAATGTTCCTCAAGTTTATTGAAGAGAAACTATGAGCACTACTATCTACACTCTTAACTTGGTGTAGATCAAAGGCAATTCTGGTAAGACCCCTTATGAACTATGGTTTGGTCATCCTCCTACTGTGAGATATTTCAAAGTTTTTGGTAGTAAATGCTATATCAAAAGAGATGAGGATTTAGTCAAGTTTGATGCAAGAAGTGATGAGGGAATATTTTTGGGATACTCTACTCAAAGTAAGTCTTACCGGTGCTTTAACAAGAGGCTGAAAAAGATTGTTGAAAGTACTAATGTTAGAGTTGATGAGAGCAAGGAAGGACATTCCAGGTTCTGTGAATATGATTTAGATGATCAAGATGAAAGTCAAAGTCAAGGAAGTCTAGTTCAAACTCAGACTCAGATTCAGATTGATCCGGAAACTCCAGGAACTCAAGAGGATAGTATAGATGTTGAGGAACAAGCTCAAGAAATAGAAGCTCAAGCAATTCCCAAAACCCCTAGGTATGTAAGGTTGAATCATTTTGAAGATCAGATCATAGGAGATAAGAGTAAAGGTGTTCGAACTAGGAGAAAATTTTTTGAAGATCAAGAGAAAACTTGTTTGATTTCAAAGATTGAACCTAATTTAGTAAGTGAAGCCTACAATGATGAAAACTAGGTAAAAGCAATGGAAGAAGAATTGATGCAAATTGAAAAGAATTACACTTGGGATCTTATTCCTAGACCCGAGGACAAAAATATGATTGAAACCAAATGGGTCTTCCAAAATAAACTAAATGAAGATGGTGAAGGTGTGAGAAACTAAGCAAGCTTGGTATGCAAAGGCTATTCTCAAGTGGAAGGAATTGATTTTGAAGAAATTTTTGCTCTAGTGGCAAGAATAGAAGTAGTCAGATTATTTCTTGCATTTACTGCCTTCAGAGATTTTAAAGTTTATCAGATGGATGTCAAATCAGCATTCCTGAATGGAGAATTGGAGGAAGAAGTTTACATTGAGTAACCGGAAGGGTTTTAGTTGTATGATCAGAGAGATATGGTCTGCAGACTTAAAAAAGCATTGTATGGACTCAAGAAAGCCCCAAGAGCCTGGTATGCAAGACTAGATAAGCATTTGCTTAAGCTAGGATTTAGCAAAGGTACCGCTAATAGTAATCTTTACTTTAAGATTAATCATGAGGACATCCTGATTGTTGAGGTCTTTGTTGATGATATCATTTTTGGTGGAAATGAATGTATGTGCAAAGCATTTGTTGATCAGATGAAAAGTGAATTTGAGATGTCAATGTTTGGTGAGATGAATTTCTTCATAGGTCAGCAAATTGTTCAGTCAGATAAAGGTATCTTTATATCTCAGTGCAAGTATGTGAAAGAATTGCTGAAGAAGTTTGAAATGGAAGATTCAAAGCTAGTAGGTACACCTATGGTAATCGGATGTAAGTTAAGCAAAGATGATGACTCCCCCAAGGCAAATTAGAAAAAGTATAGATCAATGATTGGAGGATTGCACTATCTAACTCAGACCAGACCTGACATCATCAATGCCATTGGACTTGTTGCTAGATTTCAAGCTGATCCAAAAGAATCCCATGTGGTAGTCAAAAGAATATTTAGATATCTCAAGGGGACAATTGATTATGGATTGTGGTATCCAAAGGATAATGACTTCACTCTTCATGCATATACAGATGCTAATTGGGCAGGAGATGCGGATGACAGGAAAAGTACTAGTGGTAGTGCATTCTTCTTGGGAAGAAGATTGGTCTCTTGGATGAGCAAAAATCAAGAGGCAATAACTCTGTCTACTGCAGAGGTAGAGTATATAGCAACATCAAATAATTGTACTCAAGTTGTGTGGATGAAGCAAATGTTGAAGGACATCACAATTGTGTTTGAGGAGCCAATCACAATCTTTTATGATAATTCTAGTGCAATAAGCATCTCAAATTTAATCTAGTGTTGCATTCAAAGACAAAACATATATCTATCAAGTTTCATTTCTTGAGAGAGAAAGTAAATGAGAATGAAGTCAAGTTGGAGTTTGTGTCTTTCAAAGCTTAGATTGCAGATATCTTCACCAAGCCTCTTCCCAAGGATACTTTTGAGTATCTCAAAGAGAAGTTAGGGGTTATTACCCCTCCAAATCAGAACTAACATGCACTAAGGTGCATCAGTCTAGTGGAATTCATAGTCATATCTTGTGATTCAGATTGATGTTAAGGAGATACTACTCAGGGGGAGTAGTCAGTATGCAAATTTTTGGGATCAGCCTAAAACAAAAAGGGAGAAAAGATTGAAATATGTGCCATTTGCATTGATGTCAAAGGGTGAGAAAAGTTCACATGAAAAACTAGTTGCTGATAAAAGAGGGAGTAGTAAAGAAAGTAATTGCAGAAGTGAGAAGAGAAAGGGGGAGAAGTTCTTGTCTTGATGGTTGAATTTAGTTTTTCACATCATATGTTGCCATCATTGACAAAGGGAGAGATTGTTGCAAATATGTTCCTAAGCAAAGTTGTCATTGATGTCAACATATCCTTGTTGCCATTGGTGTCAACTGTATCCTATTTTGCTACCTGTATAGAAGACCAGATTGATGAGCATATTGAGAAAATTAATGGAGGTCAATGTATATAGACCATATGGCTATGTAGAGGTTTGTCTAAAGAAGCTCCAGTTAAGATTTGAGAGGTTCACATTCAGATCTGAAGAAGTTATAGCCATCTGAGTAATACTGGTTCCTGTACTATTCATGAGTTACAGAGTGACAGAAAAGAGGTCTAGATTACTTTAGTAATGTAAAATGATGATCTGCAGATCTAGAGGCATGTTTGGGAAGTCAGTGTCCATCATCCATTCAAGCAATTTGTGGTTTGGAGGTCCGCAAGCAATCTTTCTATTGTGACAGTTATAGCAAACAATGTTCTTAAGGTTACCAGATGAAGATGCAAGTGATTCTGATGATTTGGAGGAGTGCAGATGTTTTTGTTGAATTTAATGTGCTTGTGGAGATCTCTGGATCGTGTAGCTACTGTGTTGGAGGTCTGCATTGAAGTTTGGGCTTGTTATTGAAGATTTTCCTTTTTGGTGTTGATTTTCTTCCCGGTCTTGGCTGACCAGATAATCCTAGCGTGTTGCAGATGATCTAAGAGCATTCTATGGAGCGTAACATGTTTATTGAGGAAGATTCAATTCTCAGTTGTGATTGGAAAATAGTGAATTGATCCGCGTCAAGTTTAGCCGACCTTATTGATCATTCCAAGGTTGATGAAGCGTATAAATACTTGTTGAAGAGTTGTTGAAAATTACCCTTGAGCAAAATAAATTAAATTTGAATAAAGGATTAGAAGCAAAGTAGAGAAGAAAAGGAGCAAGAGCAGTATAGAGTGAAAATTCAGTGAAGAAGAATTTCGAGATAGAAGTAGAAGTTTGTGAGCATTCAATGAAACTAAACTAGGCATGAAAAGATGCTAATTATTAGTTAGTTCTTTCTGTGATAAACATAAATTACTTGTAGGCAATGAGCCTCTTTTTGAGCAGTGAGCTCTGGGTAGTGCGCCCGAAGGCATGTGCCTTCTATTTTTCTAAAGTACTTTTAATAGGGTACAAATCTTTGTGGGTTAACCCCCATCATAGTTTTCCATTAACCGGGTTTCCACGTAAAAATTCTGGTGTTCTGTGTTCATTTGTTTATGCTCATGTGTTGATAATTCATGCTTTAAATGTTTACATCATTAATCAGTTTTGTGTGATAAAGAAATAGTTGCAAGTGTTAAAAATTTGGGACAACTGATTCCCCCCCTCTTGGTTGTCTGGCCTAATTCCAACAATACCTACTTTTAAACTATAATTTAATGAATTACATACCATTATTCTTTATCATATCTTTTTATAATAATATTACTAAATGATTATTAGCCTTGTTGAAAAATATCTACTTGTCTTTACAATAAACCCGTTTATAATAATATTACTGAATGGTTGTTAGCCTTATTGAAAAATATCTACTTGTCTTCACAATATACCTTTTTTTGTCTTCATAATATCCCTTTTTATAATAATATACTAAATGTCTTTATAGTAAGACTTTTTACTTTTTATAATAATATTACTGAATGATTGTTGGCCTTATTGAGAAATATCTACTTGTCTTTATTCTAAACCTATTAGAACAACTCACATGCCATTTACCATTAAAATATATATAAAGAGGTGATAATAGATTCAACAAAAAGTAAAAACAAGCAGAGGTCATACACTTTGTCCCCACAACCAAAAAATAAACTCTTTTAGGGAATTAGATTATTGTTATGCCATTCATTTTTCTATTGTCTGAAAACCAATTCTAAATTTTAGTTATAATTTAATAAATATTCTTGCCAACTAATTTGTAGCTATATGTCTGTTCAGGTTATATTGGTTGGTCACTGCATTGATGCTTTCAATTTGAGCTTTACAATGGAGTATTTTCTAGATAAAATTAGTGCAGCTATATTTGTTACTACCTTCATGCCCCTCACTAGAACAACACCCTCTGATATGAAAAATGAGGTATAATGAATTCCCTCTCTGCTAATTCCTGCACCACCATATAATGACATTTATCTAAAAGCATATAATTTATTAGGTCTCATCAATAATTGGAGGCTTCAGAGACTCCACATATTACTATTCAAATGGGAAAGGAAATCTAGCAACATCCTTCAAGTTAGTTTGCATGAGAATTTTTATCATTGAATAGTCCTCCATAGCTAAATCACTTGAGAACAAAGATAGTTCGGTTGCAAATTAAAAAAAATGAATTTAAAAGGCTCCTGACAAGGGAAGGGCCTCCAAGACCAGGTGGAAATTGCAACTTTAGAATGCCAAAACTGGTTTCAAGTGATCAAAAAAGGGAGTAGATGAAAAATTTACTTTGAATGAGGTCAACGCTGTGGTGTTCTCAATGGAAGGAGAGAAGGCCCCAGGACCAAACAGATGGATTGGAATTTTCTTCCAGAAATACTGGGATATCATGGGTAGAGATGTTTACTTGTTAGTGAAAGAGTCTAGAAATTTTGAGAATGTGCTTACAAAGATCAATCAAATAAATATCATGCTCATCACAAAAGTTAAAATGCATGTATTTTTTAAGAAATCTAGGCCAATATCTTTATGCAACTTCATTTACAAGGTCATCTCTAAGGCAACTGTGATAAGGCTAGCTTCTATCTTTTCAGCTATCATTTCAAAGGATTAGGGTGGATTCATACTATGAAAAGAAACAACTGAAGGAGCTATTGTAACCCATGAGATTCTCCACTCAATTAAGCAAGAGAAAAAGTCAAGAATGGCTATAAAATTATGTAATGCCCCGCCAAGAAACCCTAGAGAATAGCTCATCTAGACAACCAAAAAGGGAAATTTTTTTTTTAAACAAAGTAATAATGAAGAACTGTAAATCATATTTATTCAAACATCTAATAAGCTCTATCCTCTAAGGATTCCATGGCTACATTACTAATAACAAGATCTAACCAATATTATGAGTTACCTAACAACCATAGATCATTTTAAATTTGATTGCATTCCAAACACATACATTTCCATATTATATCATTAGATAAGTATTCATCAAGATCCTGCATATAGGTTTACAAGAGAGTACACCATTACATTGTTTACAATATCGCTTTCCTACTTACATTGGAGTACATACATCAATATAACAATATATGAATCCACTGATATACAAAATTAGAATATGAACATAATTATTGTCTCCTCAAGCAAGAACATGATCTAGAATCTGTTACAGGAGATACCTCCTTTACTCACGAATGTCAGCAAGGGAAAAAAACCAATGGAGTTAAAGCACTTCCACCCAACCATGTGGAACCTTAAGGTCCACCCCCATGCTAGGAGATAACACAAGGTCCCACTACAACAAAATAGTTAGGTAGATAGTAGACTATCTGAAGCAAGGACTACACATGACTTCAATTCAAAACGGGTCATTATCACAAGTAACTCAACACCACTTCAAGAAGAAATCATACTATGAATGAGGAGAGCACAACCAGGGAAGCTAGGCTGCAGTAAGGAAAGTATCATCACATGACCTGACATGGATTACCTGACACACGGAGAACCAATATTCCTTATGTATAGACAGAAAATGACATACTTTTATGACTTCATTATCTCAAGACATTTATCAATCTAATACATGAAATCAAGACACAATATCCTATGCCTCTGGAACTAAACCTTGACAACTTACATATAGCCCTATTATGACCAATTATCCAACTCTCAAATTTCACTTTCATAGAGTAATTCAACTCACAATAAACTAATCAACTCATTGATCACATAGCAGTAAAGGAAACATTATTTAAAACCATTACATAAATGTAATTAAATTAAATTTCATTTCCCTCTATCTAATTTTCAATTTATTTAACCTACCAAATCTTAGAAAGGCATATATAATTAAATACATATATATAATAACTAACATCATCCATAATTTTATACAAGATGGCAAGGAAAGTAACATATTCGTGCACTATACATCTTTTCAAGGTAACATTCAAACATTTGAAGAGAAAACATGGTATGGAAGCTTCTCCATGCATTTATGATAATATAAAAGTAAATAATCAAGAAAATGGTCCGTATGAACAGTCAACATTCAATATTCATTCATCTAGAAGACAAGTCTTACAAAGACAAGATAATAGTCTTTAATCAGCTTCAATCCTTGATATAATTTCATAATCCTAATCTGGGATAATCATTCATAGATTCAAATTCATAACTATAATATTCACCAATTCCTATCTATGCTCAAGTGCTAGTAATTGGTTATCTATTGACTAATAGATGTTGATAATATTCGTGGTAGAAACCCTTAAAAGGTACAATAGTACAACCTAAGGAAGAATGTTATAATGTGATTCCAAAGAGAGCATCCTATTAGTACACAAGTGAAAGAACAATACTATGTTGAATCTTCCATAATCCCTATCTTGGAGAAACATCTTTAATAACAACAAAAGAGGTACATTGAGGCTTGAGAATTTACACCATAAATTCTTAGCACATAAGGTTTAAGCAATAGTTTACTTCTTAACCAATGAATACTAATAAATTAATAATAAAGTCTAACAACTTACTTTAATTGGACTTGCATAAGTACATAAAGTCACAAGGTAATTAACCCTAGGGATTTGACCTAATTCCTCAGGGTTTGTCCTAAAGGAATTCCTCTATAAAAGAGTCAAGAAAACATGTTCCATGAATGACCAAGAAGTCAGCAGAATTGGAAGTACATCCAAAACAACTACAGAAAGGAGCCAGAAAACAAAATACTCCAACTTAGAGATAAGGTAATACAAAGCTAACAAACAATAAAAGAAGCTTCAAGCTACCAAGGGGGCTAATCCAAAACATGCAAAGCCTAAACATGTTAGAAAAGACAATGACATGAAATACAAACATTACAAATGCCCCTGTAGGAGAAAAAGTACAAACCCTTCACCAAAGAAGATAAAGCTAATGTACATGGCCATGTCTGGGCCCAACACTTGCCCTGTATCAAAATGTGAAGAAGCTGCATAAATAAAGTACGAAAACTCTCTTAATATTTAAGGTCAATGAGCCTCCGGTGGTAGAGAATGTAGATGAGGAGGGCACCGAGGTTATGTTCAAGTAATTTTTGACCCATTATGAGACATGTTTAGAAAAGTCATGGCAAGGAAAAATTTCATTTTTAAAAGAAAAATTCCTAGTTCAATGATGCTCATGGCTTCTCTCTACTTTATGGTCAATAGAGAGGAAGTTCAACGATAAAAAAAAAAAACAATGTAGTAATTAGGGTCGATAGGTCATTACACATCATACCATCAAATGATAAATAAAGAATAACAAGTCATTGGATTTAAATCCAATAAAGAGTGAAATGCTAATGACACCAATATATGAGGATCCCTACTAGAATTTTCAAGATTCAATTTCAATATAGAATAGGTAAAAGAAATCGCCGAGGTTTAGAAATGGTAGAAGAACAATGAGTGGCAATGCATATCGAGTTATCACACAGAACAAACATACTATTTTAGACATTAATCATAGGCCAACTTTAATGGAATTCTGGCCGCTTGAATGACTCAATTGACAAAAAAATTAGGAGGGTTCGATAGAGAAAGCAATACTTCAAAATTAATTTCTAAAGTGAGTGCATCAAAAGAAAATAACCGGATAAGTGTGAATTAAATGCTGACTTAATAGAAGTTATTGATTTAGCACCAAATACAGTTGCACAAGTGAACAAGGATCATCGGTTAGGAAGGAAACAACACAGCAAGGTTAGCACCATTATTGACTCGTAGGTCATAAAGATTATAGGCCTATAATAAACTAAAGCCTATTGGTTAGAAGAATCATTTGATAGTGCTCACTAGTTAATTGAAAGCACTAAATAGAACAAAAGACAAAAGATGGAAACCTAGATAAGGCTTGTGAATGGTTCAATAGAATTCTCTAGGAGATGTCTTCTCACGGAATAAAATGAACACTGGATATGTACAAAATGGACTTGGTGAAATGAAATTAGAAACTACAATAGACACAAAACAACAAGCATAAAACTAGACTCTCAAACTTTTCCAGCGCTCTCATAACTAAGGTTGATGATGCTCAGGTAGACATGATGCCAAAAAGGAAGCCAATGCATAGACAAGGCACGCATACTTCTTGACGGAATTGAAAAGTTAAGAAATTACATTTTACCAAGAATATAAAGAAAACATCATCCCATGAAATGTGATGCCTTTCATCAATGATAATCATTATAGAACTACACTATTTATAAAATACTTAGAAATAAAATGTCGTTGCTTCAGCATACAATCTGCCCACGCCAGTATAAGAGCTTGAACATAACTAAACAGGTATTTTTATCATATGTTGTAGTTACAAGAACCCGGGAAGACATGCATACAATATAGCAAGATTATGAAGCAAAATATAGGGCATCACCTAACCATTTGACTATTACCTCAAAGGTATTGAGATTTTATGAAATACAAAGACAGGCATAATCACAAATAGGAGCTTGAAGTCGTAAGAAAATATAGGCATTGAAGAGATTTCTCTATTTCAGAGGCATAGTCCAGACGTCATGAAGTTAATGAAATCAATTTGAAAATGAGAAATAGTCTATGCATGAGTATCCTTTAGTCACCGATTAAATCTATTAACAAATGTCAATCATGATATTTTAATAAAACTAACATGCAATACAATAAAATCAACATGCAAAATTACTGCTTCTGTCCAATCAGAAACAAAACATACCCGAAAGGCTCAAGAGAAGCTGATAACCTTAACATGGCATTCGACCTGTAACTAACAAACAATATTTTCACCCATAACCGAGTTGAATCCCGAAATATGCTTCAGAAACTGAGTATCTATCCATCCCAAGAGTACCTTTTTTTTTTTTTTCGTGACCTCTCAAGGCACGATCCTTTTCAACAGAGAGAGCCCCCTTAAAATCCTATAGAGACACCTTTTAAAACATCCACTCCAAAGCAAAAAAAAATTAAAAAAAATGAAAAGACAATAAATATCCATAACTCCACCTTCTTATCTTTTCTAAAATTAGCTCCCAAAATTGAAAAAGAAAATATTTTTTATAAGATTTTCTCTTCTAACTGTCACTTCATCCTAGTGGTGAAAATAGAAAACATTACTCAAACAATAATGAAAAAGCATAAAAGAATCTTTTCAGAAGATATAAGTTGAAAATGCATGTCTTTCTAATTTTGCAATTTGCAAAAAAAATTAATTTGTGACTAATATTTACTTAATCCTATCATTCAAAATATGTATGCAATAAAATAAATGCAATATATATTTTATGCAAAGACACATTTATGCAAAATTAACTAAGTGGTGTGTGCATAGATTTCTTCAACACAATTTGCCTGCAGGCAACTAGATGCCCCCTCTTCGATGATATTCTCTTTCTCTCTCCATCGAGAGAGTGTCATTCCTGACACTATGCACAATCTAAAAGCATGACGACAACGATGGTGACTGACTAACACGCCCATACAAACAACACTGACTAGGTGTAAAACTGGATACTCATCCTTTTCAAGGATGATGGCTAACTAGGAGACCATATGTTATCTCCGTTCAACAGATCCATTGGGTTTCAAGGTACGCTCAAACCTATCAACTCAGGTGGAGATGTAACCTAGTGCATGTTCACTCTAGCATACCAATTAGAACACATATTCCTAATACCTGAAGCACTTGGAAAGGAACTCTAACATTCGTCTCTCATTCCTGTATGTCCCCCATACGTTCAATGGTACGGTGTCGCCCTTTCCACTTATTCTAACAACATACTACTGCATCACCTGACTATCCAAATAAATCTTTGCATAATAATAATAACATAACAATACACATCATACTGATGAAAGTACTATAGAAGCTCTTGTTCCATCTTCATCTTCAGGTTCCTTAGCCAGACTACCTGCACAACCAAAGTGAAAATAGAGGGGCACTACAAATTAGATATGGCCTGAGCCTATGCTAGAGTGAATTGGGAATTCTTGTTTGACATACTCAAGTTTTTAGGGTTCTCGACTCAATGGACCAAGTGGATCTCAGCCTATGTTACATGGGTAAACTATTTAGTTTTGGTCAATGGCACAAAGACCGTCCCTTTTAAAGTCTAGAGGGGATTAAGCCAAGGAGATTCCATTTCCCCATATCTTTTCATCCTAATTGTGGAAGCTCTTTCATGTTCTATTAAAGAATCAAGATCTCTCAACAGATGGAAGGGGATATAATTAAAGATGTCGAACGAGGCCCTCTCTCATGTGTTATTTGTAGATGATATGATTTTGTTTGGAAGAGCCTCTAAGAAGGAATCATTAGCTATAAAGCAAGTTCTTGATTTATATTGTAAAGCTTCAGGACAAAAAATCAATTAGAAGAAATCAAAAATTGATCTCTTCTATAATAGAGAGGAGAGGTAGAAGCAAATTGCAAGGCTGTTCAATTTCAAAGTGGAATCTTTACTGGGCAGGTATCTTGGAATCCTTATTTTCAATAGATGCCATAGGAAGAATTATGGAATGAAGTGATTGATAATTTGGCACATAAAATAAGCACTTTGAAAGGGAAATGGATGATGCTTGTGGGTAGAAGATTAAAGTGGTCCTATCCATAATTCGTAACTATATGTTGTCCACTTTATAGATGCCTAGAGGTATAGCACATGAAATAGGAAAAATGTGTATGAAATTTTTGTGGCAAGGATCTACGGAGTCAATAAAGATTCATCTCATTTCATGGGAAAAGTTGTGTAAACCTAAACCCCAAGGAGGAGTAGGAGTGATCAACCAAGAGATGCAAAACCTAGCCCTGGGAGAAAAATTGGCATGGAAAATGTATAAGAGGCCACATATGAAATGGGTCAAGTTAATGCAAGATAAATATTTGGATAGTCAAGATCTAGAGAGGATTTTCACAGTAGAAAATCCGCTACGGGGTTCGTCTATGTGGAACTTCATAGTGAGGAGCAGAGAAGCAATTATGCGAAAGCTTTCGTGGACTATTCACAATGGAAGGAAAGCTAATTTTTGGGATGAATCATGGAATGGGTGGCCCAAATGGGCCTTTAGGAGAGATTTAAAAGAGGTAGAAGAATACGTAGAGAACTCATGGGGAGATAAGGTCTGTAACTATTTCTATATAGATTCAACTTGTTTTCCTTTAAAGGAAATCTGGAAAGACTTTGATGACTAAAATTTCCCTCAAAGGCAAAAGATATTGCTGAAAAACATTTTGAGAGAGAGAATTGTTTACTTCCCTTCTCAGAAGGATGAGTTGATCTAGAATGGGGATAGGTTGGGTGAGTACAACGTGAAACAAGCATCTAAGCTACTCTCGATAGGTGAAAGTGTGGATTGACCAATGTAGTTATGTTGGTTGGATGCTATCTTACCTAAAGCTGGGGCATTTACATGGCTAGCTCTAAATAGGAAAATTTTAACAGGAGAAAGGATTCAAAAGCTGGTGCTTGGGGTGAGATTTAAGTGCCTGCTATATGGGGAGATTGAGGAGAGCATCAATCATCTTTTACTTCACTATAGGTTTAGTGGAGAATGCTAGAACTGGCTTCTCAGGTGGTTAAATTGGTGCACATTGCTACCTAAAACTCAAGTACAGTTTTTCAAAAGATGGCCTATTCTCTTCTGAGAAGCGACCTTCGAACATCTATGGACTATTAGTCCATCCATGATGATTTGGATTTTGTGGAGGGAAAGGAACTTTAGGATCTTCAGAAACAAATCAAAGATCATTAATAGGTCAAACTTGAGCTAGACATAGCCATCACAGAAGTCATGAATGTCAAACTCAGAAGGTCAAATTGTACAAATGCTAAGTGGACAAGTTGGGATGAGCTTATGGCTAGAAACTAGAAGAACCTGGACAAAAAAAGTAGTGGTTTTCTTGCTCAAGCAAATTCTCATAAAGTGGATAGGACCTGTGTTAAGTGGTGCTCGCCGGATCAACCCTTTGTCAAGATAAATTTTGATGGTGCATGTCATGGAAAGATGGGGTCCTCAAGTACTGGATGTATTATAAGGGATAAGGAGGGGAAACTTCTAGCAACAAAAGCAACCAAATTTCCTAAAGGGACCAATAACATTCCAGAAGCTTTTGTACTAATTCATGGGCTCCAACTGGCATTAGTTCAGGGTTTTAAAAATGTGTGGATTGAAGGTGATTCTCATATTATCGTTAGAGAAGTTCAGAAGAGATGGACAAAAAAATGGAATATAAGATACATCCTTGATCAGGCTTGGGAGATATTGGAGAAGCTTGACTCATTTCAGATTTCACACTATTACTGGGATGGTAACAAGGTGGCAGATTGGTTGGTGAATTGTGTTATTGACCAACTAGAGTTGGAAGTCACTTATGATCAGTCTCATGATATCTTGTTTGAGAACTTGTTATCTTGTATTTCTTTTGATAAAGTAGCTATATAGTCCCTGCCATGGGAGATGGGTGAGAATCTCTATAGGATGTTGGAGGGTGGTGGAGAGTGGGTTCTAAGCCTTACCAGAATAAGTAGTCGGGGGCTAGCTTGGGGCACTTGGTACTCTTGGGATATGAGGGATCTTTTTACAACGTTCATTTTAATGTTTTATCAGTAGATTCATTAATCTCTTGGTTGGGGAATGGTGGAGGGTAGCATCAGTCCACATTTATGAGTTTTAACTCTAGTTAGATCCTCTCGTGTTTGAGATGGGGCTGAGTTTTGGTTTCCAGCTAAGATGGGTTATGGGCACGTATTGGAGTGATGAAACTTTCCTCAAGGATGAATAATCAGACAATCAATGTGATGCCTTTTGCAGGTTCTACATATAGGCCATTAAAAACATATCTCTCATGATATCCTATACCGCGCATTTGATTATTATCTATATAATCCTTTTCAACATTAAAAGTGGTAGCAGGGAAAGATGGTGCCTTTGAGCTACTTATATTAATTAAGATTACATGCATTCATACCAAGAAAATTTTTAGTACTTCTCAGCAGCAACTACATCACCTTTCCATTTGTGGATAAGTAGATCGGAGGATTGGATTTAGTTAAATGACATGTATGTATTAATTGAGGATTAGACCTCTCTATGGATCTTAATGGCAATTGCAAATGAATTCCCATTGGGTTATAATATTTATGCCATGTAATTATCTTGGCTTTGGTGATTTAAGGAGAAACGATGCTCATTAATTCTGATGGGCTTTATATTAAGGGGTGAGCATAAAATGCTCATTGGTGCTAGTTTCCTTTGTTTCTTGTTCTTGTTCTCTATTCATTGTTTGTAGACCTCATGACGACATTGTGGATTCCTAATCAGTGAGTTTTACTATCGTCAATTCACGGCGAACCAACTTACCAGGGCACCTTGAACACCATCCTCCTCAGGTAGATCTTCGAGGTGGAGTGTGATAGCATGGAATTCGCCATACACCGTGTCCTTGGATATTATCTCTTCCAACCAGGGGAGAGGCAAATCAAAGGCTCGAAGATCACCGCAACGTTCATTTCCAATCTTTTTAATCTTACACATGACCAAAAGTACACATTTACCATTGGTTGTTCTTTCATCAAGGATGTTTTCCTTAGTGTAGAGAAATGGAGGGCGGCGCTAGTCGTATATGACTTCTAGGAGGGTGAGGCCAGCATTGGTGGAATTTTTGACAGAACTCTGTTACAGATGTCGCATCATGTAGTGTGTTTATATATGGGGGTGTAGAGAGGTCTACATATAGACTGTTATAATGCCTCCAACCACCATCTGAATGTGCACAGGTTTTAACTGCCCATTGGAGTGGCTGACAGGGCTAAGGAAGTGTTTAATGCTATCAGATTCCTAAGGGTGCATGCTCTAGACTGGGCTTCAAAACATTCCCGTGTGCCAGGCACTCTAGCTCATGCCCTCCCATTCCCCATGCCACCACCCAAATAGCACCATGATTCAAACTCTGATTAGTTCTCTGTTTGTATTGACATGTCTGTCAGGTCTCCATGTATGTAAGTAAATTTTGTACTTTTTGGCTGCCAGATGATACATTCTTGGCCTTGTTATGTAATCACATTTTATTACTATTAATATATGGTATGGGTGGTTCCACCACCTTTTTTCCAAAAAAAAAAAATAGGTAATGTATTGGGTTGTTATGGAATTCCAATTGATTGATAGGTTAATATGGCACTAAATGCAGGATTTAATTTTTTTAGAATCGCTGGAGAAAAAGTGTCCTCTATGGAAATAACCTCTTTTATATACAACTAAAAAGTATGGAAGCATTGACATAATATGCCTTGTGGGTATGGAGGATAAGTGTATTTTGGAGGCATTGCAGAGAAAGATGATTGTAGACAATCCTCCACAAATGTTATATGAAATTGAAGGATCTGATCACACCATATTCTTCTCCAAGCCTCTTCATCTGGCTTAGATGCTCATACAAATTGCTAATACGTGTGTGTAATTGAAGCAATCACATTTTAAGGTGATGGAGATGGATTTTAGTAAAGTTTGTGACATCTAGAAATATACAATAAACTTGTCGCACAACATGCCAAGGTTCTTAGTATTGTAATGGTGAAATTTATTTACCCATCCTATTTTCTCTTTAGTTTTGTTTATATTAATGTATTAATGTATATAGTGACAAATGCCCACCCCGTAAAAAAATTGGAAAGGCTTTCATTTCATTCGTAGACTTTCCAAAAGGGCAAGTGGGAGATATAGTTGGTGGGAGGGAGGAGATAGTGTCGGGGCCACATCTTACAGTTGGACACCAGCTAGCAAGGCCCATAGGGGAGAAGATGAAATTCCTTAGTGGGAATGGGAACTAATGAATGAAGTGTCAAGTGCATGCTATGATCTCAGCTACTCCCTGCTATTAGCTATGATCTCAACGTACATGATATTGTGTGAATTTAGGCTTATTTTCTTAATTTCTTTATTCAATCACACACACATATTTCTATATATACACACTCATATATATATATGCACCTATCTTGATTTAGTAATTTGCTAAATATTTTGACAATTATTTAATTTTAGGAGAAGTCTATAGATGTAGAGGTGACCTTGTATTCATGAACTTGTCCCTTCCCAATTCAAAATTCAACTTTAGCTAATTGATAACATTTACCGTTTTACCGTACCAACTCATTGATGTGTGTTTCAACACTCCAACGTAGTTGGAACAAATTGTTCCCTTTGAAAAGGAATTGTTTCCCTCATTATTTCTACAATCAAGTCTTGGTTTACTTAGACAACTCAGAGGTCTATGTATCCTATTTATTTCAAAATTCTATAGTGATCCTAGGTAAAAGTTTTACAAGGTTGAATTTCAATTAGTCTATTTCAACAAATATTTCAAGTTTTCTTTTACAATGATTATTTTTCATAGTTAAATTGATTTCAAGAATTTTTATATCTCATGAATAATTTAAATTCAATTTAACCAAGTGAATTTGAAAATATAATTATAATATAACTATCTATACTATTCCCAATATAATGAGTTTTCAAAGGAATATCAAAAGAATTAAAAGGTGAAGAGAAAATCTAAACCTGACTTTTATTTACTACAATTACATCTAATGAACAAATTAGACAATTCATTCAAATAACCACAAATAGTAGCACCAATTCACACATTGTTGTTTAACTATGATGATGCAATCTCTAAAGGATCTTTACACTTGAATTTTAACATATAAGAACATCATATAACATGTAGATTTTAGATGTTAAAACTCATACACAAGAGACTAACACTTATCTACAATTTTTTCTAATTCTTATAATGAAACTATAGATACATATTACTTAGTCCCCCAAACTAAATTTTGAATCCATGAAAATAAAGAAAACTAATAGATTGTATTAACAACATAAAGAAAATTCTAGCACAAATAGTATAAAAAAATGCCAACATTTTACAAGTTCAAATCTCATGCTATATACACAAATACCCAGTAAATAAGCATGCACTAGAAACTAAATTGCATAAATTCTTAACTAAAATCATTAAAAAAATTATAGTATTGACCAAAAAATTCTTAAATCTAGCAACATGTCTAAGCTTGGTAGTGTCCTCTTATCCTCTATAGATCCTAAGTACTCAAGTCTTCACTTATGTACTAAACTAGAGATTTAGTAGTCCTCTCTACTCTACATGCTTGGTAGTCCACATAGATGTTTTCTTCATTAATGGTCCTCATATGCATATAATAAATATAATATGTATATTTTATTTAAAAATATGATGCATATGTATTCTAGATTAATAATTTAAAAAAATAAATAAATAAATTAGAGGTGAGTTTAATTATATATATGACATTTGAAAGAAAATAACTTTTAACAAAGTTCTAAGTTTTAAGATTTGTATAAAATAAAATATTTTGGAAAGTTCTTTTTAATCCAAAAAAGAGAGCTTGTTGTGTCAGGCCATGTGGAAAGGGTCAAAACCCTACCTCGCCATGGTCCACCTTATGGAGGTAGTATTAGGGTTAGCTAGTAGAAGATATCAATTAAACACAAATAAAGATTAAACAGAGGAATTGAAATACACAAAAATAATAATAGCGAGAGACAAGTTTTAACGTGGTTCACCCAAACTCAGGCTACATCCGCCAAACAGAGAGTCCAATATTATTATCCAGTAAATCAAACTGATTACAATCAGTAATCCCTGCAACTCAATACTGCTGCAAACTGCTACAATACAATATATCAAAACCCTAACCCTTAGCCACTTTTATCAAGCCTTTTTGTCGGTTACAAAAATTAGGGTTTTCTTATGTCGGTCACAAAAATAGGTTTTTTTATGTCAGCCCTAAAAAAAATTTCGGGTGCTGCACCCCTGAACCCCACTGAGGATACATGGCTAGCGTATAGTACTTTCATGATCAGTCGCCACCTACCAACAATCTCCCACATGGAGACTGAGCCTGGACGACACCACTGCGTGTGCAGCTCCCATTGGAAATAAGTACCTTGGACTCTACTATTGTATTTTTATTATTTTCAGTCTAGAAGACCAACCGAAGCTGAAGAGGAGCTCAACTTCTCCCTTGTCACTGCCTTTGTAAACATATCCGTTGGATTTTCATCTGTATGTATCTTTTCCAGCCTTAACTGTCCATTATCCAACACCAAACGAGTAAAGTGATACCTCAACTATATGTGTTTGGTCTTTAAATGCAAAGCAGAATTCTTTGCAAGATGTATTGCACTCTGACTGTCTGTATACAAAGAACTATTAGCCTGTTGTTTGCCCAAGTCTTCCATAAAAGAGGTCAGCCATATCATCTCCTTGCTTGCCTCGGTTGTAGCTACATACTCTGCCTCTATGGTGGATAAAACAACCACCTTTTGCAATTGTGAGATCCAGCTCACTGTTGTCCCACCTATAGTAAAGACATAACCTGTAGTACTCTGCCTGGTATCAATATCCCCTACTAAATCTGAGTCTAAATAGCCTGCTAAATCAGTATTAGAGCCCCCAAAACACAAGTGTTTATTGGATGTACTTCTCAAATATCTGAGAATCCATTTTACTGCATTCTAATGCTCAAATCCGGGATGACTCATATACCTGCTAACAACTCTTACAGCGTGTGCAATATCTGGTCTCGTACATACCATGGCATACATTAAATTTCCTACAACTGAAGCATATGGTATCTTAGAAATTTTTTCTTCCTCCTCTTGTGTCTTAGGACACATCTCCTTAGTCAATTTCAAATAACTAGGCAAAGGTGTGCTGACAGCTTTTGCATTCTCCATGTGGAATCTCTGCAACACCTTTTCAACATAAGCAGCCTTAGATAGAGTCAATTTTCTATTCATCCTATCTCTACAAATTTTTATACCAAAGATTTATTTTGCTGCCCCCAAATCCTTCATATCAAATGACTATGCAACTGTTGTTTTAACTCTCTTATGTGATCCATGTTAGACCCAGCTACAAGCATGTCATTAACATATAAATATAAAATAATGTAGCTGGCATTATCCAACCTCTTAAAATAAACACAATGGTCAGAATTACACCTGTTGTAGCCTTGCTTAGCCTTAAAACTATCAAATTTTAAATACCATTGCCGAGGTGCTTATTTCAGGCCATACAAACTCTTCTTCAATATGCACACCTGTTTCTCCTTACCTTTGACCTCAAATCCTTGGGGCTATTCCATATATATCTCCTCCTCCAAATCACCATGGAGAAAGGCAGATTTCACATCTAGCTGTTCCAAATGCAAATCTTCAGCAACCACAATACTTAAAATAGTATGAATAGAAGTCATCTTGACAACTGGAGAAAATATCTCATCAAAATCAAGGCCCTTTTTCTGTGCAAATCTTTTTACAACTAACCTGGCCTTAAATCTTTTCTTACCTCCATCTTCCTCTTTCAGCTGGTAAACCCATTTGTTTGGTAAAACTTTTTTACCTGCAGGTAACTTACATAATTCCCAAGTTTGATTTTTCAGCAAGGAGTCCATTTCTTCTTTCATAGCAAGCTCCCATTGAACCTGTGTATCCACCTGCATAGCTTCATCATACCCTTCTGGTTCACCAGCATCTGTTAACAAAATAGAATACAAAGAGGGAGAAAACCTTTCAGGAGGTCTACTTAGCCTTATTGACCGTCTAACATTCACTAGAGTTTGTGGTATTTCTGGTTGTTGTTGCGGAGCATGAGGAACCACTGGAACATCACTATTTGGAATATCATCCAACACTACATAATCTTTTTCTTTCTTCTCATGCTGCTGCAACTGATCTTTGTACAACACCCTTTCATTGAATATAACATCCCTACTTCTCACAATTTTTTTATTTTTAAAATCCCAAAGCCTATAACCAAATTCATCAATGCCATATCCAACAAAGGTACACTTTTTTGATTTTGCATCTATTTTAGTTCTATTTTCAGAATCTACATGTGCAAATGCTTCACATCCGAAGGTTTTGAGAAAAGAATAACTCACCTTCTTACCTGTCCATGCTTCCTCTAGAATACCACAGCCCAAAGGAACTAAAGGACTTCTATTAATTAAATATACAACAGTGTTGACAGCCTCTGCCCGCATATTTAAGGGCAGCCCAGCATGTAATCTCATGGTCTTTGCACACTCCATTATTGTCCTATTCATGCATTCAGCCACTCCATTTTCCTATGGAGTCCTTGGAACCGTTTTCTAACTATGAATTCCATTAAAGGAACAATAATCTTCAAATTATTTGCTACAATACTCACTACCATTATCAGATCTGAGACATTTTAATCTTTTACCTGTCTCATTCTCAACCAAGTCTCTCCATTTTTTAAATGTTTCAAATACATTAGATTTCTGCCTAAGGAAATAAATCCATACCTTCCTAGTTGCATAATCTATGAATGTAACATAATATCGAGAGCCACCAAGAGAAGATACCTAAGCCAGTCCCCATACATCGGTATGCACAAGCTCCAACTTTTCATTTTTCTTTTGCTTCCCATCCTTGAGAAAACTAACTCTCTTTTATTTCCCATACACACAACTTTCACAAAAATTCATATTAATACATTTCAGACCCGGTAAAACTTTCTTATAATGATGTACCTTCATACCTTTTTCACTCATATGTCCAAGTCTGTTATGCCACAGTGTTGTTTCAGAACTTGTAGCAACTTTTCCAGTCTCTTCCTGCGAACCTGCAGCAACTGTTCCCAAACCTGTTTGTTTTTTCTCTGTAACAGCTAAAGTAGAAGGAACTGTTGTGATGTTCACAACACGCCCCATTTTGCTCCTTAGCAAAATGAGGACCCCTGCTGTTGCTTTGCTTTTTCGCTTCTGCTTGTGTTGTTCTGTTTCGTGGTAAGGGAAAAGGGGAGTCAAATTTGCAAACCTTGTTAAAAATATAGAAAATTGTATTTTCAGTACCAATGCATGATGTGGTTGGATTCCTTGTGAAAAATGAGACAGGGTTGTTTTTTGAACCGTCTTAAAATTCATCATATTTTGCAAGTTATGATCGATTTGGTAAAATGCACTATCAGGTTTTGCATGATAAACAGTCAGTTGTTTGCCTTTTTCCTTGATGGCAATCATTCAAAATTTTAAAAATATACATTTTGGGTTAAGGGGAATTTTGTCTAGGTTCCACTCTATATCTCACAATTGTCTATTTTACAGAAAAGTGCATCGGCACACTTTGATCTCCATTATTTATTCATTGGCAAAAGTTTTTAAGGTTTGAACCTGCACGTTGAACCATCCCATTGAACCTTTCTCTCAAAGGTTCAATGGTTTAGTGGTTCAGGGTTCAAAGTGGTTCTACATGTCCAAAATGTCTCAAAAGTAAACTGTTGTTTTGAAAAATATCGATGAACCGCCGCGTTGAATCATCCATTTGAACCTTTTCTCAAGGGTTCAATGGTTCAAGGTTCGCGGGGTTCATTTTCTTCTAATAGTCGAGTCATGCAGTTGCCTTGCGTAGGGGATGTATCATTGAACCGCCGCATTGAACCGACCGCTTGTACTCTATGGCGGGGTTCAATGGTTCGGGTTCAAAGCTTTGGTGAGACTGTGGCTGATATAAGTCATTGGTGTAACATTTGGTATCAGCGGAGTTTGAATATGTGCCGCCGAAGTAAAGTCTCTCACCGATGGCCTTTTGCCATCGGTGTAACATATGCGGTCAGCGGTGTTCGAAATTGTCACGCCGAGGGGGTGTCTCTCGCCGATGATATAGTCATCGGCATAACATTGAATGTCAGCTGAGTTTCAAAAGGTCACCCCGAAGCATGTAGTCTCGCCGAGGGTAATGCCATCAGCATAACTTACACCATCGCTGGAGTTTGGGAATGTCTGGGCGAGGAGGAGGTCTCACGCTGATAGAACAAACAACTGACATCGGCAACACTTACGCCAATAAAAGCCCATCAGTCAGGATAATGTCATTGGCAGGGGAGATTCGGAGTTCATCGATGGTGAATCTCTCACCGATGAGAAGGAAAATGTAAGCTGATAAGGCTGTATCGGCAGAGCTCTCACCGATGGAAGGAAACAAAGGGATGAACAAACGAGAAAGGCCATCGACCAAATAACGAGCATCAGCCAAGGAATTTTGGGGCTCGCCGATGGATAGTGTCACATCGATGGGTGGGAAAAGAACAGAGCGATGGGAATCTTGAACGCATTTTTTTGGTGCCCGTGGCATTTTTTTCTAGTTAGCGATGGTTGACCCATGACATTTTGAGCATCTGTGTGCAGTTTTAAACGCGGTTTCTACTGATTTTGGGCCCGATTTCCACATTTTTGCGCAGTCACCTTGATTTAAACAGATATTTGGTTTCCTGCTGTTCATTTGATAAATGTGATACTTATTGCTTGTCTTGTTTTGCAGGCTTGCAGTTGAGGAAGTAGCTGGAACTTGATCACAGTGACATCATGGAGAAAGAAAATCTTATCTCAGGAGCAGGAAGATAAAGATTAAGTGCGAAGAAGTCAAGGCCATTCAAATGAAGGACAAAGTTGCAGCTGAGAACATTACTGCAGCAAACAAATAGAAGTTATTGCTGAGCTACCAAAGCTTCTCAGAAGGGGGAATATTTCGCCCAGATTTGACACTGCTCAGAGATATTTTGGAGGACTAGTTCACCTGCATTTACTGCTGTAACCAGGGGTTTGAACCAGGGGTTTAGTTAGGTTTTTGCTGTAGTGAGGACAATCAGAAAGTCTTTATATTGTGCCTCTCTGCACTGTAATACTTTACACAGGGATTTTAGGAAAACACAGGGGCTACATAGAGATTTGTAGTAGCAGGAATTTGTAGAAGTAACATTTAGAATAGAGGGACCCTTTTAGTTTAGAAGTAGAAGAAGGAGGTCACCTGTGTCTGCAGTAAGGTGTGCGTGGAATGTCTGGCTTCCTTACTATATCTGTAAAGCTTATAAGTTCTCTGTAGTTTGATCAATGAAACTAAGAGTCATTCCAACATTGTAAATCATGTATGACTGTTTATTTCTAATATAATAGAATCTGGAGTTCTGCATCTATCTTCTGAGTGTTCTCCTGCTCTTCTGTGTGTTTTGAAATATTTTCTTTGAGAGCTTGCAATTTTAAATGTATGTTTGTGAAAATGCTCAGAACTTGCATTTAAAGTTTTTACTGTGGATTTGATCAAGTTACTGTAGGATTTACATAGTGCATAACAGAATAATTAGATCCTTTAGTAGATTTAAATGAGGTGTAGATTAGATCTTTCTAACTTTTCCCAACCCATCTGAAATATTTAGCTGAAAACGTAGAAATCTAAAGAAAATTGTCCCAAATTTGAAGAAGCATGCATAACAGAGTTAAAGGTAGATAGTTTTCATAAATGTATAAAGGAAAAAGCTACAATAATTCAAGAAAACCATCTAAAATTTGCAGCACAGTAACACTTGTAGGCAAATGAACAAAATACTTGTTGATATCTATGACCTCTTTGCATAATCTTAGTCCAATAAACCATAAAGAAACCCTAAATCACGTAAGGCCCCTTGAACAATAACAACTTCACATTGACCAACTGAATTTGACCAACAGTACCATTGTAGACTTGGGATTAATTGAATCTTAAGTGATTCTTTCTTATCTTTCAAGTATAGTTTCAGTTTATTTTATGTGAATTTTAACTTATTGTTATGATTGCACCAAAACAATCACCAACAGTTTTCTGGCACTAGAAGGAGGGCCAGATTTGGTTTAGGGTTAATTTTTTGAGTTTAAATGCTATGTCCTGGGATATGTTAGATCTCATAAAATTTCAAAAGCCTAAAAGGGTGAAAAGAAGGTCCCATTTTCAATGGGCTCGTATGGGGACAGTTTTCAAGTTAACAGTCCTTTATTTCAGGGAGCTTTGAATGAACAGTTTCATTCTCAAAGTTTATCTAATTTTGGTTTGCCCAGTTGTTGCAGGATACATCGGACTATTGAACACAGTGAACTTAAATGTTTAACATTCCTCACTAGGGTAGATTCATATTTGAAAGGGCTAATTATTTTTTCAGATGTGTTCAGGGCTGAAAACTGGTAGGAAAAAGAAAATTTGCAGCAACAAGCTAATATAGCACTAGGAACTAATAGGTGGTTAGAAAATACAATAGATAAATCAATTCTGGAAGGGAATGATAACAGGGCATCTTTTCTTAGGTCATATTATGGTGGGATTGATAGTAGGTCTCTACTTCCTAATACAGGAAAAGGGGAGTGCAAGTATAAATCTTTTAAATCTTGTAGAGAGGAAACCATTTGTCAGGATAAGGTTTTTATTGCTGATCCTAATGCTTTTGGTAAAGACAGTAGAACGTCTTTCCTTGAGTCATTTTATGGAAAGGAGAAATGTGGGCAAATGAAAAAATTAAAGTGCATTAAAATTGATGATATCCCTACTATAGAAGCTAATAAAGTCATAGAGGAGAAAGTAAATCCTAATCCCATGATTGACTTCTTTAAATTGAATGACCAAGTTCAAGATTGTTGCAGGTTAATAGAAGCATACTCCACATTGGATGATAAATGTGAGTCAGTTGATGACCAATTCTTAAAAATTGAAAATACAGAAGATTTCGGAGCTGCTGTGCACAATCAGACATCACCCGCATGCCATGTTGAAAATAAAATAGGGGGGTATTCCTGTCAATCTAAAGATGTTGTCCCACCTTTACTCTCAAGTGATTTAGAAATGATTAATTTCTGTATGTCAGATTATGATGATGAAAATACTCATTTCAGTGCTGATGTGCAAGAAACTAATGAGAACATTGAGAGGTTTGCTGAATTTGAGGATAAACTGAACATCCGGAATGAAGGAACAAAGATAGATGAAGATGAAGAAATGTTACATCTGGAGTCATTCATCTTTCAACTTGAAAAAGGACCAGACATAGAGCTGGGCAATGAAAATGCAGAGTTGAATGAAGAGCTAGCTATCAATGAACAAGCATGTCCCACAGAGGTAAAGGCACATTAGGTTGTCTCTTTCCTTTCCTTAGCGAACAATGATAAATGCTATTTTGATTATGGAAATTCAAGAGATAGGACATGCATATGGATTAGTCATGAACCCGATGGGCTGCCTCAGTTACTAGTTATTAAGAGCTATTCTGATAAACACAATGAATCTAGAATACCAGATTTTTTTTCAGAATTCAAAGATAAATCTGCTAGGATGAGAACCATAACTAGTACCTTATTACTCCTGCACAATCTAAAGAAATATGCAAGTAGGGGTGTTCTTGGGTCTTTTCCTGGGTTTCTGTTGGCCTCGTAGAGGCTTGTATATAGTTTGGTAGGGTAGTTGTTTTTGTTTTCTTTTCTTCTTTTGCTATTTTCTTTTTTTGGGTTGGTTGTTTGTACAGTTTGTCTTCTATTTGTTTCTGTTTTCTGTTTCTTTCTGTTTGTATAGCTTTTTTGCTTTTTGCTTTTTGTACAGCCTGTTTGTTTGGTTGGTTTGTTGTTTCCTCAGCTAAGATCTTTGTTTTACTTTAGAGTATTAAGGAGAAAACTAGCAACCATTCAAAACAATATAAAATTTAGGGTATTCAAGTTAATCATTTGCAATTTACACATAACTTGTTACTGTCATAAATGTAGAGAGTTATTTATCTTCTGAAATTTCATATTCCATAAGTGTGATTGAGAATTCGAAGCAAGTTTCTCACGATGACACACCTAAAATCCTTGGGTTTGTCAAACCTACCAGTGTGGATATTAGGTGAAAAAATCTGAGGTTACCCTTGCTACCATTGCAATTCTCAGCTTAATTTCAGCACGTGTCCACTCCTTGCATCATGAAGTCACAAATTACTATATCTTGTGAAATCTTTCAAAAATAAATAAATAAATAAATAAAGCGGATTATACTAAAAATCTAGATTAAGCCATCTAAGTAACTCTACCGGGGCTATAGATGCTCGTTGGCAGTAGGGCTCTACTTAGGAGAATTGTAACGATAACCTTGTCGGGGCTATGAACGCTCGCTAGTAGCAAGGCTCTATCCGGTCGGCTATGAGGGAATATCCTCACCTACGTAGGCTAATGTCCATCACTGGTTTATTCAACCAATCTTCAAGATGAGGATAATTAATCACGTGCACACAATTAAACTAAAAATGGAAGTTCATGCACCCTTATTGAATACCTTAAGTCTCAAGCTGAATAGTAATTTACAGGAAGGATAGTCGGAAGTTATGAATTTATTTCACCTAGTTTTCTTGAACACTTTAAATTTAATTATTTTGTTTGGTTGCTAGTTGTTGTGATGTTCACAACACGCCCCATTTTGCTCCTTAGCAAAATAAGGATCCCTGCTGTTGCTTTGCTTTTTTGCTTCTGCTTGTGTTGTTTCGTTTGGTGGTAAGGGAAAAGGGGAGTCAAATACGCAAACCTTGTTTAAAATATAGAAAATTGCATTTTCAATACCAATGCATGATGTGGTTGGATTCCTTGTGAAAAATGAGCCAGGGTTGTTTTTTGAACCGTCTTAAAATTCATCATATTTTGCAAGTTATGATCGATTTGGTAAAATGCACTATCAGGTTTTGCATGATAAACAGTCAGTTGTTTGCCTTTTTCCTTGATGACATTCGTTCAAAATTTTGAAAATATACGTTTCAGGTTAAGGGGAATTTTGTCTAGGTTCCACTCTGTATCTCACAATTGTCTGTTTTACAGAAAAGTGCATCGGCACACTTTGATCTCCATTATTTATTCATTGGCAAAAGTTATTAAGGTTTGAACTTGCGCGTTGAACCATCCCATTGAACCTTTCTCTCAAAGGTTCAATGGTTCAGTGGTTCAGGGTTCAAAGTGGTTCTACATGTCCAAAATGTCTCAAAAGCAAACTGTTGTTTTGAAAAATATTGATGAACCGCCGCGTTGAACCATCCGTTTGAACCTTTTCTCAAAGGATCAATGGTTCAAGGTTCGCGGGGTTCATTTTCTTCTAACAGTCGAGTCATGCGGTTGCCTTGCGTAGGGGATGTATCGTTGAACCGCCGCATTGAACTGACCGCTCGTACTCTATGGCGGGGTTCAATGGTTCAAGTTCAAAGCTTTGGTGAGACTGTGGCCGATATAAGTCATCGGCGTAACATTTGGTATCGGCGGAGTTTGAATATGTGCCGCCGAAGTAAAGTCTCTCACCGATGGCCTTTTGCCATCGGTGTAACATATGCGGTCGGCAGTGTTTGAAATTGTCATGCTGAGGGGGTGTCTCTCGCCGATGATATAGTCATTGGCATAACATTCAATGTCGGCTGAGTTTCAAAAGGTCACCCCGAAGCATGTAGTCTCGCCGAGGGTAATGCCATCGGCATAACTTACACCATCGGTGGAGTTTGGGAATGTCTGGGCGAGGAGGAGGTCTCACGCCGATAGAACAAACAACTGACATCGACAACACTTACGCTGATAAAAGGCCATCGGCCAGGGTAATGTCATTGGCAGGGGAGATTTGGAGTTCACCGATGGTGAATCTCTCACCGATGAGAAGGAAAATGCAAGCCAATAAGGCTGTATCAGCAGAGCTCTCACCGATGGAAGGAAACAAAGGGATGAACAAACGAGAAAGGCCATCGGCCAAATAACGAGCATCAGCCAAGGAATTTTGGGGCTCGCTGATGGACAGTGTCATGCCAATGGGCGGGAAAAGAACAAAATGATGGGAATCTTGAACGCATTTTTTTGGCGCCCGTGGCATTTTTTTCTGGTCAGCGATGGTTGACCCATGACATTTTGAGCATCTGTGTGTAGTTTTGAACGCGGTTTCTGTTGATTTTGGGCCCGATTTCCACATTTTTGCACAGTCACCTTGAGTTAAACAGATATTTGGTTTCCTGCTATTCATTTGATAAATGTGATACTTATTGCTTGTCTTGTTTTGTAGGCTTGCAGTTGAGGAAGTAGCTGGAACTTGATCACAGTGACATCATGGAGGAAGAAAATCTAATCTCAAGAGCAGGAAGATAAAGATTAAGTGTGAAGAAGTCAAGGCCATTCAAATGAAGGACAAAGTTGCAGCTGAGAACATTACTGCAGCAGACAAATAGAAGTTATTGCTGAGCTACCAAAGCTTCTTAGAAGGGGCAATATTTCACCTAGATTTGACACTACTCAGAGATATTTTGGAGGACTGGTTCACTTGCATTTACTACTGTAACTAGGGGTTTGAACCAGGGGTTTAGTTAGGTTTTTATTGTAGTGAGGACAATCAGAAAGTCTTTATATTGTTCCTCTCTGCACTGTAATACTTTACACAGGGATTTTAGGAAAACATAGGGGCTACATAGAGATTTGTAGCAGCAGGAATTTGTAGAAGTAACATTTAGAATAGAGGGACCCTTTTAGTTTAGAAGTAGAAGAAGGAGGTCGCCTGTGTCTACAGTAAGGTGTGCGTAGAATGTTTGGCTTCCTTACTGTATCTGTAAAGCTTGTAGGATCTCTGTAGTTTGATCAATGAAACTAAGAGTCATTCCAATATTGTAAATCATGTATGACTGTTTATTTCTAATACAATAGAATCTAGAGTTCTGCATCTATCTTCTGAGTGTTCTCCTGCTCTTCTGCGTGTTTTGAAATATTTTCTTTGAGAGCTTGCAATTTTAAATGTATGTTTGTGAAAACGCTCATAACTTGCATTTAAGGTTTTTACTGTGGATTTGATCAAGTTACTGTAGGATTTACATAGTGCATAACAGAACAATTAGATCCTTTAGTAAATTTAAATGAGGTGTAGATTAGATCTTTCTAACTTTTCCCAACCCATCTAAAATATTTAGCTGAAAATGTAGAAATCTAAAGGAAATTGTCCCAAATTTGAAGAAGCATGCATAACAGAGTTAAAGGTAGACAGTTTTCATAAATGTATAAAGGAAAAAGCTGCAATAATTCAAGAAAACCATCTAAAATTTGCAGCACAGTAACACTTGTAGGCAAATGAACAAAATACTTGTTGATATCTATGACCTCTTTACATAATCTGAGTCCAGTAAACCATAAAGAAATCCTAAATCACGTAAGGCCCCTTGAACAATTACAGCTTCACATTGACCAACTGAATTTGACCAACAGTACCATTGTAGACTTGGGATTAATTGAATCTTAAGTGATTCTTTCTTATCTTTCAAGTATAGTTTCAGTTCATTTTATGTGAATTTTAACTTATTGTTATGACCTGTACAAAGATATAAGGTGACTACTTTCACACCTTTTGCTACTACTAAGGCACCTTTTGAAATGTTCCAATTTTTATTAGTAAATGTAACAGTGCAACCTTGTTCAGTTAGCTACCCTGCTGAAATTAAATTCCTACTGAGCCTTGGAACATGCCTTACCTCTTGTAGTAGCCAATGATTCCCATTCTGCAACTTAATCTTGATTTTTCCCTTCCCAACAATCTGACAGGGTTCATTATCTCCCAAATAAACCAGCCCAAAATCCCCTTGGACATAATCAAGAAAATAACTTCTATGAGGCATAGCATGAAATGAGGCCCCTAAATCTAAAACCCATGAATCATCAGCATTATCTAGGGAAAGAATCAAAGCATCATCTTTAGATTTATTACTTACCACATTTGCTTCCTTATTGCCTTCTTGTTTGTCTCCTTCTTTATATTTTCAAGACCAACAATCTTTCTTCAAATGACCTAGTTTCCCACAGTACCAACAATTCTTTTGTCCTCTAGATTGGGATCTTTTGTCCTTTGATTTTTCTTGTGACTTCCCATGGCCTCTAGAACCTTTTCCTCTCTCCTTTGATCTACCCCTGCTTTCTGCATTCAAAACACTGCCTGATGTGGATCCACCTGAGCTTTTCTTATGAATTTTCTCACTTAGAATAACACCAACAACATCATCAAATTTTAGGGTATTTGAACCAGAAACAGAGTTACTAACCACCATTACCAAACTATCCCAGCTTTCAGGCAATGAACATAATATCAAGAGAGCTCTAACTTCTTCATCAAATTTTACATTTACAGAAGTCAATTGACTAACAATCGTATTAAATTCATTTAAATGACCTGTCACAGATCCATCTTCAACCATTTTTAGATTAAACAAATGCTTCATGAGAAATACCTTATTTGAGGCTGAGGATTTTTCATACAATTTAGCCAAAGCTTTCATCAGACCATCTGTTGTCTTCGCTTCCGTTATATTGAATGCCACCGATGGTGCTAGGCACAATCGAATGGTTCCCAATGCCTTTCTGTCAAGAAGATTCCAATCCTCATCAGACATTGTTGTCAGTTTCTTGGCTACTCCTTCCAACGGCATCCATAAATCCTTTTAATAGAGGTAATCCTCCATTTGCATCTTCTATAACTGATAGTTCTGCCCATTTAATTTATCAACCTTCAATTTACCCTCGTCTGCCATTACTCCCACTCAACCGTGAGACTTTCCTGCAGATGATAATCGAACACAACCCACTCTGATACCACTTGTTAGGGTTAGCCGACAGAAGATATCAATTAAACGCAAATAAAGATTAAATAGAGGAATTGAAATACAAAGAAATAATAACAGTGAGAGACAAGTTTTAACGTGGTTCACGCAAACTCAGGCTACATCCACCAAACAGAGAGTCCAATATTAATATCTAGTAAATCAAACTGATTACAATCAGCAATCCCTACAACTCAATACTGCTGCAAATGCTACAATACAATATATCAAAACCCTAACCCTTAGCTGCTTTTATCAAGCCTTTTTGTTGGTTACAAAAATTAGGGTTTTCTTATCAAGTCTTATGCTGCGCCCCTGAAACCCTACTTCTCGGGGGCTGCCACCCCTGAACCCCCGTTCGGGGCCCGGCCCGGGCCCGAACCCCGATGAGGATACATGGCTACTGTATAGTACTTTCCTGATCAGTTGCCACCTACCAACAAGTAGGGGTTGGAGACCCTGACCCCACAATACTTGCGGACACTGTGGGGGTGGTGGCTCTGCCCCTCCCCTACCCATAGGCCTAGGGACAACATAGGTCTACAGACTTGTGCATCTATGACCACATGTTATAACTTCTTCAAATGTGCGCTGCGTATATTTTTTGTCACGTCTCAAATTTTGATACTAATTGTGGTTGCATTAAGTTGAAATGATCTATGAACAATTAAGTATGTTAGATAGTTAATTTATTATTTGAATGATTAATTTCATAAAAATGAAAAGGAAATGAATATCAATTTCATGTTAGTAATGCTTCGGCTATTTGTTACTAACTTATTAATGGAAATTTGAGTTAGTTTTTACAGGTTGTTGAAGACAAGAGAGTGATTGAGGGAAAGGAGATTAGCATACTGGCAAGGTTAAGATGGAGGGATATCATACACACACTTCAAGTAGTGTCATCTAGTTGCATATAGTTGCATATTAAAATAATTTAATCGTTTAATTTGTAATTTATTTTATTGCATGATAATGTTTTAATTAGATTATTTAATTATTTGTTATTTAATATTTTTGAGTGTTTTAAAAAAGAATAGTTGTTAATTTGTTTAAATAATAAGTTTCATAGAGTTATAAATTATTTTAGTATTTTATAACAAGTTTTCTGGTAATTCAAACAAGTATTCGAAAACAAAAACTTAATTAGGAAAAATAAAAAATCTAGAAGTTGAAACAATGAGAAAGAGGAAACAATAAAAGAAGTTTCAAATTCTTTTCTGGAGCACCCAAAAAATCTATTTAAACTCTTTCATTCTCAAAAAGAGGGGATCATCATTCTTATTTCTTTTGTAATTGTATTCAAATCAAATTGGGGGAAAAAGCATTCTGCGTATATAGAGGAAAATAAATCTGATCAAGGAAGCTCTGAAGGATTTTGGCATTCAATTGCATTAAGGAACGAATTTTTCCAAGTTCTTATTAATTCTTAGTTTCATTTGTGATTATTATATGTTGTATTCTTGATGAATTGTTTTAATTATCAAGTTTCTAGATGTAGATTGTTAAATAAATGTTCTGTTCTATATAAAATATACATACATATATATATATATTTTTTCACTGTATATTCTCATTGTAGATTGAAAAGATTCAAACAATTTCTGATTGAATCGACTGCCATTTTTAGACTGATTGCATTCTGATTAAAATGATTCAACTGTATCAATCTCCCTGCCTTATTAATCAATTTACATGGATTGAAACATAATATATATATGATAGCGAATTTATATGAGAAAGAAATAATCGCATCTGTTAACATTTTGAAAGAAATATAACATATTCTAAATATGTTTTTCATTGCATTTAATTGGAGCAATCTTAGCATGTTAGATCTGCATTTTAAATTGAAAAGATCATAGCTTTCAACGGCCATAGGCCGATAGCATTCGATAAAGGAAAATGACACCCCAAATGGAGCCACAGTCCTAAGGGACTGTGAGCCCATTTGGGGAAGTCACTATTAAATTTGAATCTAAAATCTTTGAATAGTTTAACTCGTCTCCAGTAACTTTAATATTTCATTTCATTACAGCCAAATTTATACTGTCATTGATATATATATATATGATGTGAATGTCTATTATTTATATTTTGAAAATTTGGAATGATTACTGTGAAAGAAAAATTCAAAGCTTTTCAGTTTAATTGTACATTTAATTGTGTGTGCGTGTGTGTGTGTGTGTGTGAAAGTATATTGTTATATTTTGACAATTAGAAACAAATATGATGAAAGAAAATTTCACTTCTGAATGAGTTTAATTGTTTGAGTATATATATATGTTCTTTTTATGTAATATCTGAAAATGAAATCATTACTCTACATAAAAGAATTATTCTTTTTCATTTTTTTAATAAGAAAGATTTGTAGGAATTATCATTGAAATCTTATCAAATGTTATTACATTTCAATTACTTTAGTAAAACTTAATTCTGAAAGGAAATACATCATGTTTTCTTCATTAAATTAGGGAAATAGAAAATCTTTCAGAAATAAATCTTTAAAATCATTTAATTTTTTTTATTTGGATCTTAGAGATTTTTTTTGTAAAACCAAACATATGTAAAATAAAATGCCTTGTAAATTACATTGTACGTAACATTGTAAAGTATGAACTTTTGGGACAGGATGCCGAATGTGGATCTACAGAGATGATAGTTTTACTTTTTCTAAAACTATCATTTATTTTTTATTTTGCTTGGCCAAGCAACTGTACATTGAAATAGATGGTTTTGTTTTAAAAGCCTAGACCTTTGTAGTCTCTGCCACATCTTGTTGCAAGAGTTTATGTCATTTTAGGATTAGGATGCATACAGGCAACAACCACGCATCAAGAGATTCCCTCTTGCTTACAATGTTTCAGGTTGCTAGGCTCCTTGTGCAGGGTCGGTGCTTTCTTCGAGCTATGAAGAAACTAGGGGAAGTTTAGTACTTCATGGTTGGGTGGAAAAAGCACCTCAACCACTCTCTTGGACATGGTTTGTAGATGATTAGAGGATCGAGGCAACCGAGCTATTATTAATATGATATTTGTTATATTCTTGTATGGCCTTACTGGCAAATATTGAAAGTTGTATCATAATTCTTGATAAACTATTCTTGTGTAGCATTGAAATAGATGCATTGTAACACCAAGTTGGGTGTATGTAAACTGATATGTAATCCATCCACGTATATGGATCATTATTTGTATTCTTGAAAATTCTTGTCATAAAATGAATTATTAATGGTTGATTATTTTATCTGTGTAATATGTTTCCTTTTCATATTTTAAGTTAGTAAGATTTACGCACCTTACGTTTTTATTCTGTTTTAAAACCTACAAGTCAGATCATATTGTTTTGTTATATATATATATACCTAAATTGACCATATATTTCCTACACCTTTGGCAGGTCTGAAATACCCTTTTTACCTACATATCTTCTCCAAATTAATTAAATAATCTAATTATTTAATTAATTTCCCCTCTTCAACCATCCAAAACCGAATAAATAATCCTTTCATTTTATCATTTCCTCACCTTTCCATAATCCTCTCACATAAATAAGCCTTTGTATTTATTAAATCCCTTATAAATCCATAATAATTGCCTAATAATGTCCTAATTGAGACTTAATCCTAATTAGTACCTAATCCAAAACTACCTCACAACTACCCAACTACCTATCCAACCCTTTAAATAAACCTATATCTCTCCCACTCAAAAAGGGGAATCCTCTAAGCAAGTACATACTGTCAATATATTTCTACTTCCAATCTTCTCCTATCCAACTAAATCCTTCCTGATCGCTGGTTATTGCTGATCTTTGAAGGCAGCCCACATTTAATCCATGATCAATTGAAGAACAATCAAACAAGGTATTGGGTGCACTTGTTTTGTTCTATCCTATGCATAATAATTTTGTTATTGATTTTAGGATTCTTATGTTGTATTGTTGAATCTTCTTATATTTTCATTAACCAATTTTTTGAGCATACATTTCTAGCACACTCGGTGGGACCCCACTTCCCTTCATCTAATCTTTTTTGGGAAGTTTTCCCCTTCTTTTTCATCATTTTTGTGCAGGTTTGTGCCTTTTTTGGAAAAAAAATCCTAGTTTTTCAAGATTTTATCATATCTTTCAGAATAATTGTATTTTTTCTACAAGATTTTAACAGGTGTTGGGTGATCATACAAGGAGACTACATAAGAAAAATCAGGTCTTTATCATCTATTTTGAGTGATTTATCACAATTTTTGGGGTTGTCATAAATCAACAATAATGGGTTCATATCAGAGAATATTTTTTATATCTTTACAGTTTCAAAAAGCTCTTCCAATTTTCATGGGGGTCTGTTCTTTATTATTTCATTTTTGAGGTTAAATTGGGGGACAAATAATCCAATCTTTACAAACTGTACATTTTTCATAAATCCATAGTTTTGGGCACATATCAAAGAATTTTTCAGGTTTTTTTACATTTTTAGAAAGATCTTGAAAATATAATAGGGGCTTGTTCTTTGACATACAAAACATAGCTAAAAAATTGGATCTATGTTTACTATGAAAATAAAATCTGAAATTTCAATCCTGATGAACATGTCCTATACTGTTTCATTATAGCATTACTTGCCGATCTTTCCAAGGACTTGATTTGCAACTTTGAATAATACACCTTATCATCAAATCTCAAGAGAATACCCAGGTGCACTTGAACATAAATTTCCTCATCCTTATTTGATCAAAATCATTGTTTTCAATCTCACATTTGGATTTGTGCTTGAAATGAATCATTGTTTACAATCTCACATTCAGATTTGGGCTTAAAATGAATCATTGTTTCCAACATCACATTTGATTTTTTTGGGCATAAAAATAACAAGTGTTATCTTTGCTTGGTGGATTTTAATTTGATTTTGGAGTGTGTATGCTCTTCCCTTGCACTTAGTGTGATCTTGGGAATCAAAAACATCCCTTAGTCCCATTCACTTTCACATCACACTTTTCATTTTCTAAAGGTTAATAAATCTTGTTTGTGTGAATAAAGTACATGTGTATGCTCTCCTCTCACACCATCTAGTGATCTTGAGGATCAAAAGCATCTCTTGATCTACTTTTGTCATCCTTTATTAGGAGGCTTGCTTGGAGACACACCACTCCAAGGGATGACCTCAACTCTAGTGTTCCAGTGGAGTATAGAAAGTGAGGAGTGAATCGAAAGACACACCTCTTGGAAGTTGGAATCTTCTCATTCAAGATAAGCCCCTAAGAAATTTATACCTTGGGGAAGTGAAGGTAAAGGGTGGGTTACCCTCTTCTACTGGCTATTTGGCATTGCTTTACTTTCATTTCACAGATTTGGGCCTCAACGTACCTTTTGTATATAGAGGATGCTCTTAGAGAATGTGTGTATCCTAGATTAAGACCTCTTGGTTGCACCCAATTGAGTAATGTTAGGCTTGTTGATGTGTGTGAAGGTGAAGGGTGGGTTACCCTCTTCTACTAGCTATTTGGCATTACTTCACTTTCATTTCACAGATTTGGGCCTCAACGTACCTTGTGTATATAGAGGATGCCCTTAGAGAACATGTGTATCTTAGATTAAGACCTCTTCGTAGCACCCAATTAAGTAATGTTAGGCTTGTTGATGTGTCTTCAACTATCTTCATAAATCACCACAATTAATTTCAAAAATCAAGTATATCATTGTCTCTTGTGTGTGATCATATGCATGTACATGTGAAATATTTTTTTTGCAAATTGCCTCAAATCAAGCATCCAACCAATCTAATCCACTCAACATATTCAAGTCATCCACATCCACTTAATCATCATGTTACCATTTTTCACTTACAACTCAAATTGGTAGAGCTGGTACAGCAAGTTCATTTTTAAAGTGAAGGTTTTAACATTTTTCTGCTATGTTTTATTTTACATAATCTAGGTTACATGTGGAGTGCAGTTATTCAACAAAGAGAAAAGAATTACAGATCATCATTCATTTGCAAAAAGATGCATAAGAGATAAGTTATTTCATTTCACTATAATGTTTATCCATTTTACAAATGAAATACATAAAAGAAATAAACATTGCATTGAATGAAAGAATGATAAATCAAATGTCCCACACAAGCTGTGGGAATAGATGAACAAGTGTAAATATAAGAAATATATTATGCATCTAAGGATAGAGGAGAGAAGGATCATAACCATCATTGCCTTTAGTGTCTTTAGTTTTCAAGGATGCCTTTTGTCCTTGCTCTTGATCTCCGACAAGAACCTACAAAAATTAGAAAAAGACCTATTAGAGCTCTGGTTATGATTTCCCTATGTGCCGATCAAAAGAGGCATAATACATTGCCTATAATGCACTGGATCAAAAATACATTATTCAAATACAGAGGAATTGAAAATGAAACAATCATTGAACTTCATTGTTTTATCCAATCTCTTTGTTTCATATGCAGGTATAGGATAAGTCATGTAGTTGTTTGAAGACAAATCAACCTGTTGTGTCAAGTGGGATCCCACAAATGTTGAGCCCAGCATGCTACCCCTGAATCACAAAGGGATGGAATGGAATGGAGATCATTATTCTTATGCATTGGTTTCGAGAACATGACATACTCATGAGTGTAGTTCAAAAATGAAGTGAAACCATAAAGATGAACTGAACTCATATAAGACAGCCATAATGATATAATTGCAAGATATACATAGTGCATACTGCCTTTAACTGTCAAAATTCTAATTATATTTTAATCATGAGTTCTCTTCCACATAATTATGCTTCTGCAGAATAATAAGTTGATCAGAGGTGCCTTATTCAATATCATATGTTGCAGAGAAAGAATCAAAGTGTCACATTCATCAATCAAGCATAAAGAAGAAATGACTGTGTGGATATTAAATATACCCTGCCATTTCAATGATACAAAATGGTCCAAGAAAGGGGAACAACATACTTTTATCTATTTCATCTTGAAAATAGTATAAACATAATGTCATATATAGCTACAGTATTGATTAGATGTTATGACAACCTTCTGGTGTGTAAAGAGAATGAGTGTAGAGTGATCAAATGAATGAGTGCAATGGAACAACCATAATTGATGTAGGATAAGGCAATCAAATGGATGCCACAGAATGAATGGGGTCAGACCCCTCAAAACATATATGACAGGAGCAGCATGCGAATTGTGACTACAATATACAAATGGGGCACATGAGTAATATTAAATGCACTTCATCATGATAAAGGAAGTAAAGTCTTAGGGTTCATCAATAGGTGGCACTAAACTCAAATCATATGTCATCATCACAATACAACCTGTAAATGCAGATGAGGAAGACATCATATTATCCTTGTTGCTGATCAAGAAAATAAAATATCTAGTGCCAACATGGAAGTCATAGCAAACCAAGATAAAGATTTCAAATGCTACAAGAGGTACAAGAAGAAAAGCATGTGTTTAGGTTCTTTCATTTCATCATTAAGTGTTGTTTTTACAGTATGTATATGGAGTTTCTTTTACAACTAAGCTAAAACCCATTTGGGTTTCACTCCAAACTGCTAGTATAGAAGAAGATAAAAATTCTAACCCATGTAAGGAAAAGAAAATATCCAATTACAGCCATGGTGGCCCTCAATGAAATAATACTTAGAGATTCAAAGTAGACCCATGGTCTGTAGTGGGGCATATCATTTCTTTGAAACATGGGTTAAGCTGAGAGTTCATTTGTGTAGGGTTTAAAGACAAATATAGCACCTAGGGTTTTATTTTCAAAATGATAAGAGAAGCATATTTCTATTAGCAGCCAAGCCTAGTAAATATTCTTAAAAAAAATGCAAAGAAAAGCCTTATTTTACAAGCTTCCAAAACCCATATGAGATTCTTTTACATGGTTCAAATACAAACAGTTTCTTCATGTGGGTCAAACCCAAATTGGGATCTTAGAAAAAGGAAAAGATCATGCAAAGTCACGGCCTTCATAGGCCATAAAGGTTTATGTTTTATTGTTACAAAAATAAAGAGGATTTCAGTGTATTATTATGTAGAGTTAAAGACGCAGAATCATGCTTAGGGCCCAAGCTCATGTGAAGGAGAAATAATAGCCAGAAAATATAACTGTAGCCATGGCCTTATAGAGATAAACCCACTGAATATGCATGTTTGGATATATTTTCTTCTACTCAAATGCCATATCCTGAAGAGAATGTGAGATTCAAACAATGTAGGGTTAGAGAAATGAAACTCACCTTGCCAGACACTTAGAGTGGAAGGGTTCTTCTTCCATTCTTTTGTTTCATTTTGCTTTCCAATAGAGCTCAAACACTTGTAGTCATGGCAACCCAAACACAGGGGATAAAATGACAAAAATATAGAGATTAAAAAGTGTACAAATCCATCAAAAACAATCCAAAGGTCACAGCTTGGAAAGCCATTTTCATCTCAGAAATCTAAATAAAATCAAAGAATATGAGTCATATTTGCATTAGACAATATTTTACCTTCATTTTCTATATGGAATCGATGGAAATTCTGCTCAGAGACATTAGGAAATTGAATATTCTTAAGTTCAAACCCTAGCTATGGCGGCACTGAGGCAAAGCTCCATTTTCTCAAAGTTACAAGTCAAAATGAATGTGAATTCTTAGGGGCTCGAAGTGTTTTGTCATTAGGGTTTCGATGAAGCCCTAACTTGAATGTGATTTTTATCACATTTGTTTAATTTTCAAATACCACCGAGGGTAATAGGGTCTTAGGTCATCATGACTTTAGAACAAATATGCATTAGACCCTTTAATCACTTGGGGTAAATCATAGTTGGATGCCCATGGTCACCGTGAATACACCTTGCTTAGGAATTCATTCTTAAAACCCATTTTGGTCCGCTTAGAGATAGATCACATACCAGTCATATGCCTTCAAAATTTTTGCAGATCAAATAGAAGATAAGCCTCATAGGCTTTATTTTTTCAAAAACTATATTATGCCCCAAATATTTTTATGATTTTTTATAGAAAAATCAATTGATATGTAATGTATATACTTGGTGAAATTATAAGTGTTGTATGTTCATTTTTTGTAAAAATCATATTGAACCAAGATATAGTTTCAAACTGCAATAACAATGTAAGGTTTTGTTTTAAAGTAATGATTTATAAATTTCTTTAAAATTAAAACTATTTTACACAGTTAAAACAAAGAAAGCAAATCAAATGTTCTTTTCTGGATTTGCTTTATTTTGGGGCAGATATAGATAGGGATTTGAGTTTTTCTGGGCAGACAAAGCAAATTTTTGGTGGGGGCTACCTTGGAGAAGATTTTGGCAACTTTCACATATAGTTTGGAGGTGATTTGAGGGCTTATTTTTTAGCTTTTCTGAGGAGCTTGAAAATGAATCAAGATACTATTTTTAGGAGATTTTTTCCTAGCCTTTTAGGGAGATCTTTCCATAGGATATATGGCAGATGGCTAGTGTTTTCTTAGGGTTCCAATTCGAGTCAGAGTTAGAGATTTCTAGAGGTCAGAGTTTCAATTTCCAGAGTCTTCCTCTCACACTAAGTGAGTTGTACTTTCAGATTTTGTACTCATTACTCCTTCTAGTTTATAGAGTAGCAGTTTTTCTTCTCATATTTCTACCAATTTGTAAATTGATTTGATGTTGCATTGTAATAGCCATTTATCCTTTGTTTTGTGTTGAAATTTGTGATGGGTATGCAAGTTTATTATTTAATTCAGGTTGCATGTTGTGTTTTGATGAACCTTCATGTGAAATATTAATGAATTAAGTATAATTAAGGGTTGTGAGAGTTAAGTTCTATGATTTGATATTGTGGGTAAGATTTGGTAGGAAATTAGATATTGGTGCATCACCTTAGGAGTTAGTTATTTTTTTTATTTACAATTATCCTTCTATCCCTTTTCCCTCTGCAAGTCATATAGGTTAGGAAAACTATAAGGAGAACTAGCTCACTTTGGAGATTCACTCTCAACATAGATTACCCACAATCTGAGAGTGATTCCATGTTACAATAAGATAGCTAAGTTTATCTTTGCTATGGGTGCAATCCTGATTGCCAATAGTTTTTGGCATGCCCAATGGGACTCTAAAAGTTCATCCAGAGAAGTTTTTCAATCCTCAAGGCTATTGTCCTAGTACATGCAGCAACATTCTAGCCTTTGGAGGCTTTTTACAATATACCTGGCGACTCATTTTCTCTGGTCTTACATGCAGATTAGTGTTTCTAGCTTATGAAAATGAGGTCTAGTTCTGATCTATTTGACTATTTATAGCTATCTCCGCTAAGAAGAAGAGGTAGATCAGCAAGCAGAATAGCTTATTCATCAAGGATGTCAAAATCAACACCTTCGAGACTCAATCTGCCAACTCCAATACAGAGAAGCAGGAGTCTGGTGCTGATAGTGTAGATACCCATAATGGCTAGGCAGTTCGCATTTGTGCCTTTTAATGGAGGCAACCCGTTACAACTTGCCCAACGTGATGACATTCCAGTTGTAGCCCTCAAAGGACTATCATATTTCACCGGAGAAGACCACACTAAAGCTGATGAACACATTCAGGATGTGGCAACTCTGTGTCCAGTACATAGTGTTACCCAAGAAAATGTAGAAATCAGATTATTGGCTGCATCATTAAAAGGGAAGGCTTTGCAATGGTTTAGAAGTCTTGCAGAGAACTCAATAATGTCATGGGATGACCTAGGAGATGGATTGCACAAACATTTTGAGGACAAGTCTGACCACCTCTCATTGTTGGAGCAGTTGAGTACCATCAAAAGAGCCCCCATGAACACATGGAAGATTTTGATTACCAATTTTAGAGGACTTGGGATAGAATCCCCACAACGGTAAAGCCTCTTCCAAGGCATGTATTTTTGTTTTATCTTAAAGCTTTGAACAGTGAAATTTTTGTAGTGATCCAATCTATGGGAGGATCCACCCTTCCTGATTCTTTTGAAGTTGTTGTTAGAGCAGAAAATTACCTTATCCATGTAGGGAAGATAGCCCCAAGGCTTCCTTTACCCATTTTTCTAGAAATCCAGCCACCTGTGCCCATGACAGTTCCCCCTTTCGTTGTTGTCCCAGCTATTCCAGCGATAGGAAACTAAGTTGTAGCCCAAGAAGCCACTGTTCCAGTCCAAGAATTCCAAGCTCTTAATAACACACTAAAATCCATTGCAAATGAGTTGGTAAGTTTCAAGAAACATAGTGGGCAAGAATATACGCCTTACCAAGCCTCGTATCAGCCTAATCAATAGAATAGACAACCTTTCCAAGCTGATCCTCAAGGTCAAAGAAGAAATTACAACCCTCGACCTTTCCAATCTTACAACCCTAATGCTACCAGCATTTCAAAGGAGCTTGTACCCACTCAAAACAACTTAGCTCAAGATAGTGACTGGTGTTATCCATGTCACCAACCCCATAATCAAACTGCATGTATAAATGGTGTAAGAAATCAGGCTCTTATGGTGCAAAATAGTTATGCAAGTTCGGAAGGTGTCTCTGGTGAAGTTTCAGCATAGCAAAATAATGCTGATGTGGCCTTAATGAACTAGCAAGATACTGATTTCTACGGTCTAAATTATCCTCAAGGCCAAAATTAGCAAAATACACCTATTTCAGCCAACACAAGGTCAAAGCAGATGGCTGTAGATCTTAACCAACAAGTTGTAGTTGTACATCAGCAGCCTGCAAGAGATAAATTTTAGACTTTTCCATCACAAGCTACCCCCACAGTACAACAAAAGGTGTAGATCCTTCAAAAAGGACAAGTTGCACCCAGACAAAATCAGTCACAAGTATAAACATAGCCTTTTCAAAGACAGAATGATGTTACTACTATGAAAGGATAGCAAAAGGTAAATCCTATTTCTTTCAACATAGTAGATCATCTTAAGAAAGCTACAGTGAGTATGTCAGTAATGGATGCATTGCGTATTCCTGGCCAAAAGAATCTACTAAAAGAGGCATTGGCTAAACTATCAATTTCTGATTGTTCTAATCAAGAAAAGGCCAAAGTTATACTTGCCAACAGCTTAGAAATTAAGAGTGAACAGCTAGCAAACAAGGTAAAACCTCCTCCTTTTTACCTAAGTTTGATTATTGGTGGCAAACTTATTCATAATTACATGATAGATTCTAGAGTAAGTAGTTATGTCATGCCTAAAAGTCTAGCTGATTCATTAGGATTAGTCTATGAGCCCCTTTCAAAAGGAGTGGTCCAGCTAGATGGGTCTGTTGTTAATACTATAGGAATAGTTAGAAATCAGAAACTTACACTGCATGCTTGTCCTAATTCTTCCATCCATTAGGATATTTACATCATTGATCTGCCGCCTAACTTTGCTATATGCCTTTCTAGGGAGTTTACTGCCAAATTGGGTGGGTTTTTATCTTCTGATTGGTCCCACTTATTTTTTAGAACAAGATATGGTACAAAAGTAACCATAAAATCTGAACCACTTGCAAAGGATCATGTTGAGCCCTATGTCCCCAGCCTAATAAATGCTAACCTCTACATCACCCATGGGCAGAAGGATCAATCCATGAGCCCAGATCCCAGTGCACCTATAGAAGATATAAATTTAGATGACTAGGTAGCTAAAGATCATGAAGATGACCCTTTCCATCACACTGATGAGGTAGGAATAGGCATTTATATGATACAGGAACCTAATGCAGTGATTCCTAATCTGATTAAGGACCAAAGTCATTCTAAACAGTAAGAAAATCAACTTTGGAAATTGTACTTTGACAGATCAAGGAACAAAATAGGAGCTGGTGGAGGTACTGTGTTGATTTCACCTGAAGGAGACAAGTACTATGCAGCTTTGAGGTTTGCTTTCAGCTACACAAATAATGTGACCGAATATGAGGCACTGATTCACGGTCTAGAATGGGCTCAGAAAAGAGGTATAAAATGTTTACAAGTTTATGGTGATTCTGAGCTGATTGTAAACCAACTTAGGAATTTGAATGTTACTAAGAATGACTTGCTCAAAAAGTACAAACATCAAGTTTGGGATTCAATTGAATTTTTTGATGCATTTAATCTGTTTTCAATTCCCAGAAATCAAAATAAACATTCAAATAGACTTGCTGGTCTGGGATCTCAGTTTGAGATTCTGGATTAGATTCATAACATAGAGGTATAGCCATATGTCAAAGTGGTTGTTAGATGATATGTTCCTGACAATAGTGTTTCTTGGTAAGTCTTTGACAGCGATGAGAAAATATTGAGTTTTTTTAGTGCAGAAGCTAAATTTGTAGTTGATAATCAGCATAAGTACTAGCAGCAATTTGATAATTAGATCATGCAGCTGAGATCTAACAAGCTACCTAAAGGACTGGTGACACTAGAATGAGTGTTTAATTCAAATGATTAGTTTACAAAAGACAAGTGCAACATGACTGTGAAGCAGGATCACTATGAGACAGTGGAGATATTCAAGGATAAATTGTTGAAATTGGGAAAGGTATGTATTAAAGATGAACAACTATCTTTTGTTAAGTTATGTCAAGAGTTTTTTGATGCTTTTGCATGGGAATATAAGGATTTAAAGGGGTTTGATCTTGGTTTAGCCCAACATACCATTGAATTAGAGCCTAATGCCAAGCCTGTTAGGCAGAAGCAAAGACCCCTTAACCCAAAACTTGAGCATCTAATGAAAGCTGAGCTAAACAAGTTGATTGAGAGAAACATAATATTCCCAATCAAGCATACATCCTAGGTCTCCAATTTAGTACAAGTCAAAAAGAAGAATGGGGAGATTCAACTTTGTGTTAATTTCTATGATCTAAATCAGGCTTCATTGAAAGACCACTACCCCCTTCCTTCAATGGAACAAATATTGCAAACTATTTCTAGTTCTGACAAATATTCCTTGTTAGATGACTATTCAAGTTATAACCAGATCTTGGTGAAGGAAGAGGACCACTATAAAATTGCATTTACGACTAAGTGGGGTACCATGGCCTACAAAAAGATGCCATTCGGTTTGTCCAATGCAGGGACAACCTTTCAGAGGGCAATGGATATGGCCTTCCATGGCCTTATGAACAAAATAGTGCTGGTATATTTAGATGAAAACATTTATTTCAAAAGAATTTAATGATCATTTTGACCACTTGAAGCAGATTTTCTAGAGATGCAGATAGTTTGGAGTTTCCCTGAATCCTAAAAAGTGCATATTTTTAGTTCATGAAGGTAAACGCCTTGGCCATATTGTTTCAAAGCACAGTGTTTCTATTGATCTCAAAAGAGTGTCAGCAATTCTAGATTTACCACTACCTACACATAAGAAAGTCTTGCAGAGCTTTCTTGAAAGGATTAATTTTGTGAGGAGATTTATTCCAAACATTACTGCTTTATTACAACCCCTCACTGCCATGCTAAAGAAGAACATAGCTTTGATTTGGACTAAGGAAGGAAAAGGAAGCTTCGAGAAGATCAAAGAAGCTATCACAGATGCCCCTACCCTCATTAATCCTAATTATGAGAGGGATTTTATTTTATATGCTTTTGGAGGTACAAATACCATTTCGGTAATGTTGTGCCAACAAAATGATGAAGGCTTGTGATGTAGGGACTTCTGGAGGTCATAACTTTTGACTCAGATGTGGGTTTTCTATGAAATTTTATAGGTGGATGTGTTATAAGGTGGCATGTGATTTCCCAACCCACCCTAGTCATTTGGACCCGATCTTGGCACTTTTCGGGGCTTGAAACTTTCATCTTGGCCCTCGAAATGGCAATTTAGTGTTTTTTCCTATTTTTTTAAAAGTTGCTTTTTTTAATAACTCGAAACTCATGTTTCGAATTTATGATGTTAGTTGGCTTTTTGTCCTACCTTAGTTTTAGGAAGTTTTTGAGAAAAAATTGGATTCTCAAGATATGAATGTAAAATTACCTAAAATGGAAAAATTTGACAATTGTCAAAATCTGCCAAAAAAAGGTAATTTTTTGTTTTTTTGGATATAAGAGATTTTTCTCTCATTGTAGAAGCAGAGTTGCTGAATAGAATTTTTTTTCCAGTGTTCCAAATCTTTGGATCTCACATGATTAATGGCACAATTTTATTGAGTGTATGATGTTGGCTACATCATTTGGTATCAGAGCAGGAAGATGGCTAGGAGAGGAAAAGGAAGAGATGGTCTTGCCTAGATGCATAGAGAAATGCAAAATCTATAAAGGCAAGTAGCAGAACTTACAACATGGATGGAAAACCAAAGACTGGGTAGAGGAGGAGATGAATTTGATGAAGAGATAGGTCGAGGAGGTGCAGATCAAGATACAAAACATTAAGAAGAAGAATTAGAAGGCATGAGTTTTGAAGAGAGGATGCTTAGGGCCTTAGAAGGGAAAAATGAAGGGGTCAAGGTAGATGTTTCAGATTATGTAGGTAGTCTTAAACTAGAGGAGTTGATAGACTAGTTGAATGCCATGAGAAATTTTTTTCAATGGAAATCCATGACAGAGGAAAAGAAGGTGAAATTTGTATGCACCAAATTAAAGGGTCATGTAATGATTTGGTGGGATCATCTTCAAAAGGAATGAATAAGGAAAGGCAAGGATAAGATTAGGACATGGAATAAGATGGAGAAGAAGTTGAGAGAAAGTTTTTTACCAATAGATTATGCGCAAACTCTTTTTCGTAGGTTTCAAAATTTAAAGCAAAACCTCTCTTCTGTGCAAGATTATACAAATGAGTTTTATACATTGTCTATACATATAGAGCATCAAGAAACTGATGAACAAATGGCTGCTGGATATGTGAATGGCTTGAAATTCTCTATTCAAGATGAATTGAGCATGCATCGACTCAACAGTATGGAAGAGGCTTACCAATTGGCTCTAAAGGCTAAAGAAAAATAAAATAGATAGTACCATTAGAGGAATAGAGGAGGAAGAAGGGGTACATCAACCCCATTTCGAGGAGGTTCAAATTATGGCAGGGGAGAGTCATCCCATGTATTGGAAAAATAAGTAGACACTCGACAATATCCTTCAAATAGAGAACGAGGAAGGGGATTTCAAAGAGTAAGAGGTTATGGTGGTGGTAGAGAATGGGAAAACTAGAGAAGGCCTTTCACTTGTTTCAGATGTGGAGAAGAAGGTCATAGGGCATTTGAATGCTCAAATTATAACATGCAAGAAAGAAATCAAGGAGGACAACCTAGGGTGAACCTGATTCAAATGCAGCATGAAGTGGAAGGGATGGAACTGGAGGTTCCACCAGATGTGGGAGAAAGTCTTATGATGAGAAAAGTAATGGTGATTCTAGAGGAGGAGAAAACACAAGCCAAAAGCTCTGATGGTTCATGGCTTTGAACCAACATATTCAGAACCAGATGTACTCCGAGTGGCAAGGTATGTCAAGTTATTGTTGATGGAGGTAGTTATTAAAATATGGTTTCTAAAGAAATGGTAGAAAATTTGAATTTACACTATGAAAAACATCCTCATCTGTACCGCATTGCATAGTTTAAAAAGGGAAATGAAGTCATTGTTTATAAAAGATGCCTAATTAAGTTTAGCATAGGGAAGATCTATTAGGATGAGATATGGTGTGATGTTGTCCAAATGGATGCCTATCATGTGTTATTGGGAAGGCCATGGCAGTATGATAGAAAAGTTATGCACGATGGAGAGAAAAACACATACATACACCTTTTGGAAAGATGGCTCTAAGGTGATTTTATTGCCTCTCAAGGATGAAGGAAAAGATGAGACAATGTTGTCTGAAAGAGATCTTGTTAAAGAATTAAAGGTGATAGGATGTTTCTATGCATTAGTAGTAAAAAAGGTGAAGAGGAAGACATTTCAGTTCCCCCAAAAGTAGCAGAGCTATTGAAAGAATTTGTTGATGTTTTGCCTAATGGTCTACCGCCAAAGAGAGATATTCAACATCATATTGATTTGATTCCAAGAGCAACTCTACCCAACCAACCAACTTATAGGATGAATCCAACACAACATGCAGAGTTGAATAAGTAAGTAACAAAACTAATAAGTAAAGGTGTAGTGAGAGAGAGCATGAGCCCATGTGCTTTACCTGCATTGTTGACCCCAAAAAAAGATGGAACATAGAGGATGTGCACTGATAGCAGAGCAATTAATAAGATTACCATCAAGTATCAGTTTCCTATACCTCATATGGAGGACATGATGGATGTCCTTGTAGGGGCCAAATATTTCAGCAAGATCGACCTATGAAGTGGCTACCACCAAATCCGGATCCGAGAAGGGGATGAGTGGAAGATAGCCTTTAAGACTGGAGATGGATTATATGAGTGGATGACTATGCCATTCGGGTTATCAAATGCACCTAGCACAGTTATGAGATTAATGAACACTATACTATGACCTTACATTCGTAGGTTTGTGGTAGTTTATTTTGATGATATTTTGGTATTTAGTAACAACAAAGAAGAGCACCTACAACACTTGGGGATCATCTTTGGTGTGTTAAGGAAGGAGAAGCTCTATGCCAATTTGAAGAAGTGTAGGTTCATGCAGGATAGTTTAGTTTTTTTAGGCTTTGTCATTTCTAAAGATGGTGTCAGAATGGATCCAGAAAAGGTTAGGCAAATTCTAGAATGGCCTAGTCCAAGCAGCATCACAGAGGTAAAAAGTTTTCATGGCTTGGCCACTTTCTATCAAAAGTTCATTTGAAATTTCAGTAGTATTGTAGCTCCTATAATAGATTGCACCAGAGGAAGGGAGTTTGTATGGACCAAGGATCCTGAGAAGAGCTTTAAGTACTTGAAGAAAAAGGTAACAAAAGTACCTATACTTGCATTGCCAAATTTTGATAAGGTATTTGAAGTAGAATGTGATGGCTCCCATGTGGGAATAGGTGTTGTTCTTAACCAAGCTAGAAAACCTATAGCTTTCTTTAGTGAAAAGATGAATGAAGTGAGAAAGAGTTATTCTACTTATGATTTGGAATTTTATGCAATTGTTCAAGCATTGAGGTATTGGAGACATTATATAGTTCCCCAGGAGTTTGTATTGTTTATAGATCATATTGCACTGAGATACTTGAACACACAGAAAAAATTTGAATAGTAGGCATGCCAAGTGGGTTTCTTTCTTGCAGGGTTACAATTTTGTGTTGAAGCATATGTCTAGAAAACAAAATTAGGTTGCAGATACGTTAAGTAGGCATGTTGCACTTTTGACCACAATGGAAACTGAGGTGATTGATTTTGATGCCATCAAAAATTTGTTTAAGTCAAATGATGATTTTTGGGACATTGTGGAACAATTGAAGGCACCAGTATCTGGTAACTTGGATCACTTTAGGGGTGAATATTTTATGCAAGATGGGTATCTATTTAAAGGAAAACAACTATGCATACCAGCTGGCTCTATGAGGGAAAACATTATCAAAGAATTTCATAGTAGTGGGTTGGGTAGACATTTTGGCAAGTACAAGACAATAGCCTTGATAGAAGATAAATATTACTTGACAAAGATGAAAATGGATATAACTAAGTATGTAACAAGGTGTAGAATCTGCCAAGTGGCTAAGGGACATTCACAAAATATAGGGTTTTATATGCCATTACTAGTACCAACTGCACCATGGATAGTTTTGAGCATGGACTTTGTGTTCAGATTTCCACATACTCAACGAGTTAATGACTCCATTTTTGTAGTTGTTGATAGGTTCTCCAAGATGGTTCATTTATTGTCTATAAGAAAACTAATGATGCAACAAGGGTAGCAGAGTTATTTTTTTCAAAAGTTGTTCAACTACATGGTGTTCCAAAGACTATTACCTCTAAAAGGGATACCAAATTCCTCAGTCATTTCTGAAGGACTTTATGGAAGAATATGGGGACTAAGTTATAGTTTAGTAGTGCTTATCATCCTCAAATGGATGGGAAAATAGAGGTAGTCAATTGGAGTTTGGGAAATTTGTTGAGGTGTACTATTGGAGAAAAGCTAAAACAATGGGACGTGGCATTACCCCAGGCTGAATTTGCCTATAATAGTTCTGTTAATAGATCAATGGGAAAGTCCCCTTTCTAGATTGTGTATGGTAGGAATCCTCAGGGTGTTCTAGATTTGGTACAGCTACCAATGAAAGATAGGGTCAGTGATGATGGGGAAGCATTTGCAGAACACCTTCAACAGTTGCAGAAAGATGTGAGACAGAAGTTGCAGGACAGTAATGAGAGGTACAAGAATATAATGGATACTAGTAGGAGACATCAGAAATTCAATGAAGGTGACTTAGTGATGGTAGATTTAAGAAAAAAGTAGTTTCCTACTAGAACATACCACAAGTTGAAGTACAAGAAAATTGGTCCTTGCAAAATTACAAAGAAGATCAATGATAATGCATATGAGGTCAGTTTATCAAATGATCTCGATATTTCTCTGATGTTTAATATTTCTGATTTATATACATTCCATGGTGAGGATGATGCTGAAGATAGTCAACTAGAAGTGGCATGGCACCACCATATTCCCCATAAGAAGGAAAAGATTGCACAAGTTCTTGATAAGAAAACTATCTACACTCGACAAGGGCATTACAACATGTATTTAGTACAGTGTGAAAGATTTCCAACCATAGATAGCACATGGATTATAGAGTGGGAAGTGCAGAGGTTAGATCCAGTCAAATGGCAATAGTTTGAAGACAATCACTTGTAGGAGTTGCATTCTTTTCAACTAGAGGAGAATGATGCAGGGACTTCCGAAGGTCATAACTTTTGACTTGGATGTGGGTTTTCTATGAAATTTTACAGGTGGATGCGTTATGAGGTGGCATGTGATTTCCCAACCACCCTAGCCGGTTGGACCCCATCTTGCCACTTTTTTGGGGCTTGAAACTTTCATCTTGGCCCTCCAAATGGCAATTTAGTGTTTTTTCCTAGTTTTTTAAAAGTTGATTTTTTTAATAACTCGAAACTCATGTTTCAAATTTAGGATGTTAGTTGGCTTTTCATCCTACCTTAGTTTTAGGAAGTTTTTGGGAAAAAACTGGATTCTCAAGATATGAATGTAAAATTACCTAAAATGGCAAAATCTGACAATTGTCGAAATATGCCAAAAAAGGTTTTTTTTTGTTTTCTTGAATATAAGAGAGTTTTCACTCATTGTAGCAGCAAAGTTGGTGAACAGAAGTTTTTTTTCCAGTGTTCCAAATCTTTAGCTCTCACATGATTAATGGCACAATTTTATTGAGTGTATGTTGTTGGCTACATCAGCTTGGAGCAGCCAAAGGCATTTTGCATCCAAGTACTACATGACTATGAGGTAAACTATTCTTTTATTGAGAAGCATGTTTTTGCTATTATTAGAAGTCTCAAGAAATTCAGACACATGCTATCTAATAACAGAATTCATTTGATGGTTGCCCACCCAACTGTTAAGATCTTTTTACTTAACAGAGATATAAATGATAAAAGGGCTGGTTGGATAACCAAGGTTATGGAATTTAATGTTGATATTAAGGTAACTAAGCTGATTAGGGGCAAAGGATTATGTAAATAGCTTGCTGGAAATGAAGGGTATAGTCAAGAACATGAAGAGAATATAGAAACAGTACCGAATAATAGTGAACCAGCTGCTGTACCAACTCCTACAAACAGCTGGGTACAATAGATGATGCACTATCTACAGACTGGTCAATGCCCCGAAGGTTTGGATAGGGCAGGAAGAAGGTATTTCAGGTTACAAGCTACTCCTTATGTTATTATTCAAGTTGTTTTATATAGAAAAGATTTTAATGGTGTATTTCTGAGATGTATTAAACCAGATCAAGTTGATAGACTGTTAGAAGAGTTTCACAATGGACCTTCCAGAGGCCACTTTGCAGCAAGGACAACTACCTTGAAGATTATGCAGGCTGGTTATTACTAGCATGATTTGTTTAAGTATGCATTTGCTTGGGTAAGGAGGTGTGAAAAATTCTTATTATTTGTAGGTAAGCAAAGGCTTGCAACCTTACTTCGGCATCTTATCAAAGTTGAACAGCCATTTGCAAAATAGGGTCTTGATTTCATAGGACTAATAAACCCACCTTCAAGTGCAGGCCACAGGTGGATTTTGACTATCACAGACTATTTCACCAAGTGGATTGAGGTTGTTTCTTTAAAAGAAGAAAATGAATCTATTGTTTTAAGTTTCTATTAGGACTTGGCATCAAGATTTAGTACACCAGATTCAATTATCTCTAACAATGGTTTAAATTTTATTGGTTTGAGGATTTCAGATTGGTCTGTTAAAAATAACATCTTTTTGAATACTTCTTCTAACTATTACCCACAGGGTAATGGACAGGTGAAATCCACCAATAAGAACCTGATAAGGATCATCAAGAAGACTATTGAAGACAACTAGAGAACATGGCACGAGAAGTTGAAGTTAGCTCTTTGGGCTGACCAGATCACTCCCAAGAGAGCTACTAGTTGTTCTTCGTATGTGCTTACTTATGGTAAGGAGGCTAGATTGCCCATTTCAGTAGAGTTACCAACTTTGACTTTCATTAAAGAACTTGAGCTTCTAGAGTAATAGCCTTTAGTAGTAAGGCTAGCTCAGCTTATGGAATTAGAAGAAACAAGAAAATGAGCCTTGAGGGAGCTTGAAATCCATCAAGCTCAGATGAAGAGTTCCTTTGATAAGAGAGCAATACTGAGAAGCTTCATTGTTGGTGATTTAGTTTTCAAGTGGAATGAACTAAGAAGTAGACCTAGAAAGCATTTCAAGTTTGATGCAATTTTGGATGGGCCTTATGTAATCACAGAGTGCAAAGAAAATAATGCATTTCAATTATCCAAGTTGAGTGGAGAGGTGCTGCCTATCGTAGTTAATGGGATCCACCTCAAACATTTCTCTGAAGATAAGTACTGCCTTGTATCATAGTAGAGTAGTGTTACAGTTAATAAGTGCTCATGCACATTTACTTTCAGTATTTTTGTTTTCGTAAGTGTTGCTGCACAAGTTTTCTAGCCTCCAGGGCCTTCTAGTTTATTTTTTAGTTTGGTTTGCTTTTGTTTTATGCTGTTGTTTGCACTTGTTGAAGTGCTGAGTTTCAGTGTTTTCTGAGTTGGAGATGAGCAGAGTATGACTCAATGCCCAATGGATTTTCAAGGTAGCTAGTCTTGATGCTTAGCAGGCAAGCATATAGAAGAAGTTGCCAGAAATGTTACCATTTTTCACTTACAGTTCAAATTGGTAGAGCTGGTACAACAAGTTCATTTTTAAAGTGAAGGTTTTAACATTTTTCTGCTATGTTTTATTTTGCATAATCTAAGGTACATGTGGAGTTCAGTTATTCAACAATGAGAAAAGAATTTCAGATCATCATTCATTTGCAGAAAGATGCATAAGAGATAAGTTATTTCATTTCACTACAATGTTTATCCATTTTACAAATGAAATACATAAAAGAAACAAACATTGCATTGAATGAAAGAATGATAAATCAAATGTCCACACAAGCCATGGGAATAGCTAAACAACTGTAAATATAAGAAATATATTATGTATCTAAGGATAGAGGAGAGAAGAATCATAGCCATCATTGCCTTTAGTGTCTTCGGTTTTTGAGGATGCCTTCTGTCCTTGCTCCTTATCTCCAAAAAGAACTTGTAAAAATTGGAAAAAGACCTGTTAGAGCTCCAGTTATGATTTCCCTATGTGCATATCATAAGAGGCATAATACATCACCTATAATGCACTGGATTAGAAATACATTATTCACATATAGAGGAATTGAAAAGGAAACAATCATTGAACTTCATTGTTTTATCTAATCTATTTGTTTCATGTGCAGGTATAGGATAAGTCATGTAGCTATTTGAAGACAAATCAGCATGTGGTGTCAAGTGGGTCCCACAAGGGTTGAGCCCAACATGTTGTCCTTGAGTCACAAAGGGATGGAATGGAATGGAGATCATTATTCTTATGCATTGGTTTTGAGAACAGGACATACTCAAGAGTGCAATTCAAAAATGAAGTGAAACCATAAAGATGAACTGAACTCATATAAGATAGCCATAATGATATAATTGCAAGATATACACAGTGCATACTACCTTTGACTGTCAAAATGCCAATTATAGTTTAATCATGAGTTCTCTTCCACATAATTATGCTACTATAGAATAATATGTTGATCAAATGTGCCTTATTGAATATCATATGTTGCAGAGAAAGAATCAAAGTGTCACATTCATCAGTCAAGCATAAATAAGAAATGACTGTGTAGATATTAAATATACCCTACCATTTCAATGATACAGAATGGTCCAAGAAAGGGGAACAACATACTTTTATCTATTTCATCTTGAAAATAATATAAACATAATGTCATAGATAGTTGCAGTATTGATCAGATGTTATGAAAACCTTCTGGTGTGTAAAGAGAATGAGTGTAGAGTGATCAAATGAATGAGTACAATGGAACAACCATAATTGATGTAGGATAAGGCGATCAAATGGATGCCACAGAAAAAATGGCGTCAGACCCCTCAGAGCATATATGACAGGAGCGACATGTGAATTGTGACTGGAATATACAAATGGGGCACACAAGTAATATAAAATGCACTTCATCATGATAAAGGAAGTAAAGTCTTCAGGTTCATCAACAGGTGGCACTAAACTCAAATCATATGTTATCATCACAATACAACCTCTAAGTGCAGATGAGGAGGACATCATTTTATCCTTGTTGCTGATCAAGAAAATAAAATATCTAGTGCCAACATGGAAGTCATAGCAGACTAAGATAAAGCTTTCAAATGCTACAAGACGTACAAGAAGAAAAGCATGTGTTTAGGTTCTTTTATTTCATCATTAAGTGTTGTTTTTATAGTATGTATATGGAGTTTCTTTTACAACTGAGCCAAAACCCATTTGGGGTTTCACTCCAAACTACTAGTATAGAAGAAGATAAAAATTCTAACCCATGTAAGGAAAAGTAAATATCCAGTTATAGCCATGGTGGCCTTTAGTGAAAGAATACTCAGAGATTCAAAGTAGACCCGCGGCCTATAGTGGGGCATATCATTTCTTTTCGACAGGGGTTAAGACGAGACTTCATTTGTGTAGGGTTTGAAGATAGATACAGATGGAATTGAAAAGATGAAACTCTTTTCCTCAAACCCACCTAGGGTTTTATTTTCAAAATGATAAGAGAAGCATAGTTCTATCAGCAATAAGCCCGGTAAAGATTCTAACAAAAAATGCAAAGAAAAGCCTTATTTCACAAGTTTCCAAAACCCATATGAGATTCCTTTACATGGTTCAAATATAGACAGTTTCTTCATGTGGGTTGAACCCATTTTGGGATCTCAGAAAAAGGAAAAGATCATGCAAAGTCGCAGCCTTCATAGGACATAAAGGTTTCTATTTTGTTGTTACAGAAATAAAGAGGATTTTAGTGTATTATTATGCATAGTTAAAGACACAAAATCATGTTGAGGGCCCAAGCTCATGTGAAGGAGAAATAATACCCAGAAAATATAACTGTAGCCATGGCCTTATAGAGATAAACCCAATGAATATGCATGTTTGGATATATTTTCTTCTACTCAAATGTCATATTCTGAAGAAAATGTGAGATTCAAACAATGTAGGGTTAGATAAATGATACTCACCTTGCCAGATACTCAGAGCCGAAGGGTTCTTCTTCCATTCTTTTGTTGCATTTTGCTCTCCAATAGAGCTCAAACAGTTGCAGTCATGGCAGCTTGAACACAGGGGATAAAATGACAAAGAAATAGAGATTAAAAATTGTACAAATCCATCAGAAACAATGCGGATGGTTAGAAGGAAACAATTTTGATATTTTGGTATAGAAATAAGATAGTAAGGGGGAGTGCCATGTAAAAAAAGTTAAAGAAGTTTTTGACTTGGAAATAGTCCCTTTGCCATTGATGTCAAAGGGGGAGATAAAGCAATGTGAAAAATATGCTTTGGTAGAGAGAATAAGATATGTAAAAGAAAGGGGGAGAGCAAGTTTGTGGCAGAGTTCAGTCTTAATGGTTTTTCACATCATATGTTGCCATCAATGACAAAGAGGGAGATTGTTGCAAGTATGTGCAGTTGCTGCAATTAGTGTTGTCATTGATGTCAACATGTTAGTATGGTGTTGTCATTAGTGTCAACTAGTTGAGCAGAGATAAGGATAAAGGGTGGATTCAAAGAGTAAAGATATAGTGGTCCAGAGAATAGAAAAACTAGTAACATCATAGGACAAAGATAGTGACAACAAAGGATAATGGTACAGTGATCCGAAAAGTGATAACTAGGCATAAGGATAAGGAGACAAGTGTGTAGATTAGTTTGATTGATAATTTTGCAAGAGGGCACAAGATGACTTTAATCTTCATAGAAGACTACTGTGCAAGAATATTTGATCTAGTAACAAGATATGTTATGAAATTTGGTTAAGTGTCTGTCTGGTAAAACTAAGCTACAAAGTTATGGTAATTTGGTCCATGTTGGTCTGCTATTGAATATCTTGCTCTGAGATTCTAACATATGGTTGTTGATCATTGTATACATCTAAATCCAAAATTTTGCTTACTAATGATCTCCGATGTGAAAAATGTGAACAACAAAAGTCCACCCTAATAGAGTACAGTTGTTTCTGATATAGAGCATGTAAGTAAATGGATCCACATTTCTCTACCATGAAATATCTTTCTTTGTAGTTGTAAGCTGTTGATAGTGAATATTCAGAGAATCCAAATCCAAAGTTTTAGGTCCTGAAGTCCTTTGGAATGAGAGTTATAGTTGAAAGAGTATCACACTCTGTATAGATAGTGCATTGACAGTACCAGTGATGATATGACATACTCTGTATTTCACCACAAGTGAGGTGTTTGCTATGTAGATTTCAGGATAAGTAATGAATGTCTATAGCATGTATATTCCAAGTTTTAAGTAATTTGGAGGTCTACATACAGTTTTGTGAAATGACAAATAGTTTATATTGTTCTTGTCCTACCAATGGAGCCAACCTAAAGGTGTTGATGTTGTGTGCAGGGTAAATATGCATTGCAAAGTTAAGTGGCAGCTATTTTACGTCCATACCAACCTATCTCAATGTTTTAATCTTGGCACGGAAGCATGTGTGTGAAGATTTGCAGCCGACAAGTTCTATATTGTATACTTTGCATGTTACGACCAATTAGGTTGACGTAATTGATGTTGTGAAAGAGGAAGATATATATCAAGGATTTTTTTCAATGTTTTATTAATGTGGATATAGAGATGTGATCTATGTGATATGACTAGTGCCTTTGGATTGAGTAAATGCAGAGCAGTGCAGTTTGGTGTTTGAGAACAGTGTGATGAGTATTGTTTTGTGCTTTGAGCTTCATTGGAAATGTACTTCATGAATGTGTTAGATCTAATTGTAAATAGTTGAATCCTAGCAGTGAGCCACCCATTCTCTTCTATCTCTTTCTTTCAAGATAGTGATGTTGATAACTGAGACGGGGGGTGAATCAATTATCTTAATTACTTCAACTTTTTGATCTTCCTTAACAATTAATGCAACATTAAATCATATAAGAAAACATAACCATGAAATAGAAATAACATCAATACACATGACACAATGATTTTGATGTGGAAAACCTTGTTAAGGGAAAAACCATGGGGTGATTAACTGAAGATTGTATTCTCTGTTAAAAGAATAAGATAGTACAAAATGGCACTTGCTAATTAGGGCTCACTGCCTGAGCACACTACTCACAAAAGGCTCACTACCTACAAGAGACTCACTGTCTACAAGGTATAAGGTAACAAGATACTTGAACTGATGAGAAGCATCCACACATGCTGAGGTTCAGTTTCAGTTAGGCTTAATACACTGATCTGTTGCACTTCATTCTTCCTCTTCTTAGGTACTGTTGTCCAATCACATACCGGACCTGTATTACTGCTTCCAAATAGTTCTCTGGTTTTCTTTGCACTTCATATTTCACCACACATACTTTCACATCCAAATCCATCTGGTATAAATATCCACACCAATGATTTTAACACCTTTCTACTTGGCATCTAGAATAGTCAATGTTTTCCCAAACTCTGATCTGTCAGCTGAATCCTTACTTATCAAGTGATGCGTATCAAAGAGATTCTTATAGAAGTCATCAATCATGTCAGCCAATCATGAATGATACCTTAAGAAACTTGATCACCATCAATAACTCATCCGGATTAAGGTCTGATGCTCTGTCGGTCAGTTCTTCCTCTGTCAACTCTACCAAACAAGAACCCAACACTTAGGTGCTCATATCTCTTCACTCTTTCATCACCAGAGGCTCAATCTCTGGAATGTATCAGTCAAGGTACACATCTTGACTTCCTCAATTCTGTACTTTACTAAGATACTTCAACTGAGAGATCCAGACATGACTGTCAGACCTTGCCACATGCTCTATTCTTGCTTACCAGACCACAACACTCTTCAATCTAACTTCCGGTATAGGCACACCATGTCTTGTGGATGGGTGGGATGAACTTTGTTGCCATCAATGACAACAACCATGAGGCTACACTGTGTCTCTTGCCAACAATCTCCCCCTTTGGCATTGATGGCAACACTTAGTGAAAAATGACTAAGTGTCACAATACACTCCCCCTTGGCTGATGCTCTGTTCTAATATACACTTTACTAGAGCTCCCCCTTAGTTGAATTCCATAGTTTTCACTGCTCCTCACTCCCTATTTGACATCAATGGCAAAGGGTAGGGTCTGCACACCAAAATTTCCCAAAAACAATCTATACTTGGCCGCATAAACATATATACATGTTTTACTTACATATACTGAATTATATCTATAAAAGTGATTTTCAACTGTACCAGTTTTGTCGCCCAACTCTTCTTCATCCTATCCAAAATTGAGATGTGACCACTCAATAGGAATACAAAAGCTTCTGCCCTTTTTAGATCTGTCAGATCACTGGTATGGGATGTTGTCTAAGCATCAGTTAGGGCCTCATGCATGGCCTCTAACTTAGGGATAATGATCCCTCTAAGTTCACTTAACCTATTTATTCTATTTTTCTTCTCGTTCTCAAGCTTCTTTATTTCATTTGTGACTACAATAGTCTAACACTCTTGATTGATTATGGAAGAGGAGAGAGGATCAAAACTTTGAGATAAACTTAATAGTTTATCCTCTTGTTCTTTTACTTTCTTCTCAATGTCCTTGGTCACTTTAGGCTAGGATAAACAAAATTTATATATATCTCCACCATCTTTAAGAGCATTTTCGAAGCTCTTTATTCCAATATCCATAACTCTCCTATCATTGGTTATTAGACCTTGTACTTCAGAGAATCTCTTTCCCAAAAAATCCTTCTGGACCTTTTCTTCTACTAACTTCTCTAAGGAATCAAAATGCATATGAACAGAATTTACAAAAGACTTTAGATTACCGGATGTCGAGGCCGAAGAATCCTTTTGGAAGGATGGCATGATATTCTCCAATACACCGGATGCAGCTTATATGAGATCACAGTCTTCTATGTGAGACTTCAGGAGTTTTTCTTTTTCCTTTGCTTGAGTAAAGGATGCTAGCTTCATGGTTTGAACTAGGGAGAGGGAATCAAAATTGAATGGACCTTGAAGCAGTTCTAGTTCATCAAATTCCATCATCTCTTTGGTCAAGAAATCTTTGACAGTTTTTGCAGTGTCTCTTGCCGGAGACAGAGTCTTCTTTCCTTCTGCAGTCTCAAAACTGTCTCCTAGGGTCTTCCTTGTTTGGTCTTTTTCCTTTTCCTTTACTTCTTCTTCTTGACTGGTTTTCTCTTTTAATCTTTCTTCTCCTTTAGATCTGGAGTCTGCAGGGGAAACCGGAGGAGAGATGTTTTCTTCTTCATGAACTTCCTCTTCCAGAGCAGAGGAATCTAAGTCCTTAGTTTTCTCTTCACTTGTCTCCTTTGCCTCTTCTATCATTGTTTCAGTAGATTCTTCTTTGTCATCCATGACAGAGGGTTCATCACCTAAATCCTCTATAATAAGAAGATTGTGGTGCAGGAGCACCTAATAGAACATCTTGGAGAAAGAAGACACAAATGATCATAGGAGGAGCCCATGGAGTCCATCAAGTCAATTGGGACATCTTACAACCAATTGTGGTATGTTGTAATAGTCAAAATGATGTAATGGTTAAATGTCCTGAGGGTCCTGGTAAGGACCCTAGGACCAAAAATGATGTAAGTTGGGCCAATAGTGCCCCTAGAGTCAAATAGAGGTGTCTAAGATCAATAATAAGGTTTAATGAACCTAAAAAAAATCAAACATGATAAATAAATAAGGTAGAAGTTCATTAAATTAGGTAGAAATTCACTAAACCAAAGTTTAGAAATTCAAATTTCTGAATTATGCATTTAAGAGGGAAAGTCAATTTGAGTAGTTTCTTTGTGGTTAAACCAACTCCAACCAATGGGGATTGGTTAAGGAAGTTAGGATAGAACTTATGTAATCATGCCAAGGCATTTGATGTACGGACAAGTACTTTGGAGGCTGTTTTTTGGTACGGCAAACTGGGAAATAATAGAAATTTTAGTTTTCTTGCATTTTTTTCTTCTCATTTCCATTGATTCTTTGTTTGTTGAGTGTTGGCAAATGTATTAGGACCTTAGTTAACATTAGTAGACTTCATTTCATGCTCTGAGAGGGGTTTTAGAGGTAGTTTATTGCTGTTTATTTTGACTGTCCTCAAGAACAGCAGACTGTTCTGTGTAGTTTGAGAGGTGACAATGCATCTTTGGGCCTTCCCATGAATGTAAGACCCTGGTTCTCATGGGATAGGTCCTTTCTAACATGTATATTATGATTCTTTAACCTTTGCAAGGCAGAAGGAGTTTAAACTGGAAGGTGATCACCATTTGAAGTCAAGGATTGCTTGTGGAAGAGCATTGAAATGGTGGCATGGTTATAGCAGCCGGAGATCCGTCTTAACAATGTGATATTTTTATGATTTCTATTGTTTAATATGATCATGGAGATGGTGTTAGACCTTTGAATGAGGTCTGGAAGTGATTGGAAGTGGGAGATCTAGGAAGCCCTAGGTTTTGAGGCCTAGAAACGAGGTTTTTTGTATTTCAAACCATAAATGTGCAAACCATCTAATAAGACCTGGAAAATCCTTGGTTTTGAACCCTTTCCTAAGACTTTTTTAGGTTTGAAGTGTGTGGGACAAGTTTGTCATAGTGTTGCTTTGTAAAATGGTCAATTTAGGCCTTGTAGGAAGATAGCAGGGTGTTAGGACAGTCATATTTTGTCCAAAACAACAATATCTGAGTTTGGGATATGTTATATAACTTGATAAAGGGTATCCAGATCAGTCATTATATTTTGATGTTCTTTGGGAAAGTTTGGGGAAAAGTACAAATTAGTCACTGAACCAGACTACAAGGATTAGGCCTATTTAAGGGGAATTGTCAAGAATCTATCAAATTGGTTTGTGAAACCTTTGGAACCTTGTTGGTTGGGGTAGGTTGAGACCCTAGAAGGTGCTAGAATTCATCTAAGAAGTTGGAATCCAAACTTGAGCCCTTTGGTGGAGTTTAGGACAAGAGGAAGGCTAGAGAAGTCTTATTGGTTGAAGCCCACAAACTATTGAAACCCTTTGATCTTGTTAGATTATCTTTGGAGACCTAACACCTCTGCACCTGATTGAATCTTTTATAAGCATTCTGGAGGATCTCTTCTATTTCTTTTGCCACTTTGTCAGTCTCTCCAAGCATAAGTTGATTAATTCTAGCTTTGCACCAAAACTCATCCTCGCAATCTTTGAAGATCATATTCATTTGTTTCTGAGTGATTGAAGGATAGAGCTGAATAGCAATCTGTTCTTGAATTTCTAGATCTTTTGCTTGGGCATTGTTCTTCCTTATTTCAAGTTCCTTCTCTAAGCTTTTGGGAATCAGAGATATAATTTCAATGAATGCTTTGTTGTAGATGTTTAGATACCTGACTGTGGTATCTTGCAATATCTTCTGATCAGTTTCATTATATTCATCATAAAATTCAACCATTGGTTGTAAGTTCCCATCCATAGTAATTGATTTGATGATATCATCAATGCGGAGAGTGGGTTTTTCAACAAATTCCTCTGCCTTCTCTTCTTTGTCTTGATCGGTAGAGGGTTCACTGGTTGTTTTCTTCTTCTTCTTCATTTTCTTTACTTCCTCATCTGTCTCTATTTCTTCATCATCCCTAAGGCTTGTGTATGATCTTTTGGCCTTTGTCTTTGTTCTCTTTTCTCCTTTACCGGATGATTTTGCTTCCGGTTTTGATGCCTTTGAGTTCTTAGCAGTGGCAGGTGCAGAGCTCTTAGAGGATCTGGTCAGGGAGGGGGCTTCTACTGAGCACTTTCTTTTTGTTCTTCTTCCTTTTCTTTCTCTGCCCTTTCCATCTTCTCTCTATTTGCATCAAGTGCCTCTTTTGATATTCCATGCCTCTTGGCAAATTCTTCTACTTCCCTCCTCACTTTTCTTTTCATTTCCGGTTGTCTTAGCTCCACATGGATATTCACACTTAGCTCTTCAAAGGTTCCAAACCTTTCTGCCTTAGGATCCTTAGGTTGACTAAGCATGTGTTGAACATGTTGCTCTACAATTTTCTCATCTACTTCATACCCCATTGGCATGATCCAGACTGTCCTTGGCTCTACTACCTCCATTAGGCATTGATCAGTTTCTACCATAAAGCATACTGTATCCTTATACTTTTCAACTAGAGATTGGTGGATTCTCTCTCTTGCTTGCATCATACTCTAAAAGTTCTTGAAGTAGCCCCATAGTGTTGTATTCTGTGCCTTGGCATCACCTATTCCATGCAAATAATCCCTGATTTGTATGGCTATTGGTCTATCATTTTGCCACATCCAACCACTAGATCTGGGTAGCTCATTCATGTAATAGAAAAATAGGCAGAGTATCAAGCCACCGTATTTGAAAGAGTTCATCTTGTCCTTCTTTATCTTCTGTAGATTCTCCAAAAGTTGGTTTAGGAGAAGCTCACAAAGATCATAGTCAGCATTTTCTTTTAGCATCTGATAAGTTGTATCAATTGCAGTTCTGGGTACTAAATTTTCCCCGCTGGAGTGATATATCTTGTAACCAATTATCATGGATGCAAATTTGATATCCGGATCAGTGATATCTTCAATTGTCATTGCTCTCTTATCAAATTTTGATCCAGTTGCCTCACTCACTATCTGATTCTTGATAGATTTGAGAGCAGGTATCCCACTGGATGAGTATAATCCAGTAACTACCCTAATGGCATCCTTGGTTATATTGAATGGCCTCATCAACCATATAAAGTTATCATGCATTCTACTTAGAACATACTGGACCCATTCATCTTCTGCAAAACAAGGGAAACGAATGCACTATGCAAAATGTTTGTCGTGGATAGCCTTATACTAAGGTTTGAGTTCAAATGAGTCATCTATTAACTGATTGTGATAGATATCTATCAACTTGGATTCCCCAAAATCTTCAATGTTCACATGAATGTCTGCCCTAACGTCTTCAACATGCAAAACCCCATGCGGAATGCTGGAAAATGCGCCTAAGGGATCCACTTCTAGAGATTTGTAGGTATGTTTCTTAAATTTGGGGCGAGGCCTGTCATAAATCTTTACAACATTCAGAGTAGCCATCTTAAAGATTCAGAGAGAGTTTGATCAAGAGCAAAAAATAGCTTTTTACGCTTCTAGGTTTCACGAAATGAGCTGGATCGGATTGCGGGAAGAATTGTCTTCTGTAGTTCATCTTTGAGAGGCTTGAGACAATTTGTTTGCAGAGCTCTTTTTCTCTTCTTCTCGAATGCAAATGTACAAATGACAAGCAAATGAACCCTTTTATCTCTGAGCAAACCCTAATTCCACATTGCAATAAATACGCAACTTAAGTTATTATGGTTGCCTTGTTCTCCTTGTTCTGAGAAAGATCTTTTCTGGATCACTGAGATATACTTAGAGTTATTCCTGGTGATTGATGACAATATATCTTCCTTTCCCCAAACATTTGATCTATCCGCAGATCAAGATACCTCAAATTTAAATCATACCGGATCTAACTGTGAAGATCCTCTTCTTACCAGATGACTGTTAAACTAGATTAATCTCAGATGATTAACATCTTCAAATTCATTGCGGATCTTTCATATCTTCCCCAAGAGTTATTTAGATGTTTCTCTGAGAGCCCTTTTAGTCCGCAACCTTCCATGTGCCAATTTCAGGCACCAATTGACCGGCTAGGGGAAAATATTTTCTTTTGTGACTCCCCCTAAGTCAAAGCTCATCTATTTAGTTTCTAGAATGAATATCAGCACCAAATTCTGGTGCGGATCCATCTTCAACATTATCTATACTCCTCTTCACCCAAATCTTGTTCATCTCCCTTTGAATTTCATCCGCATTCATTTTTCCTTTTCCTTTGTCTTGGTTTTGATTATGATGTACCAGACCCTTATCGTTCTAATTCTTACTTCTGCAGAATTTGGCAATATGACCGGATCTATTGCAATTGTAGCAAACAACATTTCTTTGCATATTTGACTAGTATCCTCTTGATCTACATTGATTAGCCATATGTCCCATTCTATTTCATGCAAAGCATCTTCCATTGAATGAATTGTTCATTTGCATATTTCTACACTCATGAGATTTGTGACCATACCTTTTGCAATTAAAACACTATCCGGAGAAGGATGATTTAGTCTAGTTCATTCTTCTTCTGCACTGATTTACTTTATGACCAAAGTTATTGCATTTGTGGTAGTATCCATTGAAAGATGGATATCTTTGAGCATTTGGTTGCCTTACCGGAGGTCATCTAGGTCTGTTCCTTGGATTTCTTGATCCAGAGTTCTTCTGACTGGATCAAGAGCTTTCACCTTTCTCATACCCCAAGCCTTGTTTGTCATCTACCCTCTTCTAGCTTTGAAGAAGAACTTCAAGTTGAGCAGAGTTTATCTTGAATTTCTCTTTGTATTCATTTGTTGTTTGAAGATCCCTTTTAAGAGTGTCAATCTGATTCTCAAGTTGTTCTTCATTATCTCTAGCTTCTTCAAGATCATATTCTAGATGCCCAATTATTCTATCCATTTTGTGGCAATCTTTTGACTTCCCCTTGAGAGATTGTCTTAGATTATCTTCAGTTTTTCTTTTCTCTTCAATTTCTTGGGTGAATTTCATAACTCCTAATTCCATTTCATGTCTTACCATAATGACCTCTTTTGATAACTTTTCACATAACTTGGTTTTCTCCTTTAGATCTTCATTTGTATCATTGGCTTAACCTTGACTTGCCAATTGTTGAAGTAGTTCCTTTCTCTTTTTCATAGAGCTACTCGGTTTCTCTTTTAGCTCATTTATGAAATCATCAGCCTGTTTGAGTCTTTCCTTCAAGTTGTTGACTTCAGAGTGAGATTGCTCAAGATCATCTAGGGCAGACTGAAGTTGTTCCCTCATACCATACATATCCATTGAGATTCCCAGATCTTCTTCAAGCTGTTAGGCTCTGTTTGGAGGAACTTGGCTCTAATACCAATTGTTGATAATTGAGAGGGGGGGTGAATCAATTATCTTAATTACATCAACTTTCTGATCTTCCTTAACAATTAATGCAGCATTAAATCATATAAGCAAACATAACCATGAAATAGAAATAACATCAATACACATGACACAATGATTTTGATGTGGAAAACCCTGTTAAGGGAAAAACCACGGGGTGATTAACCCAAGATTGTATTCTCTATTAAAAGAATAAGATAGTACAAAATGGCACTTGCCAATTAGGGCTCACTGCCCGAGCATGCTGCTCACAAGAGGCTCACTTCCTACAAGAGACTCACTGTCTATAAGGTATAAGGTAACAAGATACTTGAACTGATGAGAAGCATCCACACATGCTGAGGCTTAGTTCCAGTTAGGCTTAATACATTGATCTGTTGCACTTCATTCTTCCTCTTCTTAGGTACTGCTGTCTAGTCACATATCGAACCTGTATTACTACTTCCAAATAGTTCTCTACTTTTCTTCGCACTTCATACTTCACCACACACACCTTCACATCCAAATTCATCTGGTATATATAACCGCACCAATGATTTCAACACCTTTCTAGTCAGCATCCAGAATAGTCAATGTTTTCCCAAACTCTGATCTGTCGGCTGAATCATTACTTATCAAGTGATGTGTATCAAAGAGATGCTTATAGAAGTCATCAATCATGTCAGCCAATCATGAATGATACCTTAAGAAACTTGATCACCATCAATAACTCATCTGGATTAAGGTCTGATGCTTTGTCAGTCAATTCTTCCTTTGTCAACTTTGCCAAACAAGAACCCAACACTTAGGTGCTCATATCTCTTCACTCTTTCATCACCGGAGGCTCAATCTCTGGAATGTATCAGTCAAGGTACACCTCTTGACTTCCTCAAGTCTGCACTTTACTAAGATACTTCATTTGAGAGATCCGGACCTGACTGTCGGACCTTGCCACATGCTCTGTTCTTGCTTACCGAACCACAACACTCTTCAATCTGACTTCCGGTATAGGCACACCATGTCTTGGGAATGGGTGGGATGAACTTTGTTGCCATTAGTGACAACAACCATGAGGCTACACTGTGTCTCTTGCCAACAAGTGAGTCCTTTGGTAGTGAGCCACATGTAGTGAGCATTCTTCGACAGTGAGTCCACCAATTGTATCAACCTTAACTAGTTGCCTTATTAATATATATTGTGAGCTAATCCTCACTGTGGTTTTGTTGAATATAAGGAATACTAAGAGGGGGGGTGAATCAGTATTCTAGAAAACCACTTCTTAACATGTTCATTAATCTAATTACCAAAATTAATAATATGAAAGTAGAATAAAAATGAGAATAGCAACCATAAAGACATAACACAGACACCAGGATTTTTATGTGGAAAGCGTAAAAAGGGAAAAACCACGGTGAGTGTTAGCTCACAATATATTCTGATAAAAATACCAGGTTACATAAGGCTCACTACCATGGGGCTCACTACCCAAAGAAATGCTCACTGCAGGTGGACTCACTGTCCAAGTGGACTCATTATCCACAAAGAAAGAAGGATAGAAGAGAGAAGGAAATTGGCTCACTGCCAATGGTGAACTGTTACAAATGCATCTACCACATCTTGGAGTATAGTTCCATTGAAATCTCAATACACAGATTCAAAGGTCTTTATTATTTCTTCCCTGCTTCTCTACTCTGCTACATATACCCTGTTTTCTATCCTTATTGTCCTTTTCTACTCTGCAAACTACTTTAAATCATGCACACATCAAATTCACACTATATCCACACATTCTACATTTTCCAAAGCCAAAATCAATCAAGTATATATATCCACATCAAGAATTTTCTCAAACTAGGTTGGCATGCCAAACATGAAACATGTATATAGATGTTATACCTTTGTCGGCTTGATCTTTTGCACAAATAGCAATGTGGACCCAAACAAACATACAAGGGTCTTTATATGGGTCAGGACCTATTATGCAACCACTTGGATTGATGATTCCAATCATATATCTTTATCGCATATCAATCTAAGATGACTGTCGGCTTAGCCCTTAAGTACACACACAACTAGCTTGACTGTCATACCATAAGTCTTAATGCATTACAACAAAACAAGCAATTAGCACCTAAAATAGTGTCAAAATTTAGTGCATTTGAGTTCATGAATTGGACACTTCTGCTGGTGCAAAACGCGGCGCCAAACTGCATGTTCTCTTCGGTGCTATTTTTTGCATTGGATTTTGCGCCAGATTTGGTGCTAGATTTTGCGCTGGAAAGTATTGCAAGCAATGGTGCCTCTTTTAGCACCTAGAATAGCACTGGGAATAGTGCCTAAATTAGCACCCAATTTGGCTTTCAATTTTTCTTCCATTTCTTCTCCCATTTTTGCTTCTAGTTTTGCTCCCAGTCATGCTTCCTGTTTTGCTTCTGGTATGGCATTGAAAATAGCTTCCTTTTTATCTTCCTAATTGATGCCTAGTTTTTCTTCCATTATGACATCCTTTTTTGCTTCCAATTTGGCTTCTGATTTTGCTTTTGGTTTTCCTTCTTGTGTTGCTTCCAGGTTTGCTTCCAATTTTGCTTCCAGTTTTGCTTCCAGGTTTGATTCTGGTTTCACTTCCAGTTTTGCTTCCAGATTTTCTTCTAATTTTGCTTCTGATATAACGTCGCTTGTTGCAAAATTTATGACTAAACAAATTTTAGTCATTAATTTGGTAGTATATTTAGTCAACAATTTCGTAGTATATTTGGTAATTTGGTTGTATATTTAGTCATCAATTTGGTAGTACGTATATTTAGTCATTTATTTAGTCATTGTAATCATTTAGTCACTGATTGTTGTTAACTGGTCATTTATTTAGTCATGGTAGTCATTTTTATTTACTGGTTTCCATTAATTGGTAATAAATTTAGTCATGATATGAATAATTTATTAAATACCATAAATTTTATAATGCAGAAAAAACATATTATTAAATTTGAATTAAAACATAAAAGCAAATAAATTTGGAAAACTATATATTTTATGATGCTGCCAAGTAAAGATTGATAATTCTGAGCCAATAAGAAAATGAAACAAGACAAAGCAAAGTGGCAATAAATATTTTTTCGTATTGGAACAATATAGGAAAAGAATTACAAATTATAATAAAAAAGTAGCATAAGGCTGCCATAACTAGAAAAAACTAGTTTAGCTCTATCATGTACAACAAACTACAAGGACTGGCTAAAGAAAAACTAGTTCAGCAACCACATTAGATAAAATAGCAAAATAATGGAAAGGCATGTTCGACCGATGAAGCCCTTCACATATTTTGACACTTATAAAAGAGATGTTGCCACTGAGCATTCCATGAGACATCATTTCTCTTGGCATTCTATTAACCAATTCAGGTACTTTGACTGCAGCCTTGGTGCATTCCATATTCTCCTTCACACAAGACATTGAGGTGTTACCTATGTATTCAAACAACCCTGAACCACTGTGAACAATATTTGAATAACATGGTCCCAGACAGCTAAAGCAAAAGCGGCACTTGAAATAATGAAATCCAGCTAGTCAACAACATGCTGAAGATGACAACATGGAAATGTTTTTGGTTTCATACAATTGCAGTAAAATATGAATTTATTTAAAACAATGTTTTCATGATATTTTCTTCATTACCTGAAGAAATCATAAAATAGATCATTACACAAAATCTCTACTCTTGGAATCAATCTATTCGCTTTCTCACATGGCAATACCACACTTGCCCATTCAGACTATTAAATTTCAAAAAAAGAGCTAAACAACAAACATTCAAATGACCTCCTGCATAGATAGGATCTGAAGCTCACTACTATCTTATTGTAGCCAGAGGTGCAGCATGTCCACCACATAGCAAAACATATAGAAGAAGCTTATGATGCAGAAGCTACTATTCTGGTATCAGCAAAAGTTCACCATTTGTTTTCCTAATTGAGGTGTTTGTAATGTTATAGGGTGCATTTTCCCATTTTTATCAGAAGGCTTTGCTCCAATCCAAAGTTCCATTGCACAATGCATCATTACTAGTAGCTCAAGGAATTTTTAACACCTTTTTCAATTTCACCACAAGTTTCCAATCATCATCCTAAAAAAATAAGAAGAATATTCCATTTTAGACATTAAAAAGTTGTTTTTGGTGCAGGAGCAACAACACTATCAATTCCAAAATATGATCATTTAAGGGTCTTGACAACATGATAAATAGGGAGGTCTATGAAGTTTTATGCAATTTGAGTCTTTTTGTCATATAAATAAGGTCTTTATAGACCAATATCTATGTAATAAGGTCATATGATGATCCTTGAGTATGTTGAAGTCATGTAAAAGTCCTTGAGTCATTCATTGTTTGATAAAATTCTAAAGTAGAAGGGTTTAGGAATGGTATTTGAGGGGTTTCGATATAGTCATATGATGGAAATGTGTAAAAAATGACCACATGAGGTAGTTTTTCAGTTGGAGAATGATTCAAACTACTTGCATAATGCATAAATGACTCTCAACACCTAAAGAACAGGTGTGGAACAAATTTTGGTGAAGAAAATATCAATACAAACTTTATTTCTCTGCAAAAACCACATTTGTTCCTGAAATTTCTCTTTCAAGCTGTACTGTACCTCTGTACCAAATTGTCATATCCTAAAAATTATTGGAGGTGTTATATAATTGTATTACCCTTCATTTGAATCTACTTGGAGGGTTTTTCATTTTGATTTGAGTTTGTTATCATCTATTTTCTAAAAACTGTCTTTCAATTGTCAAAAACAGGCTTTTAAAAGCTGAAATGAGGAATTAGGGCATTCCACGCTCTGTGACCATTGTATTTTTGGTGGAATGACCCCATTTGGTCTCTTAAATGTTTCATTATGGCTTCCAAGGTAGAGAATGTGGTTGGTAGGGTTTTAGGAGCATGCTCTTATATGATTTGAAGGGTTTTCATGATGAAGTGAAGGAACCAAAGTAGGGTTTTGACAAAATATTGATCGAACTAGTCTTGTGATGGATTCTTAAGTTTGTACAAGGTATTTGAAAGGTGTTTGATGAATTGATTTGGTCTGAGAAGCCCGGGTTACATGATTTTCAATAAACCCTTGGTAATTGCATTGAAAAGTGAGGGTTTCTTTGTTTGCCATGTAGATGATGAAGCCTCTTGAATTTGATTATGGATTTGGTAGTTTGGGGATGTTTGCTAAAATTTTTTTGGGGTGTTGGGGTTTAGATTGATTTTTTTAGGGTAATTTCTTTGTAATTGTGGCCTAATAGTCCTAGTTTCAACTAGGTCTATCATAGGTTTTGAAGCCTCTGTAAAAAAACAACCTATACCTATCTTTAGATATGTTGTCAAACGTGATAATGGGTACTCTAAACTAGTTTTGTTTCATTGGTATCATGCCCATGGTAAGAGTTAAGGTCTGACAAACCCTTAAGTAGGGCTACTAGTACATCAAGGCTAAGGGTAGACTTGTGGTCAAGAAGGAAACTCAGTGACTTGAGAGTGATTTAGGGGTGTTTGGTTAGTGGATTTAATCTTGTTAGATGCCTCTTTATACCCTGGTGAAGGTCTAGACCATTGTATCAAGTTGGAGACTTTAGAAGCCTAGTCCATTAAAGAGTCCTTGTATGGGTTTATGAAACCAATCTAGAAATCTAGTTGTGAAACTTTTGCATAAGTCAAGTGATTGCCACCTTGTATTGCATCAAAGAGGTTATTAGAGCTTAGGTTCTAAATTGTTTGGGGAAAGGTTGATATTTGTTACAGGTTGAAGGAGTCAAGATGCCTCCTAAGCGAAGTGCAGTTGCAACAAAGATTGACAAGCAGGCCAAAGAGTTGGAATCCTTGAAAAGAGAGATTGTTGCATTAAATTCTGTTGTTGGAGTCAACAAGGAAGAAAGTGACCAAGAGGAAGAAGCTTCTAGTGAAGAAGAGTTAGATCTAGAGGATTTGATGATGGCAAAGCTTTTGAAGGCTGTGAAAAGTGATGGACATAGCAAGATGGATTTGCCTATGTATGAAGGCAAGTTGGATGGTCAAGAGCTCTTGGATTGGATAGCAACCATAGACAACTACATTGAAAGTGAAGAGATAGATGATGATCACAAAGTGAAGAAGGTTAAAGCTTCTAGTGAAGAAGAGTTAGATCTAGAGGATTTGATGATGGCAAAGCTTTTGAAGGCTGTGAAAAGTGATGGACATAGCAAGATGGATTTGCCTATGTATGGAGGCAAGTTGGATGGTCAAGAGCTCTTGGATTGGATAGCAACCATAGACAACTACATTGAAAGTGAAGAGATAGATGATGATCACAAAGTGAAGAAGGTTAAAGCCAAGTTGAAAGGACATGCTTTACTATGGTGGAACTTTGTACAAGAGGAAAGGAAAAAAAGTGGAAAGGCCAAGATTACTTCGTGGGAGAGAATGAAGACAAAACTGAAAGGTAAGTTCCTTCCTAGTGATTATAATGTTCAATTGCTTAGAAAACTTCAAAATCCTAAGCAAGAGGACCTAGATGTACATGCATACACTGAAGAGTTTTATAGGCTAAGTATAAGGACAAGGCATGAGGAAGATGAGGAACGAAAAGTAGCAAGGTATCTTAATGGACTGAGGTATAATATCCAAAATGAGATGAGTATGACTATACCCAAAACAGTTGAAGAATGCTTTCAATTTACTGTGAAGGCAGAAGAGAAACTAAAAAGGACACAAGAGAAATGAATTAGGGGTACAAGTAGTATTTCAAGAGGTAGAGGGAGTTTTCCTATACCAAAACAATTCAATCAAGAACAAGAAGATGCTGGTAAAGGTAAGGAACAGTTGGCTAAATCTAGAGGTGGATGGAGAGGTGGAAGAACAAGTTTTAGGGGCAGATATGTAAATCAAGGAAGAGGTTCTAATATGTTTACTAGAAAGTGCTATACTTGTGGGTACTCTAAATTTGTTTTGTGGCGAGTTGGTCATCCATCCTTCAAGTGCCCTGAAATGTGTGGTGCTACTTCAATTGGGGGTGAGAGAAGAAGTGAAAAGAGAGTTCAAATTATGCAAGAGGATGAGGAGAGTGTGACCTCACTTGTGGTGAATGTTACTTTAGAGGTAGGAGAAATTTTGATGATTAGAAGGACATTGTTGCAAACACCTCAGCAAGAAGACTTGAGTCAAAGGAGGAGCTTGTTCAGGACCACGTGAAAATGTAGAGGTAAAGTATGCAAAGTTTTTATTGATTCAAGTTCACAAGATAACATGGTATCTAGGGAGATGGTAGAGAAATTGAAACTAGATACAGTGCGTCATGTAACACCATATAAAGCCTCTTCGGTAAATGATAGTCAGTCTCTTTTAGTGAATGAACAGCATCTGTGGATTTTCAGATTTGTGAATACACAGATAGGGTCCTATGTGATGTCTTACCTATGGATTGTTGGCATTTGCTATTAGGGAGACCATGGAAATTTGATAGGAAGTCATTGTATGATGGTTGGGAGAACACATATCTTATCAAGAAAGATGGAAAAACATTTAGCCTAACATCTTTGTAGGAGGATGAGAAAGGGAAAGGTAGAACCAAAATTGTCATGTTTAGCAAAAGATAGCCTATGAAGCTAGAAGAAAACAAAAACAGAGTGTTTATAGGTATGAAAACCATGGTAGATGTCATGACAACAACAAAAAGATATGAGAATAGTATGAGGACAATAAGCAACTTGTTTGTGCCAAAAGGAGACGGTAAAGTTGCATTAAAGTCTGACCTAGAGAGCAAAAATGGTTACACCCATGTAGGGAAGAAATGAAGGCCTGATGGCATATTGGTAGGGATAGTGGTATGTCCATTGATTAAGAATGGGACTGTAGAGCAAGATGGATCTACAAATAGAGAGGTCGAGACTGCTGATAAGACAGTGCTTTTGCTGACAGGGATAACAGGAGAAATAGGACAACAGGGAAAAAGTCATGGAAGTAGAAAGGATATCTAGACAAAGTAGAGGGAAGTCACAAATGTTAGAGAGGTTAAAGGATGTTCAATCAATCCAAGGCAGGATTCTCAAGTTGCTCATAAGAATGGTCAACTTAAAGGTAGTTTTCAGAGTTTACTAGTGACTGTATTTTCTACAGGTCAAAGATATTAACTTTTCCAAGGAGGAATAATTACCATTCCACTTCCAAGAGACGTGGAATAGTTTCAAGTTGGGGTGTATGGTGCAGTTGCACCAACACCATCAACTCCAAAATATGATCATTTAAGGGTCTTGACAACATGATAAATAGGGAGGTCTATGAAGTTTTATGCAATTTGAGTCTTTTTGTCATATAAATAAGGTCTTTATAGACCAATATCTATGTAATAAGGTCATATGTTGACCCTTGAGTATGTAGAAATCATGTAAAAGTCCTTGAGTCATTCATTGTTTGATAAAATTCTAAAGTAGAAGGGTTTATGAATGGTATTTGAGGGGTTTCAATATAGTCATATGATGGAAAGGTGTAAAAAATGACCACATGAGGTAGTTTTTCAATTGGAGAACGATTCAAACTACTTGTACAATGCATAAATGACTCTCAGCAACTCAAGAACATGTGTGGAATGAATTTTGGTGAAGAAAATATCAATACAAACTCTGTTTTCTATAAAAACCATGTTTGTTTATGAAATTTCTCTTTCAGGCCGTACTGTACCTCTGTATAGAATTGTGATGTCCTAAAAATCATTGGAGGTGTTATATAATTGTATTACCTTTCATTTGAATCTATTTGGAGGGTTTTTCATTTTTATTTGAGTTTGATATCGTCTATTTTCTGAAAACTACCTTTTAACTGTCAAAAATAGGCTTTTGAAAGCTGAAATGAGGAATTAGGGCATTCCACCCTTTGTGACCACTGTATTTTGGGTGGAATGACCCCATTTCATCTGTTAAATGTTTCATTATGGATTCCAAGGTAGAGAATGTGATTGGTAGGGTTTTAGGAGCATGCTCTTGTATGATTTGAAGTGTTTTCATGATGAAATGAAGGAACCAAAGTAGGGTTTTGAAAAAATATTGATGGAACTAGTCTTGTGTAGGGTATTTGAAAGGTGTTTGATGCATTGATTTGGTCTGAAAAGCCCGGGTTTCATGATTTTCAATAAACCCTTGGTAATTGCATTAAAAAGTGAGGGTTTCTTTGTTTGCCATGTAGATGATCAAGCCTCTTGAATTTGATTATGGATTTGGTAGTTTGGGGATGCTTGTTAATACTGTTTTGGGGTGTTGGGGTTTATCTTGATGTTTTGAGGGTAGTTTCTTTGTAAATGTGGCCTAATAGGCCTAGTTTCAAGTAGGCCTGTCATAGGTTTTGAAGCCTCTACTAAGAAACAACATATACCTGTGTTCAGATATGTTCTCAAATGTGATAATGGGTAAGTACTCTAAACTGGTTTTGTTTCATTCGTATCATGCCCATGGTAAGAGTTAAGGTTAGACAGGCCCTTAAGTAGGGCTACTAGAACATCAAGGCTAAGGGTAGACTTGTTGTCAAGAAGGAATCTCGGTGACTTGAGAGTGATTTAGGTGTGTTTGGTTAGTGGATTTAATCTTTTTAGATGCCTCTTTATACCCTAGTGAAGGTCTAGAGCATTGTATCAATTTGGAGACATTAGAAGCCTAGTCCATTGAAGAGTTGTTGTATGGGTTTATGAAACTAATCTAGAAATCTAGTTGCGAAACTTTTGCATAAGTCGAGTGATCGCCACCTTGTATTGCATCAAAGTGGTATCAGAGATTAGGTTATGATTTGTTTGGGGAAAGGTTGATATTTGTTACAGTTTGAAGGAGTCAAGATGCCTCCTAAGGGAAGTGTAGCTGCAAGAAAGATTGACAAGCAAGCCAAAGCATTGGAAGCCTTGAAGAGAGAGATTTTTGCATTAAAGTCTACTGCTGGAGTCAACAAGGAAGAAACTAACCAAGAGGAATAAGCTTCTAGTGAAGAAGAATATTTAGATCTAGAGGATTTGAGGATGGCAAAGCTTTTGAAGGCTGTGAAAAGTGATGGACATAGCAAGATGGATTTGCCTATGTATGGAGGCAAGTTGGATGGTGAAGAGCTCTTGGATTGGATAGCAGCCATGGAGAACTACTTTGAAATTGAAGAGATATATGTGTTAGACTTAGGGTAGACAACTGAGAGGGGGGGTGAATCAGTTGTCCAAAACTTTCTTCCAAATCAAATACTTAACTCCACATAAGCATAATAGTACATCAATCATGAAAGCATAATGCAACAAGTCAAGAGCAGATACATATTAACACACATAACACCAAGATTTTTGATGTGGAAAACCTGGTTAAGGGAAAAACCACAGGGTGATTAACCCAAGATAATATTCTCTGTTAGAAGAATAGAAAGAACAAAATGACACATGCCAATTAGGGCTCACTGCCTGAGCACACTTCTCATAAGAGGCTCACTGCCTACAGGAGACACACTGTCTACAAAAGAATAAGTATCACATACTTGAACTGGTAAATAGCATCTTCACCATGCTTGAGTCAGTTCCATTTAAGCTCAAACCTTCTGCTCTACCTTTCGCTCTTCTCTTCGCTACCACACACTCATCTCCACAAGCACACATTTGAAATGACTTCGCAATCCTTTATTTATACATGACATCAACTTAGGAACAAACATCTAAGTTGGCAAACAACCACAAGAACATTCACAAGGTGTATAATTCATCCAGTCGGCCAGTCACAGAAAGAACACCTTCATCCGGAAGTATTTCTTCAATTCCAGGCTCCAACTCTAATGCGGACCATCAACATGAACCGAACATAATCCAAGGACCTCCACATGCTTTCCTGAATCACCAAGAACATTTACACTTCCTCTACTTATTGAAATCCTTCTCTCCTTCATCCAGAACCTCAAGAACACAGTCTGTCATCACTGTCACAAAGGAATAGGTTCTTCCAAACCTTCAAGCCACAAAACAATCTACTTGACACTTCACAAGGACATCCTCAAGACTTCCTCAAATCTGCAGAATGGGATAATCCATTACCGGACCTATCTATCTCATTCTGTCACCACTGACCACCTGCCTGAACCGGTTCTACTTGAACAACCATAACTTCTTTAGATCTTCATGCGGACCTCTAAAAACTTGACTGGAGCATCTCAAGACTTATATCTACAAACCCTTTAAACCACATCCTCTGATCCTCAACCTATCTTGGATTTTTACCTTGTTGTCATCACTGTTCTTCACTGTTCCTGAATGAGACTAATTTTCTCAATATCCTTAGCACACAGCTCATCCAATCCTTCACATTAATGCAACATGAGTATGTTGACATCAATGACAACACTGGTTAAACCCATACTTGCAACAAGATGATGATCACAAAGTGAAGAAGGTTAAAGACAAGTTAAAAGGACATGATTTACTATGGTGGAACTTTGTACAAGAGGAAAGGCAAAAAGAGGGAAAGACCAAGATTACTTCTTGGGAGAGAATGAAGACAAAACTAAAAGGTAAGTTCCTACCTATTGATTATAATGTTCAATTGCTTAGAAAACTTCAAAATCTTAAGCAAAAGGACCTAGATGTACATGCATACACTGAAGAGTTTTATAGGCTAAGTATAAGGACAAGGCATGAGGAAGATGAGGAAGGAAAAGTAGTAAGGTATCCCAATGGACTAAGGTATAATATCCAAAATGAGATGAGTATGACTATACCCAAAATTGTTGAAGAATGCTTTCAATTGGCTATTAAGGTAGAAGAGATACTCAAAAGGAAACAAGAGACATCAATTAGGGGCATAGGTAGTATTTTAAGAGGTAGAGGGACTTTTCCTATACCAAAACAATTCAATCAAGAACAAGAAGATGCCAGTAAAGTTAAGGAACAGTTGGTTGAATCTAGAGGTGGATGGAGAGGTGGAAGAATAAGTTTTAGGGGCAGATATGCATATCAAGGAAGAGGTTCTAATATGTTTTCTGGAAAGTGCTATACTTGTGGTGAGTTTGGTCATCCATCCTTCAAGTGCCCTGAAATATTTGGTGCTACTTCAAGTGGGGGTGAGAGAAGAAGTGAAAAGAGAGTTCAAATTGTGCAAGAGGATGAGGAGAGTGTGACTTCACCCATTGTGAATGTTACTTCAGAGGTAGGAGAAAGTTTGATGATCAGAAGGACATTGTTGTAAACACCCCAGCAAGAAGACTTGAGTCAAAGGAGGAGCTTGTTCAGGACCACATGCAAATGTAGAGGTAAAGTATGCAAAGTTGTCATTGATTCAGGTTTACAAGATAACATGGTATCTATGGAGATGGTAGAGAAATTGAAACTATATACAATGCCTCGTGTAACACCATATAAAGCCTCTTTGATAAATGATAGTAAGTGTCTTTTAGTGAATGAACATGCATATGTGGATTTTCAGATTGGTGAATACACAGATAGGGTCCTATGTGATGTCTTACCTATGGATTGTTGCCATTTGCTATTGGGGATACCATGGCAATTTGATAGGAAGTCATTGTATGATGGTTGGGAGAACACATATCTTATCAAGAAAGATGGAAAAACATTTAGGCTAACATCTTTGCAGGAGGATAAGAAAGGGAAAGGTAAGACAAAAATTGTCATGTTTGGAAAAAGAGAGTCTATGAAGCTGGAAGAAAACAAAAATAGAGTGTTTATAGGTATGAGAACCATGGCAGATGTCATGACAGCAACAAAAAGACATGAGAATAGTATGAGGACAATAAGCATCTTGTTTGTGCCAAAAGGAGACAGTAAAGTTGCATCAAAGTCTAATCTAGAGAGAAAAAATGGTTACACCCATGTAGGGAAGCAAGGAAGGCCTGATGGCATATTAGTAGGGACAGTGGTATGTCCATTGATTAAGAATGGGACAACAGAGCAAGATGCATCTACAAATACATAGATCAGGACTGCTGATAAGATAATACTTTTGCTGACAGCGATAACAAGAGAAATAGAACAACAGGAACAAAGTCATGGAAGTAGAAAGGATATTTGGACAAAGTAGAGGGAAGTCACTAATGTCAAAGAGGTCAGAGGATGTTCAATCAATCCAATGAATTATTCTCAAGTTGTTCATAAGAATGGTCAAATTAAAGGTAGTTTTCAGACTTGACCAGTGACTGTATTTTCTGCAGGTCAAAGAAATTAACTTTTCGAAGGAGGAATAATTACCATTGCACTTCCAAAAGACTTGGAATAGTTTCAAGTTGGGGTGTATTGTGTAGGAGCACCAACACCATCAACTCCAAAATATGATCATTTAAGGGTCCTGACAACATGAAAAATTGGGAGGTCTATGAAGTTTTATGCAATTTGAGTCTTTTTGTCATATAAATAAAGTCTTTATAGACGAATATCTATTTAATAAGGTCATATGATGACCCTTGAGTATGTTGAAGTCATGTAAAAGTCCTTGAGTCATTCATTGTTTGATAAAATTCTAAAGTAGAAGGGTTTAGGAATGGTATTTGAGGGGTTTCTATCATGCCCACATGTCCCATGCGCTCACAACATGCATCACACATGTCATGTCCACATGCGCATGTGGTCATGACATGAAATATCAAAAAAAATTTCCACACTTCCCTAGAAACCCCCTCACATGCACAAGCTTGCTCGGTGGTGTATGCTTAAGGCATAAACAAATCAGTTGTCAGTAGGGTAATACGCACATGTGCGCACATCCATACGCAAGAAGGCCAACAAGGGGGTCTTCACAACGCGGTTAACGTCGCTACAAGGGTTGAACTTTCTAAGCTTCTAAACCCTAGATTCTGAAAGAATCCGGCAGCATAACACCTCTCGGGCATGAGTGGGATTTAATACACAAACACTACTCTTAATACGTGGCTCCCTGACAGGGTGAACAAACTTCCTACAACTCTCTAATTAAAATAAATTTACACTTGATCTCATTTATGGACCATTTTTCAACAAAGCCCGATCATCCATTCTCTTTACCGTTTTCTAAAATTTAATATTAATTTATCCTCCTTCGGACTTAGCATTTTCAACAAAGCCCGTTCATTTGCCCTCTCTTCTGTTTCTTTGAAATTTAATTTTGATTATAATTCTATCACGTTCACTTTACCGTTTCTCTGAAATTTAATTTTGATTGTATTTCTATCATGATCACTGCATCCTTTACATTATTCCTAATTTCTTGGTAGACCAAATCACTTTAACAGGGTTTACTAACTTCGCTTGACTCAGTCTCCAAAGTTTCTGCTCCATGTTTCATCTCTATGTTTGAATTAATTTTTGATAAACATCTTGTTCCCTATCAGGAATAAAGGTACGTCAACCTACTTAGTTCTCTTAGCCCAGTTCAGAAATGCTGCGCATTTTCTCCTCTTTGTTTCCAAGATTAGCTTTTCTTTCTTTTTCTCTCTTTTTTTCTTCTCAATTGGACATTTTCTAAATCTACAGTTGAGTTTACAATGGCCACACATGGAATGCCTATGATGGCTTGTTTGCATTTATATTCATAGTGTCTTTTGTAAATGAAAGGGTCATATTTTTCCTCTTCATTTTCCTGATATTTAACTTGTGATAATTGTAGGAACTTCTGAAATACTCTTTCTTATAAATAAAGTGTATATATATATATATATATATATATATATATATAAAATATCCCCTTTTAATTTATAAATATATTTTTCCTTTGTCATTATGAATTCCCCCAAATAAAAATTTCTTTCTTCTTTTTATTAACAAATCATGGCCTCTCTTTTAAATTTATAACAAACAATTAATATATATATATATATATGTTAATATTTTATGGTATTTGAATATAATAGGCTTTTCTTTTTATAAAAACCCCAAACTATATGTTCATTTCATAGTTTATTTTGCGCTCGTGAAATAACCCTAACATATTTTGTTTTGCTTATGGAATTGTGTAGGGTTTGGATGCAAGGGCGGCGGCAGCCATGGAGGGGGATTCGATGCTGGTGCTAGGGCAGAGGCCATCATTTGGAGTTGTCGTAGAGGGGAGATCAAGCGGCGGATGGAAAGTATGGCCGCAGGGAGCGGAGGTTGGGAGGCCGCGCAGTGGTCTCAAGCGGCGGCGGTAGTCGAAGGAACCACCGTGGTAGTGGTGCGAAGGACGGACAGAGGGAGGCCGCGGGGTTCGGTGGAGGTGGGCGGCAGTCTGCGACAAGAGGTGGTTTGTGGAAGCCGCGACGGGAGGTAGTGTTTCGCAGGGTTGTGAGGTGTGGTGGCCGCAGGGAGCGGCAAGGGCAGAGCACGGAAATCAGAGGCCACGCAGGGATAAGGCTTGGCGGGGGTGTGGGGAGGGGTGGAGCCCCACCCACACCCTATTACGTGGGGTGTGGGTGGGGCTCCACCCCTCCCCACACCCATCATATGAAATCTACGGTGGGGGTTCAAACCCCCACCATTGTATGTATTTTTTTTTTTATATTTTTGTTTTTTTTTATCACTGTAAATTAAACACAGAATCTGCGAAAGTTCATACACATTTTTTTTTCATTTTAAATTTTGTTATAACAATTTAAAAATATATAATACCATTGCTCGAATCAACTTTAACCACAGTCTACTTAACAAGTCTCTTTCACCGACTATTTATTTAAATAAACATATATATATTAAATAATTGTTTGTCAAATAATTTGGTAGGATAGAATATTGAATCTAAGGTTTACATTGAATTCCCTTACAAATTTATTTACAAATACTATTCAACACAAAAAAATTATAAATATAGAATAATTTACAAGGATATTTAAATCTGATTATCTCTTAATCAATTTGTAATTTCTATTTTAAGTCACTAACTTCATTTTAAAATAGTAAGCATAAAATCTAAAATTAAAATGAATTAACTGCATTTGCATTTATTCACAATAGAAAAACAAATGTATGACTATTTACAAAATTACTTTTCTTTTCATAATAACATATTTACTACTTCATATAACTCATTAAAATTAATATTTTCACAAATCAATAATGAAATAAATTTTAACTAACTTGTTTACAACAACAACTAGTTTCACAACTTTTCAGATAGGGTAAGAAGGAAATGGACAATTCTAATATCCTTTTAAAAACAAATTTCTTCTCTTTATCATTTCATAGATTGTAACCAAATGTAATAAACACTTTAAATAAAAACTCTATTACAAAGAGGAGGATTCCTTCATAACTCAACACAAAAAGAATTACAACAATAGAAAGAGACATCTCTCCTCCTGGAAATCAACTAGGATGTAAACAATAACAAGCCCAAACTCTTCTATAGAGTAAAGGAAAATAAAATATTTTCCAAACACCAGGAAACTTCTCCACTTCTCACATTGAGCTCCATGAAACTCTGCATATCACACAAGGGAAGAAAACACCACACAAACTGCTCTCCTCCCTACCATAGACCCGCAAAAGGGTCACCCCCGAGCTAGGAAGATCATCCACACCCCTAGGGTATTCCAAAAATCCACTTCACAACAAGGTAAAAACAACACACCAAAACACACATACTCCCATGGATATTTACACAACACAAAACTCAACCACAGTAAGTTTAACAAGGGGTATGAGAGTGGACACACTAAACTCTAGAGTGTCACCCTTTCAAATAATATATTCAACACAAATTACTCATGGCCTCAAGCCAAACTTGTTAACAAAATTCTCCAAGGAGTTCATATTTTGACTCTCAAGCCAAATAACACAATTTCTCAGAGTCACACAAATGCCCTCAAGGCTTTCAACATCCCAAAAACAAGGCATGAACTCGAGGAGGATCACTCCTCCCCTACCCCACACTTGATGAGCATTTCTCCCAAGTGGAAGAAGCTCTGTCAACATCCTAATAAAATTTCCCCACAATAATAGAATTTACAACACAAGCAAAATCAATATTTTCACACATCCTTCATACAACAATTAGAAATACAAAAGAAAGGCCATGAAATCTATCCTTAAAAAGCCCTTTAATGGATGAAGTTGATGTAGAGCTCCACTAAAATCTCCAACCTAAGCCATCAAACTCCCTCTCCCTTTCCTCTCTCAAAAGCAATTTTCAATAAACAAAAATCTCCAAACTCAACAACCCCTTCTCCCTATCCCAAGTGGGATAAAATAACCCCAACTCCATGAGTTTAGAGGAATGGGGGAGATGACACTTGTCACCTCCTCGCTCTTCCCCAAACTACTATTGTGTCCCAAGGGATGAGTGTTGGCATATGTCACTCACCCATCCCTAAAGTCTTCCTTATCCCTTACCACATGTCATTTCTCTTACACATGGGAGAAATAAAAACAGTTAAAGGGGGAAAAAGGGTGACACATGTCTCCCCTTCATTCCTCCTTATGAATGAACACACAACTCCATGGGGACTTTCACCAATTGTGAGGGAGACCTGAAGTCAAATCCTCCATAATTGGTAGGTCTTGGTACCACTCATTCTATCCTTCCCATACCTCCAAATTCATCACTTAACTTCAGTGTGAAGTTAAGGTGACCATACGGAGGTTACCCAAGGGTTACCCAAGTCAAAAGGGACCTTAGACCCATGGGGTATAACCCAGGGTCAAGTTAAGACACAAGAAAAGGGTCAAAAACTTAAAATTTTAGAAAAAGAAATTCAACTACATTTCTTACAACACAAATCATAATTCAAATTTACAAGAGGGTAGACCTAACCCATTCAACCTCATGAAAGACAATATTACAACATTAAATCAACACAGAGTTGATCTCGGTTCCTAGTGGAACCAAATCGGTTTCACAAGGGATCACAACATAAGGTGCGGAATGATCTCCAGTATTTGTGGTTTGTTAGCCAAAACCTGCGCACTCAATTACAAGGTCAATTTCTCACATAAATATCATAGCCGAAGCAACTTAAAAAATGAATTCCTAAAACATACCATAGTTCTCATAAACATAATGAAATCACATAACAATTTCCTTTCTAACATCACTCAATTAGTTTACCTGTAATGTAAACATCTATCTAACATCACCCAATTTGTTTTCTCTTAAAGTAAACATCTTACTAACATCACCCAATTAGTTTTCCTTTAACATAATAAGGTTTAATAGTTTGAAAATCTGGAATGAACAATCCCACAATTATAAAAGTATCAGCAACAGTAAGCTAAATAGTCACATGTACGGAAATGAAAATGTGTAGGCCTCACAGTTTCAATAGTCATATGATGGAAAGGTGTAAAAAATGACGACATGAGGTAGTTTTTCAGTTGGAGAATGATTCAAACTAATTGTATAATGTATAAATGACTCTCAACACCTCAAGACCAAGTGTGGAAGGAATTTTAGTGAACAAAATATCAATACAAACTCTATTTTTTTTGCAAAAACCACGTTTGTTTATGAAATCTCTCACTCTTTCAAGCTGTACTGTACCTCTGTATGAAATTATCATGTCCCAAATATCATTGGAGGTGTTAGATAATTGTATTAGCTTTCATTTGAATCTATTTGGAGGGTTTTTCATTTTGATTTGAGTTTGATACCATCTATTTTCTAAAAACTGCCTTTTAAATGTCAAAAATAGGCTTTTGAAAGTTGAAATGAGGAATTTAGGCATTCCACCCTCTGTGACCACTATATTTTGGGTGGAATGACCCCATTTGGTCTGTTAAATGTTTTGTTATGGATTCCAAAGTAGACAATGTCATTGGTAGGGTCTTAGGAGCATGCTCTTGTATGATTTGAAGTGTTTTCATGATGAAATGAAGGAACCAAAGTAGGGTTTTAAAAAAATATTGATGGAACTAGTCTTGTGATGGATTCGTAAGTATGTGCAGGGTATTTGAAAGGTGTTTGATGCATTGATTTGGTCTGAGAAGCTTGGGTTACATGATTTTCAATAAACCCTTGGTAATTGTATTGAAAAGTGAGGGTTTCTTTGTTTGTCATGTAGATGATCAAGTCTCTTGAATTTGATTGTGGATTTGGTAGTTTGGGGATATTTACTAAGATTGTTTTGGGGTGTTGTGGTTTATCTTGATGTTTTGAGGGTAGTTTCTTTGTAAATGTGGCCTAATAGGCCTAGTTTCAAGTAGGTCTGTCATAGGTTTTGAAGCCTCTATTAAAAAACAACCTATACCTATCTTCAGATATGTTGTCAAATGTGATAATGGGTACTCTAAACTAGTTTTGTTTCATTGGTATCATGCCCATGGTAAGAGTTAAGGTCTGACAGACCCTTAAGTAGGGCTACTAGAACATCAAGGCTAAGGGTAGACTTGTGGTCAAGAAGGAATCTTAGTGACTTGAGAGTGATTTAGGTGTGTTTGGTTAGTGGATTTAATCTTGCTAGATGCCTCTTTATACCTTGGTGAAGGTCTGGACCATTGTATCAAGTTGGAGACATTAGAAGCCTAGTCCATTGAAGAGTCCTTGTATGGGTTTATGAAACCAATCTAGAAATCTAGTTGTGAAACTTTTGCATAAGTCAAGTGATTGCCACCTTATGTTCCATCAAAGTGGCATCAGAGCTTAGGTTCTGATTTGTTTGGGGAAAGGTTGATATTTGCTGCAGGTTGAAGGAGTCAAGATACCTCCTAAGGGAATTATAGTTGCAAGAAAGATTGAAGCAGCCCAAAGAGTTGGAAGCCTTGAAGAGAGAGATTGCTGGATTAAAGTCTACTGCTAGAGACAACAAGGAAGAAATTGACCAAGAGGAATAAGCTTCTAGTGAAGAAGAAGAGTTAGATCCAGAGGATTTGAGGATGGCAAAGCTTTTGAACACTGTGCAAAGTGATGGACATAGCAAGATGGATTTGCCTATCTATGGAGGCAAGTTGGATGGTGAAGAGCTCTTGGATTGGATAGAAGCCATAGAAAACTACTTTTAAAGTGAAGAGATAGATGATGATCACAAAGTGAAGAAGGTTAAAGCCAAGTTGAAAGTACATGCTTTACTATGGTGGAACTTTGTACAAGACGAAAGGCAAAAAGAAGGAAAGGCCAAGATTACTTCTTGGGAGAGAATGAAAACAAAACTAAATGGTAAATTCCTTCCTAGTGATTATAATATTCAATTGCTTAGAAAACTTCAAAATCTTAAGCAAAAGGACCTAGATGTACATGCATACATGGAAGAGTTTTATAGACTAAGTATAAGGACAAGGCATGAGGAAGATGAAGGAAAAGTAGCAAGGTATCTTAATGGACTGAGGTATAATATTCAAAATTAGATGAGTATGAGTATACCCAAAATAGTTGTAGAATACTTTTAATTGGCTTTTAAGGCAGAAGAGAAACTAAAAAGGACACAAGAGAAATAAATTAGGGGCAAAGGTAGTATTTCAAGAGGTAGAGGGACTTTTCCTATACTAAAACAATTCAATCAAGAATAAGAAGATGCCCGTAAAGGTAAGTAATAGTTCGCTGAATGTAGAGGTGGATGGAGAGGTGGAAGAACAATTTTTAGGGGTAGATATGCAGATCAAGGAAGAGTTTCTAATATTTTTTTTGGAATGTGCTATACTTGTGGCAAGTTTGGTCATCCATCCTTCAAGTGCCCTAAAATGTTTGATGCTACTTCAAGTGGGGGTGAGAGAAGAAGTGAAAAGAGAGTTCAAATTACGCAAGAGGATGAGGAGAGTATGACCTCATCTGTGGTGAATGTTACTTCAGAGGTAGGAGAAAGTTTGATGATCACAAGGACATTGTTGCAAACACCTCAGCAAGAAGCCTTGAGTCAAAGGAGGAGCTTGTTCAAGACCACCTGAAAATGTAGAGGTGAAGTATGCAAAGTTGTTATTGATTCAGGTTCACAAGATAACATGGTATCTAGGGAGATGGTAGAGAAATTGAAACTAGATACAGTGCGTCATGTAACACCATATAAAGCCTCTTCAGTAAATGATAGTCAGTCTCTTTTAGTGAATGAACAAGCATATGTGGATTTTTAGATTGGTGAATACATAGATAGGGTCCTTTGTGATGTCTTACCTATTGATTGTTGCCATTTGCTATTGGGGAGACTGTGGCAATTTGATAGGAAGTCAATGTATGATGGTTGAGAGAACACATATCTTATCAAGTTAGATGGAAAAACATTTAGGCTAACATCTTTGCAAGAGGATGAGAAAGGGAAAGGTAAGACAAAAATTGTCATGTTTGGCAAAAGAGAGCCTATGAAGCTAGAAGAAAACAAAAATAGAGTGTTTATAGTTATGAGAACCATGGAAGATGTCTAACAACAAGAAAAAGACATGAGAATAGTATGAGGATAGTAATCAACTTGTTTGTGGCAAAAGGAGACAGTAAAGTTGCATCAAAGTCTAATCTAGAGAGCAAAAATGGTTACACCTATGTAGGGAAACAAGGAAGGCTTGATGGCATACTGGTAGGGATAGTGGTATGTCCATTGATTAAGAATGGGACAGTAGAGCAAGATGGATCTACAAATACAGAGGTCGGGACTGCTGATAAGATAGTGCTTTTGCTAATAGGGATAACATGAGAAATAGGACAACAGGGACAAAGTCATGGAAGTAGAAAGGATATATGGACAAAGTAGAGGGAAGTCACAAATGTCAGAGAGGTCAAAGGATGTTCAATCAATCCAAGGTAGTATTCTCAAGTTGTTCATAAGAATGGTCAACTTAAAGGTAGTTTTCAGACTTGACCAGTGACTGTATTTTCTATAGGTCAAAGAAATCAACTTTTCCAAGGAGGAATAATTACCATTCCACTTCCAAGAGACTTGGAATAGTTTCAAGTTGGGGTGTATGGTGCAGGAGAACCAACACCATCAACTCCAAAATATGATCATTTAAGGGTCTTGACAACATGATAAATAGAGAGGTCTATGAAGTTTTATGCAATTTGAGTCTTTTCGTCATATAAATAAGGTCTTTATAGACCAATAGCTATGTAATAAGGTCATATGATGACCCTTGAGTATGTTGAAGTCATTTAAAAGTCCTTGAGTCATTCATTGTTTGATAAAATTCTAAAGTAGAAGGGTTTAGGAATGGTATTTGAGGGGTTTCAATATAGTCATATGATGGAAAGGTGTAAAAAATGACCACATGAAGTAGTTTTTCAGTTGGAGAATGATTCAAACTACTTGTATAATGCACAAATGACTCTCAACACCTCAAGAATAGGTGTGGAAAGAATTTTGGTGAAGAAAATATCAATACAAACTCTGTTTTTCTGCAAAAACCACGTTTGTTTATGAAATTTATCTCTTTCAGGCCATACTATACCTCTGTACAGAATTGTCATGTCCTAAATATAATTGGAGGTGTTAGATAATTGTATTACCTTTCATTTGAATCTATTTGGAGGGTTTTTCATTTTGATTTGAGTTTCATATCATCTATTTTCTAAAAAATGCCTTTTAACTGTCAAAATTAAGCTTTTGAAAGCTGAAATGAGGAATTAGGGCAATCCACCCTCTGTGACCACTATATTTTGGGTGGAATGAACCCATTTGGTCTGTTAAATGTTTCATTATGGATTCCAAGGTAGAGAATGTGGTTGGTAGGGTTTTAGGAGCATGCTCTTGTATGATTTGAAGTGTTTTCATGATGAAATGAAGGAACCAAAGTAGGGTTTTGAAAAAATATTGATGGAACTAGTCTTGTGATGGATTCTTAAGTTTGTACAGGGTATTTGAAAGGTGTTTGATGCATTGATTTGGTCTGAGAAGCCCAGGTTACATGATTTTCAATAAACCCTTGGTCATTGCATTGAAAAGTAAGGGTTTTTTTGTTTGCCATGTAGATGATCAAGCCTCTTGAATTTGATTGTGGATTTGGCAGTTTGGGGATGTTTGCTAAGGATGTTTTGGGGTGTTGGGGTTTAGCTTGATGTTTTGAGGGTAGTTTCTTTGTAAATGTGGCCTAATAGGCCCATTTTCAAGTAGGTCTATCATAGGTTTTTTAAGCCTCTGTTAAAAAACAACCTATACCTATCTTCAGATATGTTGTCAAACATGATAATGGGTACTCTAAACTAGTTTTCTTTCATTGGTATCATGTCCATGGTAAGAGTTAGGATCTGACAGACCCTTATGTAGGGCTACTAGAACATCAAGGCTAAGGGTAGACTTGTGGTCAAGAAGGAATCTCAGTGACTTGAGAGTGATTTAGGTGTGTTTGGTTAGTGGATTTAATCTTTTTAGATGCCTCTTTATACCTTGGTGAAGGTCTAGACCATTGTATCAAGTTGGAGACATTAGAAGCCTAGTCCATTGAAGAGTCCTTGTATGGGTTTATGAAACCAATCTAGAAATCTAGTTGTGAAACTTTTGCATAAGTCAAGTGATTTCCACCTTGTATTACATCAGTTTTATCAGCCAAAAATGAAAAACACAAATGTTCAATTAGTATAAAATGCATAATAGTAAATACATTGTAAAGTTACATAATGTGGATATCAAATAGCCTTACCCTATAGTTTTCTTTCAATATATCTATGGATCTTCTGGTGAGACGACTTACAAATTCATCCTCCATTTCAAAATGCCTACCAAACATTTTCTATGCTTCATCAACGTTGCTCTCAACAATCTGTAAAGATCATATGATAATTCATTAATAAAAATATTTCAAAAAATAGCATCCAAAATCATATAAAACTATTAACAACAAAGACAACTTCTCAAAATACCTTCATGGCCAGTTTTTCACCCTTCTTAAACATTTCAACAGCTTTATGATTGATCTCAATTGAGGCTATTTTTCCAATATCTTTGAAATATTTTGTGGGAACACATAATGGTGTGCCAATCTGTAGATGCAATAACCACATATGGATTTAGACAAACCAAAAATGATACAACAATCTTTTACATGCATAAGTCATAACACCAAAAAGACTAGGTTTAGATACTGACCCTTGCAATGCCTTCAAGAATATCAACACCAACAATTATAGGATCCTTCTTGTTAAAAATACAATTTGGCAAAATGCTTAGTACACAGGGGAAAACAACATCTTCTACAGCCTCGTTTTTCCTTTCTTCCTTAAGATTGTCCATATATGCTTTAAATTGGTCAAACAGATGATAAATAATGTCCACTGCAAATATCTTGACACCAACTTCATCTGCAAGCTCTCGAGCTTCAAGAGTAATTTTGACATCAAATCCCAAAATTGTAGCATACTCTTTCTTTTTCTCAAGCATTACACTTGCACGCATGACATCTTTTTTATGCATAGGCCCAATACCAATTGCACTAACTGGGATGCTTACAGCTAGGGTCTTCAAGAACTCAAGTAAAGCCTCCAAAGATCCAAGAGTTGAAGCTTGAACATAAACTCCTTCCCCACTCTTGTATATAATGCAAATATATATATATATATATATATATATATATATATATATATATATATATATATATATATATATATATCAAGTTATAAGATATCAAAACTATCTAAGAGTATATATAAAAATAGAATAAAAAATGTCATAGTTGTGTAAGTTTTTCCAACTCTTTCAAATACACCATGAAAATTAAGATCCCTAAACAACACATTCAAAATACTTCATAAAGCAATGGGCTAAGATGTCTAACAAGTAGTACATGATAAACATCAACTATGCCATTTTTTGTAAATATTTTAGTGGCCACCGTGTGAAGGTTCCTTCTTTTTCTTTCAAACGGACAACTCCATCTATTTTGTTTTCATAAGCAAGGGGTATGTTACTTGTGACCTTTAAAATATTTACATTCGCATCTCCTGTTGCTTCCAAGTTGACTCCATGTACAATAGATAGTGAGTGAATCTGCCCACTGCCCACAACAGCACCATCAAATGGATCCAACACCCTAAATTTATCCCCTTCTTGGAGTTTATCAATACATTTCTGCAAAAAACAAAAAAAGAGTACACATTATATTGAAATACATAATAATTATTACATAGGTAAGGATTACCCTTATTTACATAATAAAAGAACCATTACTTATGTTGGAACAAAATTTTAAAACCCTAAAATTTTGTTAATTCCTGCCATTATTCCAAATAAACTATTCTAATGTCTCACTTGTTAAGGCCTCTCAAAAATTTTACACATTTCCATCCTACTTGATCTTTTCACTTGTATATGACCATTTCTTAATAGACTTTCATGCCAAAATTTTATGCCATTTATTTCCCAGGGTAACATAACATGGTCATTTTCAGGAGTATGCAGTTATTCATAATCATTTCTATGTTTTTGTAGTTTACAACAATCTTGTAGGTCATCCTCATTGTCTTAGTGGTAGTGCGGGAACTAGAGTAACAAGAATCATGTATACCACACTATCACTGGAAACATACAAGTTGTTCGTAGCATGGTAGTAGGAAGGGCTCAGTCAACCATGTATACCGTGGTCCCTCAGAGGTCACACCAATTGGTTGTGGCTTGGCAGCAAGTTGTTCACAGTATGGTGGTAGTAAGTGTCCAAGTTACCAAGCTCCCATGATGGCTTTCAAACAACATTTGCAGTGTTGGTTATTTTCCCAGACTAGATGCTTGTTCCCAGTTATCCCTACAAGGTAGCCATCATTGATCAACAGGATCCCCGGGCCAATGGCCAACAGTATAGAAGATAGACTCTATAAATATCTCCTCTTCTTCTTTAGGCTCTGCAGAACCAAGGGGGGTATTCCCCACTCAACATCTATGAAATGCATCTATGTATTAGCTGGGATGTTGATACAAAGAAGATAAATCCTCCTTTATGCAGACCAAAATTGTGGAATAAGTGCAAAGGGGCTAGCTTCTTTGGGCCTATATTCAGTTGTGAGACAGAGGATTTTGGTCCTAAACTACTCCTAATATCCTAAAACGTTTGATTTAAAGTTTAAGTTTAATTTTATGTTTGGATGCAAAACTGAGACATTGGGTTGCAACTTCAATACAAAACTGGATCGGTGCCTATCTAGGGCTCGGAGTCAATAGACATACACATGTGAATGGCCATCATGAATATATAATAGAGATTGGATATCAAGGTGATTTTTAGTATCTGCCTTACAAATACTTCCCAAGAACAGAGTATCCTATTATCTCTACTTACAAATATCCCTATTGCAATGTTTTCTTCCCAACACTTGACCTAAAACATTTAATCTACTCCTTGAGCAGAAGTAAGAAACCAAGCATTCAACATAGCAAATCTATATTCTAGAACCTCAGACACCCCTTAGATGTTTAGATTCATAAGAAGAACACATTCAATTTGGAGACAAATAACAGAACACATGCAACATGGCATTACTCATTTAAATTAGCATGACATCAGTAGATTTATGCAGAAAAACATACAACATGAGACTCATAAACTCACAAGATAGCCAAGACAGAGCCACCAATGAAGTTGTATCTTATTACAACACCAAAAATTTGTCCAGTTTTCAACACCCACACTGAGTAACATGGTTTGGCCTTTATACCAAGACTATGTACCCAACAAAATTTAATTACATGGCAAGTCAAAATTTCGCAAGATACAATGCATGGGAAATGGCGCTCAAAAACATCAATGCAACATAGAGACAGAAGAATGAGCAGGTGAACTCAGGATCTGCACCCCCGCTCAAGGACTTTCATCTTCAATCGGGTGGTTGACCTATCCTTTCCGTCGTCCATCCTCTGCAAATCTGCCATCAATTCTTCATCCACCAGCAAGGCCCTTTGAAATGTAGCAGCGGATGCATCTACTATTTTCCCACTCAAAAAATGACTGCAGAATGCAAAGAGAACCAATGCTGCAACCTCAAAACCTAGCCGTCGATCACGATCCCATCACTAAGATTTAATGGCTCAAAAATACCTTGAAAAGTCACCAACCAGTGAAAACATGCCACGTAGGCACTTCATGCTCCTATTGCTGACCCTTCGCTTCTTCATTTTGCCCTTTTCGCCCTTGCATACGCATGAACATATGCACATACATACAACAGTTCAACATACAAGGCGCAGATTTCAAAAATTATGAAACACATTGCATTCGTCTTGAAATCCGGCTTGCATCTGAACCTCTTGTATATCGGCACACATACAAGCACTCAAAGATACAAGCCGTGGACGCCAACCCTGAATTTGCTGAATTTGATCTTCGCATCAGATCTAGCTTGCATATTTACCTTTGTATATTTGCTTGTATGTCGTATATACAATGCGAACATACAAGCCAAATATACAAACAATGGATCCTAAATTTTATACACTACAATTGATTTCTTCCTCAGGTCTGAAATGTATGTCCTCCTTTGTATAACAAATATGCAAACACAAACATACAAACCTTTCTCATATACAAACAGGGAATCTTTAAAGAATATGCGATGAATGCATATTTCCCTATATGTTGAACATGTACAAACCCATTTGTATATCCGCTGCACTGTTCACTTTGCATGTTGTGGGCCCTTGTATATTTTTCAATGTACATTCCCTTGTGCATACAAACAAGGAATCTTCTCCAGAATATTCTTGCAATGTATCTTTTCCTTTCATATGTGCGCCCGAATGTATATTGCATATACATTCCACCTTGTATATCCACGGGCCCCACCACATCCATCTCTACCTCGCCACTGTAGCAAATGTATATTGGCACCTCCTTGTATATTTTGCTTGCATGTAACCCGATATACAAAAAGGGAATATTCTAAGGAATCTGTGAAAGATTCCAACTTTGTATATGCACCTTTTAGAGCCCGATATACAATCAGAAATGCATCTAACTCAATTTTCTCACTTTGAAGGCCGATGGAGATTTCACAAGCTTGTCGACAGATTTGATCACTTGCACACACAAAAAATTGACACTTTTCTCATGTGTGATGGGGAAAAGACAGTAAAACATTGCATGCAGCTCAGGGAACAATTAAATCAAGGCACTAAGGCTTTGAAGGTACACACACAAGAACCTACAAACTGATCACAGAACCCTAAAATTAGGTGATCACCACCAGTGGCTCCGACCGGGGATGTGCAGATGCAAGACTACAGCGAGAACCAAACTACTCTGGGGCAGACCAGACAAAACGCAAAACTCAAAACATGACCAACTATACAAGGTGAGCACAGACTATTTACACCTAGTTTACAGTGTGCACAAAAGTTACCCATTTATGAGAAGTAGGGTTTCAAGAACTGTCCATGCACAGGCAATTCCAGTAGTTCACCAGTTAGGGCCTGGAGAAAATAGGAATCTTCTCCATGAGTGTCATTGACTCGGTACGAGCCTACCCATAAGGGTTCAAATTTACCGTGCTTGCCCTTATCCTGGTTCCTTGCATTCCACACAAGGACCAAATCATCTACCTAAAACTTTCTTTCTGTAGCCCTTCTATCAAACAGATATTTTACCTTTTGCTGTCTCTTGATATTTATTTTTTGTGCCTCTAGCTAAATCATCTTTTTGTGCAACTAGCTAATTTTTATTCTTTCAGTCATCGAGTCCTCAATCTCCTCCTCATTTTCTTGTATGAGTTTATAAACTGGCAGGAGGTTGTTCATAGGAAATTTAGCTGCTGCACCATACACTAGTTCAAATGGTGACCTTCCAGTTGCTTTCTTCACAGTTATTCTATCAGCCCATAATGCCATTTTCAGCTTTGAATCCCAAGCCCTTTTGTTTTTACCTACCATCCTTTTGACAATTTTTAGGAGGCTTTTATTGCTTGACTCTGCCTGACCATTTCCATGTGGATGGTAAGGTGATGCATGTAACAAATTTATTCCATAATTGCTGCAAAACTCAATAAATTCACCAGACCTGAAGCACATTGCATTATCTGTGACCAATTTAACTGGAACTCCAAATCTGATAATGATATTTTCTAGAATAAAATCCATCACCACTTTTCTTGTAGCCCTTTTAGTTGGAATAGCCTCAATCCATTTAGTGAAGTAATCAGCGGCAACTAGAATCCAACTATGTCCTCCACTAGATTTTTCTGAGATTTCCCCTATAAAATCCATCCCCCACTGCTGAAATGGAACTTCTACAGTTATAGTCCTAAGGGGCAATGCACCTTCATATTTTAGCTTTCTTGAGAACCTTTGGCAAGGATCGCATTTTCTCACCATTCTTTGTGTATCTGAGAAAAGAGTTGGCTAGCAGTAGCCAACTCTGAGAATTTTGTGGCCTATTGTATAGGCAGCATAATGTCCACCACACACTCCATCGTGGATGTCACTTAGAATATCCTTAGCCTGATTTTCATCCACACATCTGAGTAATACACCATTAGGATTTTTCCAATACAGTTCTCCTTAAACAATGATGTATTTAATAGCCTGTAGCTTCAAGGTCCTCTTCTGATCATCACTAAGATAAGAAGGACAATTTAGATTCTACAAATAATGTATTATGTCCTTATACCATTTAGAATCTGACATGTTTACAACTTCATTATGCACCACATTCACTTGGCATGCCTCTAGATTTGACTGTATCATCAGTTTTGCGAAACCCTGTCCTCTTACCAGTTTAGTGATCTGTATTTCAATGTTGAATTCTTGCAATTTATTTATCCATCTGCATCTTCTTCCTATCACCTCCTGCTGAGTAAAAATATCTTTGACTACTGCATGAGGCACATATGCAACTATCTGAGAGCCTACCAAATATGGCCTGAAACTTTTGACTACTCTAATCAGTGCATACGCTTGCTTCTCCATGATGTCATATTTCAACTTAGTAGCTTGCAATGACCTGCTAAAGAAAGCTATAAGTTGCTCAAAACCTTCTGCATTTTTCTGTAACAAGCATGCAGCAATAGTATGGAAAGAAGCAAATCACAACAGCTGAAAGGGCTTAGAAAAATTAGGAAGTTTTAAAACAGGAGCCATCTTTATAGCCTCTTTTATTTTCTAAAATGATTTAGTTGCTTCCTCCTCCCATTTGACAATTGCACCTTTCTTCAACATCTTGGAGATATCTTTTGTGGTCTCTGCAAAGTTAGGAACAAATCTCCTAACAAAATTAATTTGTCCAAAGAAGGACTGAACACCTTTCACTATTTTAGGGATCTGAATTTTATCAATTGCAGCCACCCTATCAGGATCTATCATGACTCCATCCTTGGAAACAATGTGTCCAAGCAATTTTCCTTCCACTACCCCAAAAGCACATTTCTTTGGGTTGAGTGAGATGCCATATTCCAATGCTCTAATAAAAATTTGCTCCAAATACATGCAATGCTGCTCTTCCTTTTTTGAATAAGCTGTTAAATCATCCTGATACACAGCCAAGATTAAGTCAATTAATCCTGCAAAAGCAACATCCATAGCCTTTTGAAATGTGGCACCTGCATTTGTCAGTCTAAATGATATTCTCACATATACATAAGTTCCCCATGGAGTGGTGAAAGCAATCTTGAACTATTTTGATTCTTTCACTTTCACTTGATTGTACCCTGAAAATCCATCCATCATGGATATAAGTTCACAACCTGTTACCTTCTGCAACATAGCTTCCATGTTTGGCAATGGATAATTGTCCTTCAAAGAGGATATATTTAAATTTCTAAAGTCCACACAAAGCCTTATGTCACCATTGTTTTTTCTGACTGGGACAAGGTCAGACACCCAAGTTGAGTGTCAGATGGGCATAATTATTCCAGCCTCCCTAAGCTTCCTAAGTTCTTCCTGCATTTTTGGAGCTAAAGTTGCGTTGATAGGTCTTTGTTTTTGTCTAAATGGTTTAGCTCCAGGCTTCAAAGGGATTTCATGCTGGAATAAATCCTCTTTACAAGATTTCAGGTCCTCATACAACCAGGCAAAAACATGCTTATATTTTCTCAGCAGTGAAATCAGCATAGTTCTGATGTGTGGTTTGAGCTGTTTGCCAATGTATACCTTTTTGGGGGCCTGATGTGTCCCCAAGTTTATCTCCTCCAGGTCATCCTTTTTTGTGGGAGATGTTTTTGTAATAAATTGGTCCCTATTGTTAAAAGCTCTTTCTAAAGCAACTAACCCTCTAGGGATTTTATTTTTCTTGAGTTGAATTACCTCCTTCCCTAAGAGAGTTTCCTTTCCATCTACAACTTCTACGAAGTTCTGAAAATCCATTTCTTGGTTCTCATATTCATCAATACAATGTAAAAATCTCAGCAAATCTTTATCATCATCAAATACTTGCCAGTTGCATACATTATCTGGCACTACAGGTTTAAGTTTGACCTCAACATTTGTAACATCTGATAGAGTAACATCATCTGGCCTTATGGCTACATTAGCTAGAAAATCTGCCCTGATATTTTTTGATCTCTCTACCCAACTTATTGAAAATGCATCAAACAATTCAATTGTATCCCAGACAGCATGCTTATATTATTTTAACCTCTTATTCTTTGAAGCATACTTATCTCTAACCTGGGAAACAACTAACTCTGAATCGCCAAATACTTTGAGCATCTTGATTCCATGCTTCAGAGCAACATTCAATCCTAATAGCAGAGCCTTATACTCTGCAATATTATTTGTGCAGGCAAACTTAAACAAGAATGAGAATTTTAGAAGCTTATCGGTTGGAGATAAAAACACAACTCCAGCACCAGAGCCTTCATTCGAACAAGTTCTATCAAAGTACATAGTCTAGAGACCCTGTTGGTCAAGCTCGTGGATGCAAATATCTCTCTCTTTACCTTCTTTAACATCTGAGACATCTCTAAAATTTTCACAGTCAGTGTCCACAAAACATATATGCTCCTCTGATTCTTGATCCTCAACTATTTCTGATGATCTTTCTTCTCTAATCAATTTGACATCCTTGCCATTCATTGGGATCATGGCATGTGACAGGTCCAGTTGCATACTTCCACCAATGAGTGTTGCCCATCTTCTTGACAATAACATGCCATATTGTGGCTTGATATCAACAACTGTTATGTTCATTTTGTAAGTTTTTTCTAGATATGCTGCCAATCTGAAATCCACATCTTTCATGATTCCAATGACAGGTACTTCTCTAGCATCCATGGCATAGCATTTCCCATATGCTTTATCTATTTTTAACCCAGCTTGTTGCATGATGGCCAAAGGCATGATATTTGTTGATGCCCCTGAATCAAGCATACAATTCTTAATTATTTTTCCATTTATGACAAGGGAGACATAAAATGGTTCCACTTGTGAAGGGCATTTTGTCATGGTCATCCCCAGATACACCTCAGGAACTTCATCCCCATCAATGCATAGGGCCTGCTTCTTACCCTGAGGTTCATCACTCAACTTGGCTTGATAGGGTACTCCTGAAATTAAGGATACTACTTTATTTCTAAACTCTTCAACTTTCATCAGCTCCATCAGTGGAACAGAGACTTTTATTTGCGATAAGACTTGAGTGATGCCAAATGGAGCATAATTTTGTATGACAGTCATAGCCTGATCCACGGTTTTACTTTTATCTTGGTATGATCTAGATTTAATTTTTATGGATCCTTGACTGTCATCTTTGATCTGAAAATTTTTGTTTTGATTCTCAACCTGGTGAATTCTGCTTTCTAGTCCTTGAGGATCATAACCTATTTTTTGCTTAAAACCTTGCTTATTATTGTTCCATTATTTCTTATATGTTTTAGTCCCTTTATGGCTATTCATTGGCTGGCTCACAAAAGTATTCTTTGGTTGGTGTGAGTTGCTTACCTGAGCTTTGCCTCTTAGGTTATAATTACTTTTGACTTGAGCTACTACTGCAGCTGTGAAGTCTCGAATTTCTTCATCAGAAGGCCTTCTCAAGTTATACAAAAAATCTTGTGAATCTTGAGCGTAGGCATAGTTATCTTCTTCATCTTCATCATAGGGAAATTGGTAGCAGACCTGAATCTCATCATTTGCACTTGCATCAGCATCATGAAAGGGATACTCCCTATTTGTAGATAGCATATTGACATTATCATCTTCCATGCAATGCGGCTCATTGCATTCATCACAGGCAACAACATTGTTGTATAGAGATTGGGCAATCATACATTGTGACTGTGAGTGAGGCATTTGGCATATTATGCACCATGGGGCGTCATCAACCATATTAATAGTTTTCTTCAAAGGGTCAGGTGTTTCCTTAGCATTTTGGGCTCTTTGACCTGAGTTGTTGTTTGGGAGAATGGGTTTACCATTATGCCAATTGGTATTATATGGCATATCATGTAATGATGGTCTTCTTTCTTGCCTTTAGTAAACCTGTCAGTCAGGAACTATCCCCTTTTCATTTTTAGCCATTTTATAGCTCAGGTCCTCGACAGTAATTGTCAATTTATCTAATTTATCCTCAGAAGTGGATGCATTGCCTTGAACATTCTAAGATTTAGTATTTGGATTTTGCAAAATTTTTACATCATCTCTCCTGTTTGTCTTACCAGATGCTTTTCTGTTATTTTCAATATTAGTTGCAATTTTGAAGGCATCTCTGAGGCTATGAGGACCCTTATGTCTTAATCCATAAGTAGTTTTGGCATCAAAAGCATTTATGTACAACACTATGCACATAGGTTCATTGGGCCTCAGGTGATGTGGCAATTTGTTCAACACCTTAGTGAATCTAGCATTGAAATCAACAACCTGTTCATTTGATCCTTTGGTGATTCTAGTGAATTCACTAATGAAAAAGATTGGATCAGTTTTGTCACCATACTGTTCTTTGAATATTCTCCTGAAGTCATCCCATGATGAAACACTTCTGTCAGGCAGACCCTTGTACCATTCTCTGGCCTCATCAACTAAGGATTGCATAAATAATTTCATGAAAACATCTTCATACTCAACCTCAAAGTTGTCCACGATATTCTAAAAAGCTTTTAAATTGTCTTCGCCTGACATAATATTATTTCCTGAAAACTTAGGCACTTGCAGCCTCACATGTTTGTCAATAGGATTGGGGTAACCGGGAATGCCATCAAAAATAAGTTGCCTAAACCTATCTAGCTACATCGGCTGTCTACCAAACTTATTAGCATTTGCATTCCTATTTGCATTCTGATTTCTTGCATTATTTAATGGTACTCTAACATTATTTGCATTCTGTCTTTGATCATTCTGCTGATCGTGAACTTCATTTCTTTGCTAGTTTCTCTGCATATTTGCATTTTCAAGGGTAGGAATTGAATCATTTTGAGTAACTCTCAGAGCTTGCCCTTTCTGTTTCATATCATCTCTAATTTTTATTGCCTTCAGATATTCTAATTCATCTCTTAAACTTTTGATTTCTTCATCTAATTGTTCCTCTTTGGGCATAGAAGAGGATGGTCCCATTCCATTCTGGTCATCGTCATCATCATCCCTTGGAGATTCAACCTCTTCAAATCTGTCACTGGGATCTAAGAAAGCACATTCTTGAAACACTTCTGACCTCATTCTCAAAGCACCACCCTGTTATTTTTCATATACATTTTGGATTTCAGCTTCTGTGTTTGAAAAATAAGCTCTGTCCTCTCTGAACATCCTGGATTGTTTTGATTATTATCATGATTTCTGGAGCTGGCGGAACTCTTGACTAGCCTGAACAACCCCCTTTTTCATGTACATCATTTTTTTGGGTAACTTTTCGAACAGAGGGTTATGTTGGGATCTTCTCCCTTGCATACAAACTTTACTTTGACCGGTCGGGAGATTACTCAGAGTCGCCACCTATAACTAGGAAATATTTTCTTTTAAATTAGGGCTCTTTCACTTTACCTCCCCAGCAAAGTCGTCAATTTCTATTGGTTATTTTCCCAGACAGGATGCTTGTTCCCAGTTATCCCTACAAGGTAGCCATCATTGATCAACAGGATCCCCGGGCCAGGGGCCAACAGTATAGGAGATAGACTCTATAAATATCTCCTCTTCTTCTTTAGGCTCTGCAGACCAAGGGGGGTATTCCCTACTCAACATCTATGAAATGCATCTATGTATTAGCTGGGATGTTGATACAAAGCAGATAAATCCTCCTTTTTGCAGACCAAAATTGTGGAATAAGTGCAAAGGGGCTAGCTTTGGGCCTATATTCAGTTGTGAGACAGAGGATTTTGGTCCTAAACTACTCCTAATATCCTAAAAGGTTTGATTTAAATTTTAAGTTTAATTTTATGTTTGGATGCAAAACTGAGACTTTGGGTTGCAACTTCAATACAAAATTGGATCGGTGCCTATCCAGGGCTCGGAGTCAATAGACATACACATGTGAATGGCCATCATGAATATATAACAGAGACTGGATATCAAGGGGATTTTTAGTATCTGCCTTACAAATACTTCCCAAGAATAGAGTATCATGTTATCTCTACTTACAAATATCCCTATTGCAATATTTTCTTCCCAACACTTGACCTAAAATATTTAATCTACTCCTTGAATAGAAGTAAGAAAACAAGCATTCAACATAGCAAATCTATATTCTAGAACCTCAGACACCCCTTAGATGTTTAGATTCATAAGAAGAACACATTCAATATGGAGACAAATAACAGAACACATGCAACATGGCATTACTCATTTAAATTAGCATGACATCAGCAGATTTATGTAGAAAAAAATACAACATGAGACTCATAAACTCACAAGATAGCCAAGATAGAGCCACCAATGAAGTTGTATCTTATTACAGCACCAAAAATTTGTCCAGTTTTCAACACCCACACTAAGTAACATGGTTTGGCCTTTATACCAAGACTGTGTACCTAGCAAAATTTAATTACATGGCAAGTCAAAATTTTGCAAGATACAATGCATGGGAAATGGTGCTCAAAAACATCAATGCAACAAAGAGACAAAGAGGAATGAGCAGGTGAACTCGGGATCTGCACCGCCTCTTAAGGACTTTCATCTTCAATTGGGTGGTTGACCTATCCTTTCTGTCGTCTATCCTCTGCAAATCTGCCATCAATGCTTCATCCACCCGTAGGGCCCTTTGAAATGTAGCAGCAGATGTATCTATTGTTTTCCCGCTCAAAAATTGACTGCAGAATGCAAAGAGAACCAATGCTGCAACCTCAAAACCTGGCTGTCGATCACGATCCCATCGCTGAGATTTAACGGCTCAAAAATACCTTGAAAAGTTGCCAACCAGTGAAAACATGCCACGTAGGCACTTCATGCTCCTATCACTGACCTTTCACTTCTTCATTTTGCCCTTTTCACCCTTGCGTCTGCATGAACATATGCATATACATACAATAGTTCAACATACAAGGCGCGGATTTCAAAAATTATGAAACACATTGCATTCGTCTTGAAATCAGGCTTGCATCTCAACCTCTTGTATATCGGCACACATACAAGCACTCAAAGATACAAGTCGGGTACGCCAACCCTAAATTTGCTGAATTTGATCTTCACATCAGATCTGACTTGCATATTTACCTTTGTCTATTTTCTTGTATGTCGTATATACAATGCGAACATACAAGCCAAATATACAAACAACAGATTCCAAATTTTATACACTGCAATTGATTGCTTCCTCGGGTCTGAAATGTATGTCCTCCTTAGTATAACAAATATGCAAACACAAACATACAAACCTTTCTCATATACAAACAGGGAATCTTTAAAGAATATGCAATGAATGCATATTTCCCTGTATGTTGAACATGTACAAACCCATTTGTATATCCGTTGCATTGTTCACTTTGCATGTCACAGGCCCTTGTATATTCTTCAATGTACATTCCCTTGTGCATACAAACAAGGAATCTTCTCCAGAATATTCCTGCAATGTATCTTTTCCTTTCGTATGTGTGCCCAAATGTATATTGCATATACATTCCACCTTGTATATCCACGGGCCCCACCACATGCATCTCTGCCTCGCCACTGTAGCAAATGTATATTGGCACCTCCTTGTATATTTTGCTTGCATGTAACCTGATATACAAAGTGGAAATATTCCCAGGAATCTGTGAAAGATTCCACCTTTGTCATGCACCTTTTAGAGCCTGATATACAATCAGAAATGCATCTAACTCAATTTTCTCTCTTTGAAGGCCAATGGATATTTCACAAGCTTGTTGACAGATTTGATCACTTGCACACATAGAAACTTGACACTTTTCTCATGTGTGATGGGGAAAAGATAGTAAAACATTGCATGCAGCTCAGGGAACAATTAAATCAAGGCACTAAGGCTTTGAAGGTACATGCACAGGAACCTGTAAACTGATCACAGAACCCTAAAATTAGGTGATCACCACCATGCGGCAAGGTGGTAAACAATAAAATTTGGCAACATAATCTCACCGCAGTAATGAGAACAAGCACTTGTGGGTTGATGGTAATGGAAGAAAATGGAATAAAGGGGGCTATAAGCCCCGCGATCCCACTTTGTTTGAGCATAAGGGCTGAGGGTTGGTGGTAATCAAGAAAAGTGAACAAAAGGCATTGAAGCTTATTGCCATCTTGTGACTAGTTTCAACAAGCTTCATGGTAGTGTGGTAATGATAATAAATGAGTAAACATACTCAGTGCGGGTGTGCGATTATCTAGAAATTTGAAAGATCTTGTCATTTCATTTGATCGTTGGATCAAATTTGATCAAGGGCTTATATTTCAAATGAATTGAATGCTTAGATTTTATAATCTCGTGGCGTGAACCAAAAATAATGGTGGAATGATGAACATTCTGGCTCGATAAAATCTAGAAATCTCCTAGCATTTGCTTAGTTTAGAGATTGCAGATTGGCTTGGAGAAGGCACCCAGTTCAGTCTGTTCTTAGCAAGCTTCAAATTGTTCAAGTAAGTCCATCTCTACATTCTCTGCAAGAAAGTTTGAAGAATCTTTGCTTTGTTTCAATTCTCCATGCATTTTCTTGAATTTTGAAACCCTAGTTTATATAATGGCACCCAAAAAGTCTAAATCCACAAGTAAGACCAATAAGCCTGATCCTTCCCTGATGAAAAGATCACTGCAGTAATCTTTGCTAGATGTTTTACACAATTCAATTGACAAAGGTTGAAAGAAAGTATTTAGGGATCTTGCTAAGGGTTGTAGGGATGCCATATTCCCATTTCTAGCTAGAAACCATTTTGATACTTCTGTCAGAAGAAGGATGGTCAGGGACAGGTGGGCAATCCATGGAAGCTAGATTTGGCCAAGCTAATTGTTTCAAATGTATTCATGGATGTGGAACTGATTCATACTCTGGCACTGCACTATCACCCAGCTACTAAAATAGTAAGGTTGCCAAAGGGATCTTCTCTATTGAGAATTGACAAAAATTCTATAATTGATTGTTTTATGTTGAACAAACAAGTTCTCACCGAAATTGACCTACAAAAGATTGAATAAGAATACAAGAGTTTGAGAAGAACACCCAAAAGTGATGAGCTGCTAATATTTATGAGAAGAGGTGCAAGCAATGGGATAGTTGATATTCCTTCCAATGCAGTCAAACCATTCCCTGTGGAAGATTTTGTAGTCTATTTCAAATGGACCTATTATGCATTGTGCCAAGTATTGGGAATTGATGTTGATCAGAGGATGCTAGTTAATTTAATGATGATGGCTATGAAGATACAAAATTTAGAGGTGAACATTGAGTATGATTTTGCCTAATAACTTGAAAAGAAAATACATGATGGATTCATTAGTCTGAAGGAGGATAAGAAACCCATGAACTCCAAATTTTATTCTTTGGTTTGCCACGCAATCCTATATCAAAATAGGAGTAAATGGTCAAGTCAAATGTACATCAGCATGATTGATAGGACAAGGCAAAGAATGCCTACTCAATGTTGGTGTTACATGTGGGATTTTCATTGCCAGACTGGTAACTATAATGTATTTCATAATGAATTTTATGTGAAAATAATGAATTCTTTTGGTAATTGGGTCCCCAGATTGTCACCAGAAATTAGGGTGATTCTAAGACCTCTTGCACATAAACCAGAGAAAGGTCATACTTTCAATTATGCTGATTGGTTCTTCCTACCAGAGCACACAATAATCAGGGTATATGATTGCCCCCAACCACCTCACAAATTGCCAAAGTTTGTTTTTGACAGAATTACATTCTTGGAATTCATGTGGCAAATGATGTGGAGGGAAAAGGAAGTGATGAAAAAGTAGAAGAAAGTCACCTTTTTGCTTGATACCACTATCTTTGGAGATTGGTCAATTGGTTCGAACACTCTTGAGGGGCTGCATGCATATTTGAAGGCCAAGTAATCTTTGGAATCTGGTGTTGAAAGAGTTTGTGACCCTGAAGGTCATATGAACTTTGTGAGACAAGTGATCTTGACTAAGATGGGCATCTCCCATCAAATTCTTTATGATGAAAATGTGATAAAAAACCTAGTTACTTTTAATGAAGTGTGTCACAGGAAGAGGAAATGGGAGATCCTCAAGAAAATTGAAGATGACAAAAAGGAAAAGAATCCAATTTTTGAAGGATTTTTTGCTGAAGAGAAAGATCATCTAAAGAGGATTAATAAAATGATTGAAAATTTTGAAAGTATTTATGCTAAATCTGAAGTACAGCCTACCAAGGCTACCAAACTTCCAGTGAAGAGGTTTGTAGGAATTGAGATTCATGAGCCTGTACCTGATGTCATATTAGTTCAAGATCCACAAATCCATGAATCACCACCACCTAAAAGGCAGAGAACTTAAGGCATGTCTCCTCTGGTCCCATATGAGATGTCTGAGGGTGTGGGGGATACTGATGAAGTTGCAAATATTTTGACACAATTGCATGATGGAGAGGAAGATGATCAACCATTGGTTGGTCAAGAAACTGATGCACACAAGCCTGAGGATAGGATGGAAGAACAAACCCAAATTGATCTAGAGCTATAAGAAGATGAAAGGGTGGTGGCATCATTGAGATTTATTCAAGATGATGATTTCATCAAGACTCTAGAGTTTTGAGATTTCTGGTTAAAAATGAAGATGAAGGAATTTGATGAAAAGGGGGAAATCAATAAGATGGGTGTTGATGAGTCTTAGTATGATCAAATAACCACCTGAACAATCCAAGAACTAAAATTTGACAAAATCAATGTGACTCCTGAGGAAGCAAGACAAATGGTCTTGAAGAGTAACATGCTGATCATCCCAGGTCTTGAATTGAAAAAGGTCTTCTTTCTTGACCAAGTTAGGAGGCAAGATGACCATAATCTTGTGTCTAAATTTAATTATGAGGATGGAATGATTGGATGTGGTTTCAACCCAAAGACAAAGACTCTTGCCATATGGACAAAACAAAAGAACACTAGTAAACCAAGGTTGCTAGATGTTGTTTAGGAAATGAGGGGATCTGCTGTGGTGAAAATGTTACGAGATACTTCAGGAACTGAGGCCTCTACCCTTACAGTCCATTCTGCCATGTTCACCCATGCAGTTGTAAAAAAGTTGGAAAAAAATTGCAGGGTTATGAGAAAACACAGAAAGACATGAATGATGAAGTGAATAGGTTGTTCATTGAAAATAGGCAATTGAAAATGCAACTGCAAGATGTGGGTTCTTCCCAGAGTCTATCAATAGTTTCATATCAACCTTCTGTGCCACCAACAACTGGTGATGTCATAGTGACAATGCAAGAGTTTAATGCTTTGAGAACAAAATTTGAAAAAGAAGTTGAGGACCTCAAGAAGCAATATGAGGAAAGAAAAAATGAGACAAGAATCAAGGTCCTTGAAGTCTTTGAGAAAATTTTGGAATACATGATAAAGATGGTTGTGGATAAACTTCGAGATGTGCATGATTTCTACTCCATGTTATCTCAGACCATTAAACAATTGCAAGCAAACTTTTCTATTTTGGAGCCACTGTACAAGAAATGGCAGCCTTCCTTGCATAATTTAGGCATGCTTTGTAGGATACTTCAAAGAAATCTTGATGCTCCTACTGAATTGAAGCCCACAGAGCAGACGGTGACTATGATCATTGAAAAGAATCAATATGCCTTCAATGAAGACAAAAGGATGCAGGCTAGACTTGAATCTTTTTCTACTTTCAAGCATCAGTTTATCCCCTTTATTCTGACAGAGGAAAACAAACTAGTTAAAGGCCTTAATACTTGGAAGGAAGAATTTAGAACAATAGTGTCTGTGGTTATGGAATTCTTGAAAAAGGAGAAGGATATAGATACTTTGAGCTTTAACGTGATTTTGGATAGGGTCATAGCCCTAGATGCAGGATATGGAAAATTTGTAATTGATGTTAAAGCTATGTTAGATAAAAGATGGAAGGACCATCAGACCAATCTGCTCCGAATTCAGGAATTCAAATGGCCCAGTGACCTTACATTTGATAAGTGGGAGCAAACATACTTAAAAGAATGATGTGCAGCTACAGGTTCAGGTGCAGAAGGAGCAACGAGCAGTTTCGTTGGCATCAACAGGGAGAACAAGGACAAAATTTTGATACTTTTTTGTGATAATAGATAGGGGCTCAACACACTTAACAGATACTACAACATGGAGATGAGTACCTTGCCAGGCCTAAGGTCATGAGTGCTCTATAATGACTAACAGATTTAGATCTTGGTTAAATTGCTTATGCCTTTAACTTCTCTTTATTAAACATGTGTAGTTACAAGAGGATGTGATTTATGAATAGTTGTGTTGGTTCAAGCCTGAAGTTTATTGCTTCCCATATTTATAAGAGAAACCAAGGCCTAGACAATCATCATCTTTCAGCAAAACAATTTATATATTTCAATATTATCTATCCAATCATATTTCAGATTCAAGACATTACACTTCTATGATAATTTAATACTATAATGGGCAAGGAGGGTTAACTTTGTGGATATGTATGGTGTTCTAATTTTCTATTAATATTCAAGTTCATAAGTTGTTTGATTGTCTCCATATTGGCTATTTCCAGCTATTCAAATCAATAGATTTATCTAGGCACATTTGTTGTCATTGTGTGGATGCTTTCAATTGGTTTCTATTAGAAGTTGATGTAATTCCATTTAAGTGACTTACATTTATTGGTCTCTCTCTAGAATTAAATCCTTTAAACTAAATCATACTGGTGGGTTTTCCTTCAAATAGAATTAAAACAACTTACTTGAATACTACTTACTTGCATGTGTGTGTTAAAACAACAATGACTACCATGAAAGACATAAAACAATAAATAGCACTCACCTCAATTCCAGCACTAGTACTACCACTAGCAACTGCCTCATCATCATCATCACCATAATGATCATCATCATCATCATCATCATCATCATCATCGTCATCATCATTGTCATCATCATCGTCATCGGCCTTGGTGTCTTCTATATCTGCATCATCATCATCCTCTGCCATGTGATCTGTACTACAATGAACATATTCTAGATCTGTATTCCATTGAAAGTCCTCCTGGTGTTGATTTACCTATTGAAGCATAAATGACCCATTAGGGGTTGAAACCTAGTTTGCATCCACTGAAGGTTATGAGCAAGAAAACACCAAATATTGTTGTGAGATGTTAAAATCTTGAAAGCACCCCTGCTCTGCATCACAAGGAAGCACTCCTTGAGATACCATGTTTGAGAGAAAAGAAGATAAATCAAATCTACATGGGACTAAGTTAATCAAATGATACAACTCATAACTTAAATGAGGACACTTGAGAGATATTAAAAGACCATGGTCATTAATTAAAAGATACGATGAAAATAAGGCATGAATATCACCTACTACCCTTTAAGGCAAACAATATTTTTTTCCTCAACATGAAATAATGGGACAATTGAGTAGGATCTAGGGCCAACATGGAAGCACTTTAGAACTCATCCTATGCATCAAAAAACAACTCAACACAATAAATGCAAATTGACATATTAATACAACAATATCGAACTAAGTTATTGAAAGTCAACTATTGATACCTCGTTCTCCATCCAGATTACAAAATCGGTCCACTTTTTGCTTTGTAACATTTCCTTTCCAAATTGCATTGGATGTTGGCCATATTTCTCCTCTTGTCAAAACATGGCACATGGACTAGTTAAACTAATTAATATTCAATCATTTACTTTTTCCTAGGAAATAAAAAAATATCATTTAACATATTAAATATACTTACAAATGTACATATCAAGGCCTGTAAACCTTTCCAACCACTATGATGCATGGCATGAAGTTTGTCAATCCTAGCCTTGGAGGCCTTGTCCTGAAACATATACTAATTCAATTTAACTATGCACAAATAAAATTTAAAAATAGTTTAAAAATTTTGATATAATCTTATGAGCGAATTCAAACACCTGCATACTCTCCTCACTGGACTTCCTCCATGCATCAGACTTCTCATATGCTTTTACAAGCTCTTTCCATACTTTCACACTTACATCAATTGGCCGTTTTTTGAGCCTTAGCTTGGGAGGGAGTTTTTTTTATCTTCTTTTTTTGGTTGCACCGAAATCTCTTGCAGTTTTGAGACATTTGTAGCTTTATCTTCTTTACAGACCAACCTATGCCAAATTTAGTCTCCATGTCATGGATAACTGCTTTTTGCAAGTGCATGGGTATCTTTGCGAATGGCAAATGTAGATGGTCTTTGAACCGTTGAATGCATGATCCCTTCAACCTATTCACAAACGTTTTTCCAGCATCTGTCATTCAGACTTCCCCTGAAACCACATTGTATTCTATCTTGGTATCGTAGCTACCAATGCAAGATGCAAAACTCAGTGTGGTGGAAGAAGTCTATTTCCTAGGAGTGGCTGGGACATTGGAAGCCTCTGCTCCTTGTTCAACATTCTTAGAGTTTATTGTTATTGATTTCCTCCTGGAACTTTTACTCGATCTAGGATTTCTTGGGGAATCAATTGATTCCCTTTCACATGGTTGATTTGGTTGAAATGTTCCATGGGATTTACTAGATCATTTTTCTATGTATCTGGTAAGCATTATCAAGTCCACACCATCCAATTTGTTCACTGCCTCTAGCCCCAATATGGAAGCCAATGCCTCCTTATCTTTGTCAGTTTCATGTCCCTATATATATAATATATATAAAATAAATTTGTTCTTTTAAATTTAGAAATAAAAAACTATAAACTAAAAATCAAAGAAACAATGGAAACATTTACAAATCTATAATTTGACAATGAATTAACTCATTGTGGCCAGAGTCTGCTCCCTTTGCTCCCTTCCCTCTATTGCTTGACATTTTGAGATGACCTAGGGCAAATTATTTTCATCCAGTCTGTGGAGGCAAACGAAGTACACACTACTAGGTATGGACCTCGCAACTACCAATTATAAGCACAAATTTCTAGTGTCATTATAGAGGAGAGCAGGAATAATTTGTCTATAACATTAGAAAAATGTAAGTGAAAGTAGAGGAGTGCAAAAATATTTACTTGGACAATAGAATCACGAGCGGTTGTTGCCAAAATATCAGTACAGGAAATAATGCCACTGCACACATTCACAATCCGAGTCTTAATTTTATCAATGACCTCGAAACTCATTTCTCCTTTGAATGTTATTGTGTCGTCCAAGAACATAGACCCTAAACATTTAGCTATATTCGAGAGAAAACCCTAAACATTTAGCTATGTGGATGATAAAAATGTAGAGATAAATGATTTAGAAGACATTTTCATTACATTAACATAATAATTGTGGCGAAGCAAATGATACTGCCAGGCGGGAATTTTTTTATGGTATGTGTTTTTTTGTTGTGTGTTATGTTTTAACATAGGAAGGAATTTTTTATTTTTTGTTTTTGATTCATTAGTCAGTGCTATAGTCAGCGTAGGTAACACCGACTTTAGCATGACTTTTAGCCCTAAATGTAATCTCTTTGGGGCACCAAAGGCGGCACAAAGTGCGCCTAATTTAGCGCCTAGTTGTGCCAAACCAAAATGTTCCTCATCCAATCATTTAGAATTGAGGTAAATGTTTAAGTAGGAAGGGTTTTATTGTTGCAAGTATGTGCCTAATCGGTGTTGTCATTGATGTCAACATATTCTTGTTATCATTGGTGTCAACTATATCTTATTCTATTACTTGTTTAGAAGACTTGTATGTTGAGGATATTGAGAAAATTAGCCTCTCCGGAAGAAACAAGTGAGCTACAGAGAAGTGTAGTACAGATAGTGAGTTGTATGCTGAAGAACAATCTGCTAAACTACTCCCAATTTATTCCTTCTTGAAGATCGTGGTCTATAGATTGGAAGTAAGTTAGAGGTATGTCTGAGGATGCTAGATTTCAGGTCCGAGTCATTCACATGAAGATTTGAGTGAGTTGTACTCACTAGAGTGAAACCTGCTTTTTTTTGTAAGTTCAGTTGAGATAGGAAGATAGTATTTGGCTCCGCATTCCTCCACAACAAAGTATTTTGTTCTACAATTCTAGAGGGAAGTCTAGGATGATGATAAGTGCCTACAATTGCAATGGTTCATGGTTTGGTGGTCCGCAAGCTATCTTTCTTTTATGACAGTTAAAGACAGTGAAGTTCATGTGTTCCAGTGAGAAGATTCCTATGGATAAAGTGATTAAGGTTCGTGCAGTTGCTCTTGATGATTATAGCATTCTTGTGGATGTCTCCTAATCATGTTCCTATCTAGATTTTGGTTCACGTTAACAAATTGTGATGGTGTGTGAAGATTGTTCCCAATTAATGTAGCGTGTAACCAGTCTTGGCTGACCTAGTTGATCCCAGTGATTGCAGAGATCTATAGAAGATTGTGGAAGCATGTTGTGGTATGGAAGATCATGGTTGAGTCCTAGCTAAGGCATGGCATGATCAATATTCCATTCCCTTTGGATGATGTTGCAATAGGTCAGGACCTATTTTCTAAATGTTTGTAATACGAACCTTGGAGATTATTCCAATGGTTGATGCCAACCTTGATGATCATTCCAAGGTTGATGTAGTGTATAAATACTTGTAGTTAAGTCGTGGAAAAGGTGTCCTTGAGAGAAAATGGAAATATATTAAGGACCAAAGGCAGAGTAGAGAAGAGGCAGAGGAAAGAAGAGGAAGAGCAGAGCAGAGGAATTGTTTCTCACTATACTGAAAGGTGTTGATCATGGCAGTGAGTCTGGAAGTAAGCCACCAGTAGGGTTTAACAGCCCTTATTGTAATCTTGCTAGGTTTAGGGTTGAGGCAATGAGTCTACTAGACCTAGTTGTTCTTCATGGCAGTAAGCCAATATGTTTAGGCCTATGAGGTGACTAAGCCTGAACATCACTATTTCAAAATTGCAATATATATTGAGAGTTAATCCTCTCTGTGGTTTGTCCCCACCTTGGGGTTTTCCACGTAAATATGGTGTCTCTTGTGTTGTTGTATCTCTGGTTAAGTTTCTGATTTCATACACTAATTGTTAAATCATAATAATTGTGGATAAGTGATGAATGTTTAATTGCAGAAAGTCTAAGTTTTTGTGACAAATGATTCACCCCCCCTCTCAGTTGTTTGGTGCATATCAACAATTGGTATCAAAGCCAAGTTCCTCTGAAGAAAGTTTAACAGCTTGAGGAAGATCGAAAATGTCTTACAAGAAGGAAGTGCCACATTTTGATGGAACTAATTATGTTCTCTAGAAGGCTCAGATGAAAAGCCATCTTCTTTCTCTTGGTGTCAAAGTTTGGAAAGTTGTACAAACAAAATACACCATACCTCAAAATGGTCCAATGACTGAAGATGAAATCAAAGAATATGAGATAGATATCAAGGCAAGGGATGCTCTGCTAAGCTCATTAACCGACTCAATACTAACGAAAGTGGTGGATCTTGAAACTGTGAATAAGGTATGGGAAAAGTTGAAAAATTTGTATGAAGGAGATGATTCTGTGAAGGAAGCCAAGTTACAAAGTCTAAAAGTGAAATATGAAATCTTTAAGATGAACAATGATGAAAACATATCAGCTTTTATGCAAAGAGTTGATGAACTTGTTACAAGGATAAAATCCATAGGCGGAACTCTCGAAGAAAAGGAAATTGTTATGAAAACACTCAGATCTCTACCCAAGTCCTACTGTTACAAGGTGGCCGCGATTGAAGAATTCATGAAATTAAAAAAAGTTAACAGGGATTAGTGTTGTGATGTTCACAACACGCCCCATTATGCTCCTTAGCAAAATGGGGACCCCTGCTGATGTCTTGCTTTTTGCTTCTGCTTGTGTTTTTTCTGCTTCCTGGCGGTCTGGTAAAAATGAAGGTCAGGTGCATCATCATCATGATATATGATGAGGTAGGTCATCATCATGAGGTCTGTTTTTCAAAGTTCATATTTTGTTTCTGTGACCTCATATTTTAAAAGAGCTTGAAATTCCATGCAGGTTTGCCTTTTACTTCACTTGAAAATTCGTCCATATGTGGAAGTTATGCACGGTCAAAGTCTTGGTCAAACCTGATATTCGCAGGAGGATCATCATATTTTTATATCCTAAGTCATGTTGACAGGATCATCATGATCTTGGTCTATCACCCACTAAAAATCATGCAGTCGCAATATCCGGACGTCAATTTTAGGTGGTAGTTCCCTTTACCCGTCAAATGGCCTCAAGCGCATCATCAGCATCATGATTTTCTTAGGAGCGTCATATTTTATAAACCTGGTTTTGTTGTATGAGGACATCATCATCATATTTGAAACGCACCCCCCCGACAATATCCTGAGGTTCAAATATCATGATGACATCGGCTTTAAGTCAAGGTAAGTTCCCCGTCGAAGTTGTCTTTTGTATCGCAAGCATCATCATGATAATTCAACATTACCTGATCTTATATTATCATGCTGATCACCCAGACTTAGAAAAATTCACCTTCGGCATATTTGCGTGCGCGTGTTATAATCCTATCGCAAGGTCATCATCATGATATTTGCTGAACTTCGAATTATGATGATGACGACTCCATATCATCTTGATCTTTCACGAGTCATTTGCTGAAATTCGCTAAGTGATGGAAGCATCATCATCATAATTCGATTAAGAGGATCATCATCTTCATATCCTCCTGATCTCCGGTTAGCGAATATCATGATGATCACCCTATCTATTCAGAAGTGGTCGATATTACATTTCTCAACAGCATCATCATATTTTGTAATATCACCCTAGCGCAAATATCATGATGACCTTAACTCATCTTTGTGCTCCGAAGACAAATTATGATGATGACGTCATCTGGATAACTCGATAAGGAGGATCATCATCATACATTTTTTATCCTGGCATATCGTCAACATCATCATGATCTTGTTTGTCCACCTGATATTTCGCAAAGTCCTCCTGCCGAGAAGAACGACCTTTTCCAAATATCCTGATGATCATCATCATCCTGATTTGTCTTCGGCAGGATATTTTTTCCCAAACATGATCCAGTTGGCGAAATATGATGATGATGTCATGTTTTAAGTTTAACAAAGGCCCCGGATATCATGATGACGTCATCCCGATCTGATAAACGAAGAAGCTAATATCCTGATGATCATCATCATCATTTTTTCTTTCAACAGGATATTTTCCAAAACACGATCAGGTTCACGAAATATGATGATGACGTCTTATTCCAAGTTCGACAAAAGCCCCAAATTCGATGATGATCATCATCATCCTGATCTTTCGAGAGGGTTACCTTGGCCGCGAAAGGGTCATATTCACTTCATCATCCTGATCATGCTCCTTAGGTGACCTGATATCACAAATATCCCCTTGATCTTAACCGAACATGATGATGACGTCATCCTTAGCATTTCAATGAAGCCCGAATATCATGATGACGTCACCATCATCTTCCTTTCCTCGGCAGCATGATTATATTCATATCCTCCTATTCTTCTTCAACATGATGATGATGATGATGTTGTTCTTTTCTCCAATATGCAGAAGCGAAATATCATGATGATGAAGTATGTCGGCTAACATGTTTTTTTTGACGCACCGACAGGGATAGTCATGCCGATGGGCGGGAAATGAGGCAGTGGAATTTTAAAGCATTTTTTTTTGGCGCCTCTGGCATTTTTTGGTCAGCGATGGTTGACCCGTGAATCTTGAGCAGTCTGAACGCATTTTTTTGACGCGTTTTGAGAGGATTTCTGGATCCGATTTTCTCCATCTTGCGCAGTCACCTGGGTTTAAACAGTTATTTTAATTTCATGTTGTTTTTATGATAAATGTGAAACTTATTGCTTGTCTTGTCTTGCAGGCTTGCAGTTGAGGAAGCAGCTGGAAAGTCAGCGCAGTGACCTCATGGAGGCAGAAGATCTGATCTCAGGAGCAAGAAGATAGAGATGAAATGCAAAAGGTCAAGGCCATTCAAGTAAAGAAGAAGGTTGCAGCTGAGGGTATTATCACAAAAGACAAACAGAAGTTATTACCCAGCTGCCGGAACTTCTCAGAAGGGGCAATATTTCGCCCAGATTTGACCACTGCTCTGAGATATTTTTGAGAACTGGTTCACCTGCATTTATTGCTGTAACTAGGGGTTTGAACCAGGGGTTCAGTTAGGTTTTTTGCTGTAGTGAGGACAATCAGAATGTCTTTATATTGTGCCTCTCTACACTGTAATACTTTACAACAGGGGCTACACACAGGGATTTTAGGATTTTGCCAGAATTGTAGTGTCTTTCTGGGCATAGTTTAGAAGTAGAAGAAGGAGGTCGCCTGTTTGTCTGCAGTAAGGTGCGCGTGGAATGTCTGGCTGCCTTATTGTATCTGTAAAGCTTGTAAGTTCTCTGTAGTATGATCAATGAAACTAAGAGTCATTCTTACATTGTAAATCATGTATGGCTATTCATTTCTAATACAATAGAATCTGGAGTTCTGCATCTATCTTCTGAGTGTTCTCCTGCTCTTCTTTGTGTTTTGAAATATCTTCTTTGAGAGCTTGCAATTTTAAATGTATGTTTGTGAAAATGCTCAGGACTTACATTTAGGGTTTTTACTGTGGATTTGATCAAACTACTGTGGTATTTACATAGTGCATAACAGAAACACTTAGATCCTTCGGTAGATTAAGTGAGGTATAGAGTAGATCTTTCTAACTTTTCCCAACCCATCTGAAATATCTAGCTGAAAACGTAGAAATCCAAAGGAAATTGTCTCAAATTTGAAGAAACATGCATAACAGAGCTATAAGTAGACAGTTTTCATAAACAGATAAAGAAGAAAGCTGCAAAAATCTAAGAAAACCCTCTAAAACTTGCAGCCCAGTATCACTTGTATGCAAATGAACAGAATACTTGTTGAAATCTATGACCTCTTTGCATATTCTTAGTCCAGTAAACCACAAAATAAACCTAAACTACGTAAGGCCCCTTGAACATTACAGCTTCACATTGACCAACTGAACTTGACCAACCGAACCATTGTAGACTTGGGATTAGTTGAATCACCAGATGATTCCTTCTTGTCTTTCAAGTATAGTTTCAGTTCATTTTATGTGAATTTTAACTTATTGTTATGATTGCATCAAAACAGTCATCAACAGTTTTCTGGCGCTAGAAGGAGGGCCTGATTTGGTTTAGGGTTAATTTTCTGAGTTTAAATGCTATATTCTGAGATATGTTAGATCTCATAAAATTTCAAAAGGCCTAAAAAGTTGAAAGAGGGTCCTATTTTTAATGGACTCATATAGGGGCAGTTTTCAAGTTGACATTCCTTCATTTCAGAAAGCTTTGAATAACTAGCTTTATCCCAAAAATTTATATAGCTATGGTTTATTTGGAAGGTGTAGGATACATAAGTCCATAGAGCATGGTGAGCTTAATTGTCTATCTTTCCTTACAAGATTAGATTTATATTTGAAAGGACTAATCTCTCTCTCAGATGTGTATAAGGCTGAAAGTTGGCAGGGAAGTGAGGAGATTATTGAGCGACAGAAGGATGCAGCATCAACGGTCATTAAATGTGCAGAGAATACAAAGATGGAACCAATGCTAAGAATAAAGGGTAATAAGATCTCTTGGTAGGAATCATGTGATGGTAAGAAAAAAATTCTGTCTTTTCGTCAGGATCCGGCTATGATTAAAGTTACTAAAAAGTATAAATATCCTAAAAAATGCAGAGAAGAAATCACAGCTCCTGTCTCTTTTCTAGATAATAAGCAAAAAGGATTTAATGAAAAAGAAAAGGAAAGTGAGGTTCATCTTGATACATTTGATAAATATATGGAACTACTAAGGAATATTTGTCAAGAAGAAGCCTCTGGGTCTGACCTAAAAAGTTTTAACGAACATGATTTGGCAAAGAAATGTAAACAAGCATTGGAAGAATTAAAATGCACTAAAATTGATAAGATCCCTACTGTAGAAACTAATGAAGTCATAGAAAAGAAAGTAAATCCTAGTGTTACACCTGACTTCTTTAAATTAAATGATCAAAATCAAGATTGTTGCAGGTCAATAGAATTAGACTCTTCACTGAATGATAAATATGAGTCATCTGATGAACAATCCTTAAAAAAAGAAGATACAGAGGATCATGGAGCTGCTGTACACAGTCAGACATCACCCCCATGCCATGTTGAAAATAAAACAGGGGAGTATTCCTATCAATCAAAAGATGTCGTCCCACCTTTACTCTCAAGTGATTTAGAAATGATTAATTTCTGTATGTCAGATTATGATGATGGAGATACTTACTTAAGTGCTGATGTGTAGGAAACTAATGAGAACATTGAGAAGTTTGCTAAATTTGAGGATAAATTGAACATCCAGAATGAAGAAACAAAGCTGGATGAAGATGAAGAAATGATACATCTAGAGTCATTCTTCTTTCAACTTGAAGAAGGACTAGACATAGAGCTAGGCAATGAAAATGCAGAGCTAAATGAAGAGCCAGCTATCAATGAACAAGTGTGTTCCACAGAGCTAAAGGCACATCAGGTTGTCTCTTTCCTTTCCTTAGTAAACAATGATAAATGCTATTTTGATTATGGAAATTCAAGAGATAGGACATGCTTATGGATTAATCATAACCCTGATGAGCAGCCTCAGTTACTAGTTAAGAGCTATTCTGATAAACACAATGAATCTAGAATATCAGAATTTTTTTTAGAATTCAAAGATAAATCTGCTATGATGAGGACCATAACTAGTACCCTGTTACTCCTGCACAACCTAAAGAAATATGCAAGTAGGGGTGTTCTTGGGTCTATTTCCTGGGTTTCTAAATTGCCTCGTAGAGGCTTGTATATAGTCTGGTAGGGTAGTTGTTTTTGTTTTTGTGTTCTTCTTTTGCTGTTTTCTTTTTTAGGTTGGTTGTTTGTATAGCTTGTCTTCTTTTTGTTTCTTTCTGTTTGTACAGTTTTTTCTTTTGCTGTGTTGTTTGTACAGCCTGTTTGTTTGGTTTGTTTGTTGTCTCCTCAGCAGGGATCTTTATTTTACTGTAGAGTATTAAGGAGCAGAACTAGCAACCATTCAAAACAGTATATAATTTAGGATATTCAGGTTAACCATTTGCAATTTACACATAACTTGTCACTGTCATGAATGTAGAGAGTTGTTCATCTTCTGAAGTTTCGTATTCAATAAATGTGATTGAGAATTCGAAGCAGGTTTCTCACGATGACACACCTAAAATCCTTGGGTTTGTTGAACCTACCAGTGTAGATATTAGGTGAAAAATCAGAGGTCACCCTTGCTACCATTACAATTCTCAGCTTAATTTCAGCAAGTGCCCACTCCTTGCATCATGAAGTTACAAATTGCTATATCTTATGAAATCTTTCAAAATTAGAAAACAAATAAATAAATAAATAAATGAATAAAGCGGATTATACTGAAAATCTAGATTAAGCCATCTAAGTAACTCTACCGGGGCTATGGACGCTCGCTGGCAGTTGGGCTCTACTTAGGAGAATTGTAACGATAACCTTGCCGGGGCTATAGACGCTCGCTGGCAGCAAGGCTCTATCCGGTCGGCTATGAGGGAATATCCTCACCTACGTAGGCTAATGTCAGTCACTGGTTTGTTCAACCAATCTTCAAGATGAGGATAATTAATCACATGCACATAACTAAACTGAAAATGGAAATTCATGCATCTTTATTGAACACTTTGAGTCTCAAGCTGAATAGTAATTTGCAGGAAAGATAGTTGGAAGTTATGAGTTCATTTCACCTAGTTTCCTTGAACACTCTGAATTTAATTGTTTTGTTTTGGTTGCTAGTTGTTGTGATGTTCACAACACGCCCCATTATGCTCCTTAGCAAAATGGGGACCCCTGCTGATGTCTTGCTTTTTGCTTCTGCTTGTGTTTTTTCTGCTTCCTGGCGGTCTGGTAAAAATGAAGGTCAGGTGCATCATCATCATGATATATGATGAGGTAGGTCATCATCATGAGGTCTGTTTGTCAAAGTTCATATTTTGTTTCTGTGACCTCATATTTTAAAAGAGCTTGAAATTCCATGCAGGTTTGCCTTTTACTTCACTTGAAAATTCGTCCATATGTGGAAGTTATGCATGGTCAAAGTCTTGGTCAAACCTGATATTCGCAGGAGGATCATCATATTTTTATATCCTAAGTCATGTTGACAGGATCATCATGATCTTGGTCTATCAGCCGCTAAAAATCATGCAGTCGCAATATCTGGACGTCAATTTTAGGTGGTAGTTCCCTTTACCCGTCAAATGGCCTCAGGCGCATCATCAGCATCATGATTTTCTTAGGAGCGTCATATTTTATAAACCTGGTTTTGCTGTATGAGGACATCATCATCATATTTGAAACGCACCCCCCCGACAATATCCTGAGGTTCAAATATCATGATGACATCGGCTTTAAGTCAAGGTAAGTTCCCCGTCGAAGTGGTCTTTTGTATCGCAAGCATCATCATGATAATTCAACATTACCTGATCTTCTATTATCATGTTGATCACCCAGACTTAGAAAAATCCACCTTCGGCATATTTGCGTGCGCGTGTTATAATCCTATCGCAAGGTCATCATCATGATATTTGCTGAACTTCGAATTATGATGATGACGACTCCATATCATCTTGATCTTTCACGAGTCATTTGCTGAAATTTGCTAAGTGATGGAAGCATCATCATCATAATTCGATTAAGAGGATCATCATCTTCATATCCTCCTGATCTCCGGTTAGCGAATATCATGATGATCACCCTATCTATTCAGAAGTGGTCGATATTACATTTCTCAATAGCATCATCATATTTTGTAATATCACCCTAGCGCAAATATCATGATGACCTTAACTCATCTTTGTGCTCCGAAGACAAATTATGATGATGACGTCATCTAGATAACTCGATAAGGAGGATCATCATCATACATTTTTTATCCTGGCATATCGTCAACATCATCATGATCTTGTTTGTCCACCTGATATTTTGCAAAGTCCTCCTGCCGAGAAGAACGACCTTTTCCAAATATCCTGATGATCATCATCATCCTAATTTGTCTTCGGCAGGATATTTTTTCCCAAACATGATCCGGTTGGCAAAATATGATGATGACGTCATGTTTTAAGTTTAACAAAGGCCCCGGATATCATGATGACGTCATCCCGATCTGATAAACGAAGAAGCTAATATCCTGATGATCATCATCATCATTTTTTCTTTCAACAGGATATTTTCCAAAACACGATTAGGTTCACGAAATATGATGATGACGTCTTATTCCAAGTTCGACAAAAGCCCCAAATTCGATGATGATCATCATCATCCTGATCTTTCGAGAGGGTTACCTTGGCCGCGAAAGGGTCATATTCACTCCATCATCCTGATCATGCTCCTTAGGTGACCCGATATCACAAATATCCCCTTGATCTTAACCGAACATGATGATGATGTCATCCTTAGCATTTCAATGAAGCCTGAATATCATGATGACATCACCATCATCTTCCTTTCCTCGGCAGCATGATTATATTCATATCCTCCTATTCTTCTTCAACATGATGATGATGATGATGTTGTTCTTTTCTCCAATATGCAGAAGCGAAATATCATGATGATGAAGTATGTCGGCTAACATGTTTTTTTTGACGCACCGACAGGGATAGTCATGCCGATGGGCGGGAAATGAGGCGGTGGAATTTTAAAGCATTTTTTTTGGCGCCTCTGGCATTTTTCGGTCAGCGATGGTTGACCCGTGAATCTTGAGCAGTCTAAACGCATTTTTTTGACGTGTTTTGAGAGGATTTCTAGATCCGATTTTCTCCATCTTGTGCAGTCACCTGGGTTTAAACGGTTATTTTAATTTCATGTTGTTTTTATGATAAATGTGAAACTTATTGCTTGTCTTGTCTTGCAGGCTTGCAGTTGAGGAAGTAGCTGGAAAGTCAGCGCAGTGACCTCATGGAGGCAGAAGATCTGATCTCAGGAGCAAGAAGATAGAGATGAAATGCAAAAGGTCAAGGCCATTCAAGTAAAGAAGAAGGTTGCAGCTGAGGGTATTATCACAAAAGACAAACAGAAGTTATTACCCAGCTGCCGGAACTTCTCAGAAGGGGTAATATTTCACCCAGATTTGACCACTGCTCTGAGATATTTTTGAGAACTGGTTCACCTGCATTTATTGCTGTAACTAGGGGTTTGAACTAGGGGTTCAGTTAGGTTTTTTGCTGTAGTGAGGACAATCAGAATGTCTTTATATTGTGCCTCTCTACACTGTAATACTTTACAATAGGGGCTACACACAGGGATTTTAGGATTTTGCCAGAATTGTAGAGTCTTTCTAGGCATAGTTTAGAAGTAGAAGAAGGAGGTCGCCTGTTTGTCTGCAGTAAGGTGCACGTGGAATGTCTGGCTGCCTTACTGTATCTGTAAAGCTTGTAAGTTCTCTATAGTATGATAAATGAAACTAAGAGTCATTCTTACATTGTAAATCATGTATGGCTATTCGTTTCTAATACAATAGAATCTGGAGTTCTGCATCTATCTTCTGAGTGTTCTCCTGCTCTTCTTTGTGTTTTGAAATATCTTCTTTGAGAGCTTGCAATTTTAAATGTATGTTTGTGAAAATGCTCAGGACTTACATTTAGGGTTTTTACTGTGGATTTGATCAAACTACTGTGGTATTTACATAGTGCATAACAGAAACACTTAGATCCTTCGGTAGATTAAGTGAGGTATAGAGTAGATCTTTCTAACTTTTCCCAACCCATCTGAAATATCTAGCTGAAAACGTAGAAATCCAAAGGAAATTGTCTCAAATTTGAAGAAGCATGCATAACAGAGCTATAAGTAGACAGTTTTCATAAACAGATAAAGAAGAAAGCTGCAAAAATCCAAGAAAACCCTCTAAAACTTGCAGCCCAGTATCACTTGTATGCAAATGAACAGAATACTTGTTGAAATCTATGACCTCTTTGCATATTCTTAGTCCAGTAAACCACAAAATAAACCTAAACTACGTAAGGCCCCTTGAACATTACAGCTTCACATTGACCAACTGAACTTGACCAACCGAACCATTGTAGACTTGGGATTAGTTGAATCACCAGATGATTCCTTCTTGTCTTTCAAGTATAGTTTCAGTTCATTTTATGTGAATTTTAACTTATTGTTATGATTGCATCAAAACAGTCATCAACAATTAGTTACTTAGTAACCTTACTGCTTTTGAAATGAGGGATTTAGATGATGCTCTGCCAAAAGTTGAGTGTGCCTTCAAAGCCAGTACTCCTGAAAGTACTTCCAGATCAAAAAAGTATAAGGTAGAATCTGATGATAAGATAGATGAAGTTGAAGCCAACTTTGAGGACAGGCTGCAAAGAGGATCTGATAAGTATAAAGGAAAATTACCTTTCAAATGTTTTTCCTATGGTAAAGTAGGTCATTTTGCTTCTAGATGTCCTGAAAGAATTGAAAGAAATAAAAGAAGATATGAGAATAGGCCTAGGACCCAAAAGAAGTGTTATTATGTTGAAGATTTTGATGATGATGGAGTATCAGATAATGGTGAACCAGATAATGCCAATCCTTATGTAAATGAATGCTTGTTCATTGCTATTAAGGAAGATCTTGTGTCTACTAATTCTTCTAGTTGTATCAAGGAAGAAAAACCAATGGAAAGTGCTTTGGCTGCTCAGGTAATTAAGGACAAAGATGAATGGGTTATTGATAGTGGTTGCTCTCACCACATGACTAGTGACAAAAGTAAGTTTGTAAGTTTGGAAAGATATGATGGTGGACTGGTTAGGTTTGGAGATGATACAGCTGGTAGGATTTGTGGAAAATGATCTATTTCTCTTGATGGCAAGCATAATACTGAAGATGTCTTATATGTGAAAGGATTAAAGAACAATCTTCTGAGTGTGGGTTAGATGCGTGACAAGGGCTACAACTTAAGCTTCAAGGACAATGGATGCAAGATTAGGGAAAGCTCCAGAACAATCATTGCAACTAGTAAGAAGACTAGAGGTAATATCTATCATTTGAAAGGAACTAAGAACTATTGCTTGTTGACTCAGATTGATGAGAGTTGGTTATGGGCATAGAAGGTTGTGTCACATAAATGTTGATAATATTATGAATATAAGTACTGCATAGATTGTTAGAGATTTGCCTAAGCTTGTGAAGCCCGCTAATCTGGTTTGTAAGGAGTGTCCATTTGGGAAACAGACAAGAACAAGTTTGAAAAGAAAGGATCAATCAGTTGCAGGACTACTTGAGCTAGTGCATACAGATTTGTGTGGACCTACTAGAGTAAGAAGTTTGCAAGGAGACAAGTATTTCATGTTGCTTATTGATGATTATTCTAGAATGACTTGGGTCACCTTTTTAAAAGAGAAAGATGAAGCTCTAGATAGGCAATGGTTGAAAATGAGATGGGTTTGAAAATCAAATGTTTAAGATTTGATAGAGGAGAGTTCACATCAAATGAATTCAATTTCTTTTATGAAGAGCATGGAATAAAGAGATAGCTATCTGCACCCAAAACCCCACAACAAAATGGAGTTGTTTAAAGGAAAAATAGAATAGTTCAAGAAGTTGCTAGAACCATGATGAAATAAGCTCATCTTCCAGAAGCATATTGGAGAGAAGCAATTCACACCATAGTATATATCCTAAATAGAGTTCAAGTAAAACGTAACAGTTCAAAAACTCCTCATGAATTGTGGCATGGTAGAGTTCCTACTATGAAATATTTCAAAGTTTTTGGTAGTAGATGTTATATCAAAAGAGAAGAAGATTTAGGCAAGTTTGATGCTAGATGTGATGAAGGAATCTTCCTTGGTTACTCCACCAAGAGCAAGGCCTATAGGTGTTATAATAAGAGGATGAATAAGATTATTGAAAGTGCAAATGTTAAAGTTGATGAATGTAAGGAAAAGTCTTTAGAATCAAGTGGATATGAGTCAGATGATCTAGATGTTTCAAAAGTGGTGCAGCACGAAGACAACATAGATGAAGAAGAACAAGCTCATGTAAGTGATACTAAAACTCCAAGATATGTAAGAATCAGTCATTTTGAAAATCAAATCATAAGAGATAAGAGCATAGGGATCTTAACCAATGTTGGGATAAGGTGCCATTAACTTTGTAAATCCCATTATTGTATTATTCCATTTATTATTTGTAATTACCCATAAGGGATGTACAAGTTTCATCGGCAGTGGTAAAAATTATTTACTGTCCATGGTAATTATGGAGTTACTGCATGGTAAGTCCCAAAGTTACTGGTGGTAGTTACAGGATGTCATTTACTATGGTAAATGGTAATTGGTCAAAGTGGGGTGCATATGTGGAGAATAATCTGTTTTTAGTGTTATGACGCACGTCATAGATTATATAAGAAGGTGCAAGAGAATCTATGACAACTGTAAGTTGTCATAAGAATCTATGACACTTATAATAGCATATGATGCGTCATAAGATGGTATAAGTGGCTATTTTTGGCCCCAAGGCATTCAAGCTTGCATGGGCAAATTTTTCTAGGTGTAGGATGCATGTATGACAACATTTATGACCCCGTAAGAGCCTATTCTTGGCCATGGACACACAAGGTTGTATTGTTGACTCTTGACAAGTGTTATGGGCTTGTAAGAAGTCATTTTAATGTCTTGAGGTTGTGTAGATTCTATATAAACCATAGCATAGTAGTTGAGATGCATAATAGTTTATAGGTACCCAAGTTCTGTCGGAGTGAAGGTTGGAGGACAGAGGAAGTGAATGTATTTGTAATGTCATTTTGTGAAGATAATACAACTTGACCTCTTTTCTTGGTGGAGTTTTTTACCTGAAAGGGTTTTCTCCACATTAAAAACTTGTGTTATGTGCTTCATTCTGCTTCTAGTATATTTCTATATTGTGGGTTCATGTTTTGTTACAATCTCCATTAATAAAACACACTTGAAGATTGCTGAAATTTATCTCGAATCAGATTTCCATGAAGTAGTGTTGCTTTCATTTCTAGCATTTGGTATCAGAGCTTGGCCAGCTTTGACTCTTGGGTGGTAGTGTGGAAGCTGTAGTTGCAGTGGGAGATTTGGTTATGTTTGTTTTGTAGATCTTGTGTTGTTATTATGGCTGCATCCACTGTTGCATCAATCTTTCGATTGGACATTGAGAAGTTCAACGGAATGAGGTATGAGTTGAGGAAGCTGAAAATGGAAGATTTGTTGGAAGAAAGAAACCAATGGTTCGCTATTCAAAAAGAGAAGAAACCCGATGATGTCTCTCAAGATGAGTTGGATAGACTGGATAAGAAGGCACGGGGAACCATCTGGTTGTCTCTTTTAGACTCTATCCTGCGGAATGTCAGAAAGGAAGAGACTGCATACAAGTTGTGGAAACGGTTGGGTGAGATCTATCAAGCCAAGAGTATGGTAAATAAACTTTATTTAAAAAGAAAAATGTTTTCCATGAAAATACGAGAAGGTGAATCAGTTGCAGAGCATTTAAATTATTTTAATTTGTTAGTGAGTCAGCATGATTCAGTAGATGTTGAGGTTAGTGAGGAAAGTAAATGTATCTTACTTCTTTGTTCTTTACCTGAGTCTTGGGAGAATGTTATCCTTGCTATCACTGCTAACCTTACGGATCTGAAGTAATATCTACCTTGGTGACAACTCTTCATATCTAATTGTCAGGAAAGGAAAGGTATTGTTGTGTTTTAGTGATGGGAGGATTAAAACCCTCCCTAGTGTTTTGCATGTTCCTAGATTAGCTAGAAATATGATTTCAATTTTGAAGTTGAATGATTTCAGAATGCATGTGACATTTGACAAGCATGGCTACAGATTAGTGAGAGGGAACTTGGTGGTAGCGAAGGGGAAGAGATTTGGAAGCCTGTTCAAGCTTGAAGCCACTACAGTTTATAATGCCTCTTATGTTTTTGAGGCTTCTAAAAACACTTGTATGTTATGGCACCACAGATTGGGCCACACAAGTAATAATGTAGTGAAAACTATTAAGAATAAAGAATTGTTGGATGGTTTCTCTTATTCTAATGAGAACTTTGATTTCTATGAGCATTGTGTGTTTGGTAAACAAAACAAAAAATTATTTCCTTCAGGAAGCAATAGAGCAAAAGAGAAATTAGAAATGATTCATATGGATGTGTTTGGACTGTGGATAATAAATCTATCAGAAAATCTCGTTATTTTGTAACCTTCATTGATGATGTATCCAGATTTACATGGATTTATTTTATGAAGCATAAATATGAAGTTTTCACTAAGTTTAAGGAATTCAAAGTCTTAGTAGAGAACCAATTAGTTTTAAAGATAAAAATATTAAGATCTGACAATGGAGGGGAATATTGCTCTAAGGAATTTGATGAGTTTTGCAAGCATGCAGGTATAATCAGACAAAAGACAACTCTGTATACACCACAGCAGAATAGTGTTGTAGAAAGGATGAACCAAATAATTATGGAAAGGGCCAGAAGTATGTTTAGTGATGCATAGTTGGATAAATGCTTTTGGGCAGAGGCTGTGTGTACTACTTGCTACTTGATAAATAGATCTCCTTGTAAGGCTCTTGATTCGACACCTTTATGAAGTGTGGACAGATATGAAACCTTCTATTTCACATTCAAGGGTTTTTGGTTGTGAGGCTTGTGTTCATATGCCTAAGGAAAAGTGATCTAAGTTGGATCCAAAATCTAAAAATTGTACATTCATTAGATATGGTGATAATGTGAAAGGTTATAAGCTTTGGGATCCACTAACCCGCAAGATTATCTTTTCTAGATATGTTATTTTCAGGGAACTTAGATCTATTTCTAAACCTGAATAGCCAAAAGAAACAGATGAAAAGGTAAAGAAGGTGCACTTTGATTTAGAGCAGCAAGATGCATCTCAGGAAGAATAGAATGATGGATTGGGGGGTGAAGAAGAAGAAGAAGATTCAAGTAGTTCTAATGAAGATGAATCTGTTGTTACAAAAGAAGTTGGTGCAGATGATCATGTAGAAGAATGAGTAGAGTCTCATACTCCACCCTTGAGGAGATCCACAAGACAACGTAATCCAGTTGACAGGTATAGCCCACTAGATTTCTGTTGTGTATATGCTTTATTGAGTACTAACGATGAACCTAGATCCTACAAGGAAGCTATTTCTGCAGATGATAGTGACTCTTGCCAGTTAGCCATGCAGGAGGAGATGATGGCTTTATACTCTTGTAACACCTGGGATCTTGTTCATTTGCCCAAAGGAAGAAAGGCCATAGGATGTAAATAGGTCTTCAAGAAGAAGTTTGGAGTAGACGGGTCATTGGAGAAGTACAAGGCTAGACTGCTAGCCAAGGGCTACTCCTAGAGAGGAGGAGTTGATTTTGGTGAGATATTCTCTCCTGTTGCTAAATTGACTTCTATTAGATTTCTCTAATCCATTGCTGCAACTTATGATTGGAAGATTGAGCAAATAGATGTTAAGACCATATTCTTGCATAAAGATCTTGAAGAAGAAATTTATATGCAACAGCCTACAGGTTTTGAGGTAAAAAAAAAAAGAACTTTGGGTTTGCAAGTTAAAGAGGTCTCTTTGTGGTCTGAAACAATACCCCAGAATGTAGTATCAAAAGTTTGAATCATTTGTTTTGAAATTGGGTTTTGTTAGAAGCGAGGAGGATCACTGTGTTTACATTTATTGTGTTGATGATTCTATACTGGTTATTGCTTTGTATGTTAATGACATGTTATTTTTCAACAATACTAAGGGTATGATTAGTGAGCTTAAAGCCTAACTTTTAGGTGCATTTGAGATGATCTTGGTGCTACAAGGTATATTTTGGAAATGGAGATCAGGAGGGACATAGTTAACAAAAAGATTTGGTTGTCACAAAGTAAGTATGTGAATACTATTTTGCAGAGGTTTAGTTTGTAGGATTGTAACCCAGTTAGAGTTCCTTTATCCATTGGTACTAAGCTTTAATTAGATATGTGTCCAAAGACTAAGGATGATCTTGAGGATATGTCTAATGTGCCATATGCTAGTGTTGTAGGGAGTTTGATATATGCAATGGTTTGTACTAGACCAGATATTGCCCAAGTAGTAGAAGTTTTGAGCAGATTTATGTCTAACCCTAGTGGACAGCATTGGAACTATGTGAAGGACATGTTTAAATATCTTGAAGGTACTCCTGATCATTGTTTGGTTTATTTTGGAATGATAGTGTTGATAAATCTTTGGACATACAGGGTTTTGTTGATGTAGATTGGGCAGATGACTTGGATAGTCAAAGGTCCACTAGTGGCTATGTATTTACTCTGTTTGGAGGTGCAGTGAGTTGGATGAGTAAGAGGCAGCCCATAGTTGCTTTGTCCACCACAGAAGTAGAGTATATGGATGCTACTCATGTCTTTAAGGAGGCAGTTTGGTTGAGGAGACTGTGTACAGGTATTGGTTTTGATTATAGGATCATTCAGATTGGTTGTGATAGCCATCGTGTTATTTGTTTGGCTGAAAATCCCATGTATCATCCTCAAACTAAGCATGTTGATGTTTAGTACACTTTGTTCGAGAGTTGGTTGTAAATGGAGAAATTGAGCTAAAGAAAATAGACAATCAGGGGAATGTTGCAGATTCATTGGCTAGGCCTGTGAGCACAGAGAAGTTTGTATGGTGTAGATAGGCCATGGGCCTTGTTTCTAGTGCCTGAATATTTTTCATTTGATTTTCTATGGGTTGATTTACAATGTATAATGTCAAGTGGGAGAATGTTGCGATAAGGTGCCATTAACCTTGTAAATCCTATTATTGTATTATTCCATTTATTATCTATAATTACCCATAAGGGATGTACAAGTTTCGTCGGCAGTGGTAAAAATTATTTACTGTCCATGATAATTATGGAGTTACTGCATGGTAAGTCCCAGAGTTACCAGTGGTAGTTATGGGATGTCATTTACTATGGTAAATGGTAATTGGTCAAAGTGGGGTGCATATGTGGAGGAATAATCCATTTTTAGTGTTATAACGTATGTCAATGATGCTATAACAAGGTGTAAGAGATTCTATGACAACTTACAGTTGTCATAAGAATCTATGACACTTATAATAGCATATGACACGTCATAAGATGCTGTAAGTGGCTATTTTTGGCCCCAAGGCATTGAAACTTGCATGGGCACATTTTTCCAAGTCTAGGATGCATGTATGACAACATTTATGACCCCGTAAGAGCCTATTCTTGGCCATGTATGCCTAAGGTTGTATTGTTGACTCTTGACAAGTGTTATGGGCTTGTATAAAGTCATTTTAATGTCTTGAGGTTGTGTAAATTCTATATAAACCATAGCATAGTAGATGAGATGCATAATAGTTTACAGGTACCTAGGTTCTGCCAGAGTGAAGGTTGGAGGAAAGAGGAAGTGAATGTATTTGTAATCTCCTTTTGTGAAGATAATACAACTTGACCTCTTTTCTTGGTGGAGTTTTTTACCTGAAAGGGTTTTCTCCACATTAAACACTTGTGTTATGTGCTTCATTCTTCTTATGGTATATTTCTGTATTGTGGGTTCATGTTTTGTTACAATCTCCATTAATAACACACACTTAAAGATTGCTGAAATTTATCTTGAATCAGATTTCCATTGAAGTAGTGTTGCTTTCATTTCTAACAACTAAAAGAAAAGTTACATAAGAACAAGTAAATTTCTATTTGATCTCTAAGATTGAACCTAAAACTATGGATGAGGCATACAAAGATGAGAATTGGATAAAGGCCATGGAAGAAGAATTGATACAGATAGAGAAGAATCAGACTTGGGATCTTATTCCCAGACTAGAAGACAAGAATGTAATTGATACAAAGTAGGTTGTCAAAAACAAAATGAATCAAAATGGTGAAGTGGTAAGAAACAAAGCAAGATTTGTATACAAAGGATACGCTTAGGTTAAGGGAATAGACTTTGAAGAAACTTTTGCTCTAGTAGCAAGGATTGAAGCAATAAGGATGTTTTTGGCTTTTACAGCATACAAAGATTTCAAAGTTTATCAAATGGATGTGAAGTTTGCCTTCTTAAATGGAGAGTTGGAAGAGGAAGTCTATATTGAAAAACCGGAAGGACTTCAATCATCAGAACAAGGGGACATGGTATGTAGATTGAAGAAAGCATTGTATGGATTAAAATAAGCTCCCAGGGCATTGTATGCACGGTTGGATAGGTACCTAATATAGATAGGGTTCAATAAAGGTATGATAGATAGTAATCTCTACTTCAAGATCAATGATGAACAAACCTGATTGTTGTAGTTTTTGTTGATGATATTATTTTTGGAGGAAATGAAGGTATGTGGTTAGTTTTTGTTGGAGAAATGCAAAGTGAATTTGAAATGTCTATGTTTGGAGAGATGAACTTATTTTTAGGTCTGCAAATAAGTCAATCAGATAAGGGTATCTTCATTTGTTAGTCTAAGTATGTGAAAGAGTTGTTAAGGAAATTTGGAATGGAAGACTCTAAACCAGTATGCACACCTATGATAACTAGTTGTAAGTTAAGCAAAGATGATAACTCACTCTTGGTAAACTAGAAAAAGTATAGATCTATGATTGGAGTATTACTTTATTTGACTCAAACCAGACCTGGCATAATGCATGCAGTGTGTCTTGTGGCAAGATTTCAGGCAGAACCTAAATAATCAAACTTGATGGCAGTCAAGAGAATTCTGAGATATTTAGAAGGCACAATAAATTGTTTGTGGTACCCCAGGGACAGTGACTTTGTTCTCAGTGCATATACTGATGCAGACTAAGTCAGAGATGTGGATGACAGAAAAAGCACAAGTGGAGGTGCATTCTTCTTGGGAAAAAGATTAGTATATTGGTTGAGCAAGAAATATGATTCAACATCCCTATCCACTGCAGAAGAAGAATACATTGCAGCAACATGTAATTACAGTCAAGTGTTATGGATGAAGCAGACTTTGAAGGACATCAGAGTTGTGTATGAAGATCCAATTACAATCTTTTGTGACAATACAAGTGTAATCAACATATCAAAGAATCCAGTGATGCATTCAAGGACAAAGTACACATCCATTAGGTATCATTTTTTGAGAGAAAAGGTGATAGAGAATGAAGTGAAGTTGGAGTATGTTTCAACCAAGGATCATATTGCAAACATTTTTACCAATCCTCTGCCTAAGGATACTTTTGAGTATCCCAGATAAAAGTTAGGGGTTATCACCCTGTCTGCTCTAAACGAAGATGCATAATATTGCATCAGTCTAGAGGTGCTCAGAGGTCCAGATTGATGCTTTTTAGGGCTACTTCTTAGGGGGAGTAGTCAAGAGAGTTCTGAAGAGAGATTAGATCAGAGAAGATGAGTGCAAGTATGTGCCCTTTGCCATTGATGTCAAAGGAGAGAAGTCATGTGAAAAACTTAGAGTACAGTAGTGTAAGAGAAAGTGGGAGAATTTTGGAGAAAAAAAGAGTGCAAGTGTGTAAAGAGAAAGGGGGAGAATCTTGTCTTAATGGCTGTTGCAGTTTTTCAAATCATATGTTGCCATCAATGACAAAGGGGGAGATTGTTGCAAGTATGTGCGTAATCAGTGTTGTCATTAATGTCAACATATTCTTGTTGTCATTGGTGTCAACTGTATCTTATTCTATTACTTGTTTAGAAGAATTGTATGTTGAGGATATTGAGAAAATTAGCCTCTTCGAAAGAAGCAAGTGAGCTACAGAGAAGTGCACTACAGACAGTGAGTTGTATACTGAAGAACTGCCCAGTAAACTGCTCCGTATTTATTCCTACTTGAAGATCATGGTCTGCAAATTGGAATTAAGTTAGAGGTATGTCTGAGGATGCTATATTTTAGGTATGAGTCATCTACATGAAGATCTAAGTGAGTTGTGCTCACCAAAGTGAAACTTGCTTTTTTTTGTAGGTTCAGTTGAGATAGGAAGATAGTATTTGGCTCTGCATTCCTCCGCAACAAAGTATTTGGTCTGCAGTTCTAGAGAGAAGTCTGGGATGATGATAAGTAGCTACAGTTGCAATGGTTCATGGTTTGGTGGTTTGTAAGCTATCTTTCTTTAATGACAGTTGAAGACAGTGAAGTTCATGTGTTCTGGTGAAAAGATTCCTATGGATAAAGTGGTTAAGGTTTGTGCATTTGCTCCTGATGGTTATAGTATGCTTGTGGATGTTTCCTAATCATGTTCCTATCTGGACTTGGGTCTGCATTAAGAAATTGTGATGGTGTGTGAAGATTGTTCCCAGTTAATGTAGCATGTAACTAGGCTTGGCTGACCTGGTTGATCCCAGTGATTGGAGAAATCTCTAGAAGATTGTGGAAGTGTGTTGTGGCATCGAAGATCATGTTTGAGTCCTAGCTAAGGCATGGCATGATTTTCATTCCATTCCCTTTGGATGATGTTGCAATAGGTTAGGACCTATTTTGCAAATGTTTGTAATACTGACCTTGGAGATTATTCTGATGGTTGATGCCGACCTTGATGATCATTCCAAGGTTGATGTAGTGTATAAATACTTGTAGTTGAGTCATGGAAAAGGTGTCCTTGAGTAAAAATAGAAATATATTAAGAAAGGACCAAAGGCAGAGCAGAGAAGAGGTAGAGGAAAGAAGAAGAAGAAGAGAAGAGTAGAGGAAGAGCAGAGTACAGGAATTGTTGTTCACTATACAAAAAGGTGTTGATCATGGCAATGAATCTGGCAGTAAGCCACCAGTAGGGTTTAACAACCCTCAAGGTTTAACAACCCTTATTGTAATCTTGCTAGGTTTAGGGTTGAGGTAGTGAGTTTGCTAGACCTAGTTGTTCTTCATGGCAATAAGCTAGTATGTTTAGGCCTATGGGGTGACCAAGCCTGAACATCACAATTTCAAGATTGCAATATATATTGAGAGTTAATCCTCTCTGTGGTTTTTCCCCACCTTGGGTTTTTGCATGTAAATCTAGTGTCTCTTGTGTTTGTTGTTGTATCTCTAGTTAAGTTTTTGATTTCATGCATTGATTGTTAAATCATAATAAGTGTGGATAAGTGATGAATGTTTAATTGCAGAAAGTGTTTAAGTTTTTGTAACAACTGATTCACCCACCCCCCTCTCAGTTGGTTGGTGTATATCAACATTTATAACATTGGAATCTAATGTGACAACAACATACCACCAACTAGCTTGGAAAAAATGGATACATCCTAGAAACTTTACATAATAAAAGTTCATAATTTGATGGAACTTTTCATTAATGTTGTAGTAAATTAATATGTCTTATATGGATTGAGCCATTTGTAAATATTTGTTGGCTTTTATTTGATGAGGGGATTTCTACATAACCAAGCCAACTACTTTCACCATGGCCTCTATGGAGGATAAATACCAATCATGAAAAATAGAAAATCAAGAATTAAAGTTTTGGATCTTATCTAAGATAAATATTCTCACACTATCCAATGTAAAGTAGGTTTCAATCAAGAGTAAGGAATCCAATCTCTAGTTTTCAAAGAGAAAATATCTACGGTTTTAATGAATTTGTGGAAGAAGTGTAAGGTAGAGAACTAGCTAAAATTATTAGTAATAGGTTTTCTTTCATATAGGATAACAAGGGACCATGGAAGGGATGTTCAGCTAAAATTATTTGTAATAGGTTTTATTTGTAGTCAACTTGTAAATAAATGTATTTTTGATGTGAATTTGTAGTCATCTTGTAATCATAAGATTTGAGCTCTAGTTGTCAAGATTCCGTGTGTAAACTTTTTGTGAAGAGTAAAATGTTGCAATGTCCTATTTTTTTTTCATAGTGCATCTTAATGAAAAGCGAGTGTATTAACAAGATAATTTCAACAATATTCTCTTGGTACACAACTGTTATGTGACTATTGTCATTGTTGTGTATTACAGGATCCAGAGGAGTCCATCGAGAGAGGATGTGGATGGCATAGAACTACTAAAGGGCAGAGAGGAAAGTGGGTGGAAATAGACATGACAATGGAATCTGCAGATACAATAGAGGTAAGAAGAGAAAGCAACCTCAACCAAAGGAGGAAGGTTTTTATGAATTCACAAATGCTACAACATAGAAGAGATAAAGTCATTTTTTTGTCCATGAGGCCTCTGAAGTCAAACTTATTGGTTGAAAATGCACAGGAATGGTGATTAAATTGATTCTATGATCAAGGGAAAAGTTTGAAAATTAGGATGGGCAAAACATGATATTAATATGTCAAATATATGACTAAAGTGAGGTTCTTTGTTGGATAGCATATTCATTGAAATGATATAATTGGTGTACTAAACATTAGTTACTATGTTGTGTATTATAGGGTCCAAACGAGGCCATGGCAATAGATCGTGTCATATCAAATGAGGACACAACAGAAGAAGAGAGACATTAGGTACTCAAATTTTGACTTAACTTAGGAAAAAATGATCTGATGGCATTTTGTGATACGTTCATTTTTTTTCACAGCATTATTTAAATTTATAATGTATTATCCAATCTTGACATAAATTAATGCATGTTGATTATTTTAGATGGAGATTGGAGCAAATGTAGAGCTTAAGTGTTCAACTAGCAAAAGAAAAAGATATGTACGTGGACGTGGACCTAAAACTATTAAATCATGTAGAGGATAGTGGGTGGAAGAGGATATGACAATGGATCTTGCAGACACAACAAATGATTGGACTAAATAAGAGGTTGATCAGGACTATAGTACATGGGATGAATACTTTGAGAAAATTGTTGTTCGTGGATGTTCTGTATGTCGTGGAAAGAAATAATTCAAACGAGTGATTGTACAAAGACATTACATATATGATGAGCTTTCAGTCAGTAGTATGTCTCTTACAATCAATTCAAATCCAATAGGAATTGTGGTAATGAATTTTCCAATTTGATATAAATAACATGTATACTTTGTTTAAACATTGTTTTATATTATTTAAATAACTAATTTTTTCTTAATGGATACTTGCAGGATAAAGTTCTTGGTTTAAAGTTTCCTGGATCACCGGCTTCTAGCCTAGAGGGCAATGATCATTTATCAGATGATACATCTAACAAAAATATGTGCCAATATACCAGCTCAGAAGATGAGGAATTGATGAAAACAAGCAACAAAACAAGAACCAGTTTAAAGATGCATAATTTGCTTAAAGACAAGGGGAAGGTGGACTACATACCCTATGAGAATGAATGTGATGGAGATGATGACTTGCCTCTAATTTTGAGATCAATTTACAAAGAGACATTTGATCGTCGACTATATTGCGCTTGACCTAGTGATCAACAACTACCTAGAGTGTATGAGGTGTTTCAATTTTGGGGATACAACTACATGATATGACCCTCCAATATTCATGGAGTGAATCTAGGCCTCTTTATTGTCCAAAATGTATATGTGGGATCTAAACATAGAAACAATTCAGAACAAACCACTAGGAGATTAAGGCCATATTATGGTCCATCATATTACAATGGTGAATGGAGAAGGGTAGTAGAATATAAGCCTAGCATATCAGCATATGGTCTAAATTCGAATATGTATACACATCATTTCCAATTAGAAAGTGGAAAAAAAATGAATAGAGGTCATCTTATGTATATAGATGGACATGCATACAGACACAAAAATATTGCAGGATTTATAAATAGTAGTAAGGGAAGGGACCCTACTATAAGACCGAATTGCCAATTTGTTGAGGTTATAAATGATAAAGATAGAGATATGGAAAGAGAGGTTGATAGATTGATAATGGTTGAGGCTATTATGGACCTTACCATTGGGAATGAGTTATTGATTGATTACCCCTTCTTAAAACGCACTCCTATGTGAAAGAAGAGGGAAGAACAAGGTCTCCCTAAGGATGTTCTTAAGGGAAGAAAATCAAAGAATAATAAAAGAGTGTGGACTAATGTTTTATAAACTATGTTGTCAAAATTGTGTTTTATTTAAATTATTGTATAAAAAAGGTAGTCTATAAATAATGTTCCATTATTCAATTGATGTATGTATGTTCATACAATTTATATTTTTATTTTTTAAGCCATATTTAATTATATTTCTTTGAAATTGATGCATTTATGTTTTATCCAATTGTTACCAAATATTAAATAATGCTTGTGTTTGTTGATAGGTAGAAGATGATGAAACACATACTAATACCCAAGATCCAACTGGGTTATTAAGATTTGGACGGGATGATCCAAACCATCCTTTAAACCATACCAGGGTGAAAAGAGCAACATTGAAGAGAATACTACCAGCTAAGAAATTTGAAGAGTTAATGAGATCCACATACACTGATAACATGCCACCTAGCATTAATGATGATGATCATGATAGTGAAAATGCAATGCATGACGAAGGATTGAATGAAATGCTTACAGATTTCTTTGAGGATGGAAATAATGATGACAATAATTATCATATGGTTGACAGTAATGATGATAGCAGGGGTAATTACCACCAATGTAATGTTGATGATAACAACATGAAAGACTCCATCAAGCAAGCAGCGAAGACACCCGTGTTCAAATCGGGTGCACGTAGAACCTCAAAACTGGCATGCACATTAATATTATTAGAAATCAAGTCACTATTTGGCTTGTCAGACAAAAGATTCACTACCCTACTTAAGTGAGTTGAAATCTATTTCTTACTTTGCATTGTCAATTGGTGTACATAATTCATAAACATTCATCAACTTCATTTATATTTCTTTAAGGGGATTTTAAAACCATATATTGTATATAAACAGTCCTAGTATAGATTGCCATATCAAACATGTTCATCATAAGTCAAACATTCAATTGATTTAATCTCTGGCAATCTTACAAGGCACTAAAAACTAAAATATTCCCTGAAGAGAATATGTTGCCATCAACTTGCAGATTGGTTGAGTTGGGGATTGAGTATAAGCAAATTCATTCATGTAAAAATGACTACATTTTACACCTAGTTGAATATCAAAACAAGGTAGATTGCCCTGTATACAAAGAGAAGAGATATTGTACAGATGTACAAGGTCCTACAGTTCCAAAGAAGGTTTTACGTCACATGCCAATTATACCTAGACTTCAACGAATGTTTCGTTGCAAGTCACTTGTACAATTGATGGACTGAGATGCAAAGAACACGAGTAAAGATGGATTCATGCGAATTCTGGCCAACTCCAAAGCAATGAAACGCATAGAGCAAAAATGGCCAAGAAAATTCAAAGATGAACCCCGTAGAATCAGGTTTGGTCTTGCAATTGATGGAGTGTGCCCATTCTCTTTCCTAAGCTCAAATTATAGTGTTTCGCTAGTCGGATTGATAGTATATAATATTCCCCCATGGATGAGTGTTAGAAAGGAGCACCTTATGCTAACTCTCATTGTTCTAGGAAAACATCAAGTTAAAAACATGGATGTTTATCTTGCACCTTTTATTGATGAGATGCAACTGCTATGAAAAGGCATAAGAATGTATGACATATCATGTCCTCCATCAAATAGGTCATTCATGTTGTATGGTGTGCTATGTTGGACCATTCATGATTTCCCAGGACATGGTGTTTGTTCTGGTAAGATAAAATATTTACGTATTTACACTCATAATTTATTTTCATCCCAACTTTCATACTTAGTTTTATACTATTTTTTTGATGTTATTAACATTACTTATTGAATTGCAGAATACTATTTTTTTGATGTTATTAACATTACTTATTGAATTGCAGAGCTTCAAACAAAGTAGATATTTGTATGTCCAAGATGTGCAGAACAAGTTTAAGGGTGGTATTCTAAAGATGTACATAAATTTATTTACGCAACAACAGGGTTTTTCTACCACTAGATCATAAGTTTAGAAATCGCCTAAAGAATCAATTTGATGGAAAAGTTGAAAATAGAGGCCTCCCATGATTATGGGTCTAGGTTGTTGGGAATTAAGGTGTCTCAACCTTGGTAATTCCTTGTATTTTAATATTGTATTTATTTATTATTTACCTATTGTATTAATTAGATGCAAATCCTATGTTGTCATATTGTGGGAGTTGGCATGATGAAGTGTCATCCTACATGGCATATGACCACATGTATTTTTTGTCCTCACATGAGGAGATATACGTCCCACTTAGTGGTAGGAATATTTTAACATTTGTCAGCATCTTGAATGTTGTGTAAGGGAATATTGACCGTAACGGTCATAACAGATTCCTATGACGAAGTTATGACATGTAAGAGTCAAAAATAGGAGATTCTATGATAGGTGAAGACATGTGTCGAAGAGCATCTTTGAAAAAGGCATATTTGGGTGCCCCAAGGTGGACTATGATATGTTGTAAGAGAATATGCTATTTATAGCCTGTGTATGAGAGATTCTCTTACAACTGTAAGTTGTAATTGCTATGACATATTCTATGACGATCGTAAGAGTCATAAGAGCATCCGTCATAGCCCATTTTAGAAATAGGAAACCTCTTTGGGATGGGGTGTGTGGACAAGTGTCAGAAGCATCTTACAATGTTGGCCAAGTGTCCATAGGCATGGGTTTTAGGCCATAAGGCCAACTTGGACACTCATTCCAAGATAGAGGCAATTTTGCCTTGTATTTTCTATATAAACAAGTGCTTGGAGGAGGAGATGTATTATAGGTTTGACAGGTACTGTTATGCTACCAATTTGTCTCCAGATATGAGTGTCGAATACTCTTGAGAGCTTGCATTTCAAGTGTATTGTAAACCATTTCAGTTTTGATAATACATTGTGTAGGTTTTTGGAGTATGGGGTTTTTCACCCGATAAGGGTTTTCCCCACATATATCTTGTGTGTCTCTTCTTTTGTCTTACTTTCTTGTTTATGTGTTTGCTACAATATCTATGTTATCTCTGTTAGTGGGTTTAACATTGTTGTAATAGTAAGGATAAAATTGAATTTGGACTCTCCTCCTCTTATTAGATTAGTGTAGGAAGTGATTTCTGCACACCAAGCTTGCTTTTAGTTGGTATCAGAGCTTGATCACCTTTGGTCCTAGTTGTTGGGTAGGGGTTTTTTGAGCTGATCTTAGGTTGAGTGGGAGTGTTGTGTAGAGTATTCTGTATCTTGTTGCAGCAAGGAGATGGCAACCACATCCAGAAGGTTAGAGGTTGATAAATTCAATGGCACTAATTTTGAGTTGTGAAAACTCAAGATGGAGGACCTACTTGTTGATCGTGACCTATGGGAAATGGTATCTAGTGTGAAACCTACATCAATGTCACAAGCTGATTGAAATCTTAAAGATCGGAAGGCTAAGGGTCTTATAAGACTCTCTTTAGCTGAATCTATCCTGTTGAATGTCCATTAGGAGAAGAGCAAGAAAGATCTTTGGAAGAAGTTGGGTGATGTTTATTAGGCCAAGTCCTTGGTAAACAAACTCTTCCTGAAAAGGAAGTTGTTCACTCTGAAGATGGAAGATGGAGGATTTATTGTGGATCACATGAATGCTTTTAACATGATCATTGCACAATTGACATCTATGGGTGTAAAAATGGAGGAGGATCCTTGCATGACCTTGCTTTGTTCTTTGCCAGATTTGTGGGATCATCTTGTCATGGCTATCAGAAGCACCACTACCACCTTCAAGATGGAAGATGTGGTGTCCTCGCTATTATCTGAAGAAATGTTGAGGAAGTCTTCCAAGGCAGCCAAAGAGGCTCTTGCGGTTCTTTGAAGACCTAAGGAGAAAGGGAAGAAAAAAGATAAGAAAGCTAAGAAGGGTAGATCCAAATCCCACGGGAGATCCAAATTCCAAGGCTCTCTGTTGGAAATATGGAAAAATTAGGCATTTCCAAAAGGAATGCAAAGAGGAGAAGAAAAAGAAGAAGAAAACTCCTAATTCAGATTCTGACAAGTCACAAGATGATGGTGATGCCTTCATCACAGCCTTGGCCATGCACGCATCTGATGATGTGTGGTTGATTGATTCTGGTGCATCATTCCACATGACCTCGCATCAAGACTAGTTCACAAATATGAAGAGTTTGATGGTGGAAGAGTGCCTAGGTGACAACTCTCATCTAAAGATTGTTGGTCGTGGAAGAGTCTCAATCTGATTCCCTGATGGACGAGTGAAGGGGATCACTAGAGTTATGCACATTCCATGCCTTGCACGGAACCTGCTTTCTACAAGTATGTTGAATGATGCAGGTGTACAGGTTGTCTTTTTGAAGGATGGATGCAAGATAACTAGAGGATCTATGGTGCTTGCAAACGGTACTCGAAGAGGTACTTTGTTTCAGCTGGAAGCATGCACTTCATAGTTCAATAGTTCTTCTAACTCAAAGAAACGAGTTATAGTCACTTCATCACCACGATCTGAATGAGTACTGAAGAAATCTGTTGTAACTAGTTCTGATGGTAGTGCACATGCTATGGAAGCTAAGCTTCATGCTGAAAAGACTATGTTATGGCATTTGAGATATGGCTAGATTGGTGAGAAGGGTTTGCGTACCCTGAAAAATAAAAACCTCGTTGACGGGTTAAATGATTGTAATCTCGAGTTTGACTTTTGTGAACATTACATTTATGGAAAGCAAAATCATGTTAAGTTTTACTCTAGTTCTCACAAGTCTTCTGGTGTATTGGATCTTATTCATTCTGATGTGTTTGGTCCTATTAATATTCCTTCAATTTCAAAATCTGTATATATTTTATATCTTTCATAGATGATTACAGTAGAAGGACATGGGTTTATTTTAACAGAAGCAAGACTGAAGTCTTTAGTTGGTTTAAAGAGTTTAAGGCCTTTGCTAAAAATCAGACTAGTAAAAAGATTAAGTGTTTGAGAACTACCAACAGTGATGAGTTTTGTTCGGCAGAGTTCGATAAGTTCTATAAAGAGTAAGGGATTGAAAGGCATAAGACAACTCCATATATCCCACAGCAAAATGGAGTTGCAGAGAGGATGAACAGAACACTAATGGAGAAGGGTAGGAGTATGCTTAGTGGAGTGAGCCTCAAACAAAAGTTTTAGCCTGAAGCTATTACCACTGCTTGCTATCTGATAAACAGATCTCCCACATCAGCTCTTGTTGGTAAGACACCTATGGAAGTGTGGTCTGGTAAGAAGCCTTCAGTTAGACATCTTCATGTTTTTGGTTGTAAGGCATATGCACATGTGCCTAGGGAGAAACAGTCTAAATTGGAGAACAAGCCTATTAAATGTATTTTCATTGGCTATGGTGTCGATGTGAAAGGATACAAGCTTTGGGATCTGGTGGCTGAAAAAGTGTTGTATAGCAGAAGTGTTATCTTTAGAGAGCTAACACCTTCTTCTGTTGTTCTACATCTAAAACAGACATAAAAGAAAGAGGATGTGGCTTAGTTTTGTTCTACCCCTGAGAAAACTGAACAGACAGACCCTGTGAGACCTGATGATGACGAGAGCTCTAGCAGCTCTGAAAGCTCAGAAGAAGAAGCAGAACCTCAACCTTAGCCATTGAGGAGGTCTACATGAACAAAAAAGCAACATGATAGGTTTGGTTATTCATTACTTGATTCTAGTTGTGTTTTTTCTTTACTTACTAACACTGATGAGCGTAGAACTATGAAAGCGGCTATGGGCATGAAAGATCTAGGTTTCTGGAAGGAGGCCATGGAGGATGAGATGGCTTCTTTGGAAAGGAACAAAACATGGGACTTGGTGCCTTTGCCTGATAGACGGAAACCCGTTGGTTGCAAATGGGTGTTCAAGAAGAAATTCGGTGCAGATGGCAGTGTTGAAAAGTATAAGGCTAGATTGGTTGTGAAGGGGTAAGTTCACAAATGGAGGGAATTGATTATGGTGAAATTTTCTCTCTTGTTGCAAAGTTAACATCCATTAGATTTCTATTATCTCTTGCAGCTGCTTATGATTTAGAGGTAGAACAGATGGATGTGAAGACAACTTTCCTTTATAGTGATTTGGAGGAAGAAATCTATATGTCATAGCCAGAGCATTACATAGTGAAAGGTAAAAAAATTTGGCTTGCAAGCTTAAGAAGTCTTTGTATGGTTTGAAGTAGTCTCCTAGAATGTGGTACTTGAAGTTTGATGTCTTTGTGTTGTCAATTGGATTTGTGAGATTGAAATCAGATCATTGTGTATACTATAAGTTTGATGGTGATCATATTCTCATTGTTGCATTATATGTTGATGATATGTTACTGATTGGGAAGGGTAAGAATATGATTTCTGATTTTAAGTCTTAGTTGGCAGCATAGTTTGAAATGAAAGATTTAGGGGCAGCTAGGTACATTCCATGAATGGAAATCATAAGAGACAGAACTAACAAAAAACTTTGGTTAAGCCAAAGTAAGTATGTGAAGATTGTGTTAGATAGGTTTAGCATGGAAGATTGTAGACCATTGTGTGTTCCTGTTTCATTGGGGACAAAGTTATCTATTAGTGATTGTCCAAAATCTCCTAGTGAGGTCGAGGACATGAGAAGAGTACCTTATGCTATTGTTGTTGGCAGTTTGATGTATGCCATGGTCTGCGCAAGACCAAACATTGGCCAAGCAGTGGGAGTCCTTAGTCAATTTATGGCTAATCCTGGACGAGTACATTGGGATACAGTTAAGCGAGTGTTCAGATATTTGAGGGGTACTTCTAAGTAATATCATGGCAATGCTAAGGACCTCTGCATTTAGTTTATATTCATGGATTTGTGGATTCTGATTGGGCAGGTGACATTGATAGCAGGAGATCCACCAGTGTATATGTGTTCACAATGTTTGGTGGTGAAATTAGTTGGATGAGTAAGTGACAACATGTGGTTGTTTTGTCCACTGTAGAAGCTGAGTATATAGCTACAATTCATGCTTGTAAGGAAGCCATTTGGCTTAAGAAATTGTGTTTAGACATTGATGTTGATGCATGACAGATTACAATTTGTTGTGACAGTCAAAGTGCGATTTGCCTTGTGAAGAATCCAACTTTCCATGCCAGAACAATGCATATTGATGTACAGTTTCACTTCGTGTGAGACATGGTAGAGGATGGGAAGGTAAATTTGGAGAAGGTAGATACTTTGAAAAATGTTGCAGATGCATTGATGAAGCGAGTGGGCACAGAGAAGTTTAGATGGTGTTCAAATTCTATGGGGCTCTCGGCCTATAGCACTTAAATCTTGTTAATTCTATTGGCTCTTACAAGGTGTTCGACAAGTAAGAGAATGTTGCCAATTAAATTGTCTCAACCTTGGTAATTCCTTGTATTTTAACATTGTATTTATTTATTGTTTGCCTATTGTATTAATTGGATGCAAATCCTATGTTGTCATATTGTGAGAGTTGGCAAAATGAAGTGTCATCCTACATGGCATATGACCACATGTATTTTTTGTCCTCACATGAGGAGATATGTGTTCCACTCAGTGGTAGGAATATTTTGCGATGTGTCAGCATCTTGAATGTTGTGTAAGGAAATATTGACCATAAAGGTCATGACAGATTCCTATGATGAAGTTATGACATGTAAGAGTCAGAAATAGGAGATTCTATGACAGGTGAAGACATGTGTCAAAGAGCATCTTTGAAAAAGGCATCTTTGGGTGCCCCAAGGTGGACTATGACATGTAAGAGAATATACTATTTATAGCATGTGTATGACAGATTCTCTTACAACTATAAGTTGTAACTACTATGACAGATTCTATGACACTCGTAAGAGTCGTAAGAGCATCTGTCATAGCCCATTTTGCAAATAGGCAACCTCTTTGGGATGGGGTGTGTGGACAAGTGTCAGAAGCATCTTACAATGTTGGCCAAGTGTCCATAGGCGTGGATTTTGGGCCATGAGGCCAAGTTGGACGCCCATTCCAAGATAGAGGCAATTTTGCCCTATATTTTCTATATAAATATGTGCTTGGAGGAGGATATGTATTACAGGTTTGACAAGTATTGTTATGCTGTCAGTTTGTCTCCAGATACGAGTGTTGAAGACTCCTGAGAGATTGCATTGCAAGTGTATTGTAAACCATTTCAGTTTTGATAATACATTGTGCAGGTTTTGGAGTGTGAGGTTTTTCACCCGATAAAGGTTTTCCCCATGTATATCTTGTCTCTCTTCTTCTATCTCACTTTCTTGTTTATGTGTTTACTGCAATATCTCTGTTATCTCTGTTAATAGGTTTAACATTGCTGTAATAGTAAGGATAAAATTGAATTTGCACTCACCCCCCCTCATTAGATTAGTGTAGGAAGCAATTTCCACACACCTAGCTTCCTTTCATAGGTGATTGGCTTAAGAAGTATGAAGATGCTGAATTTAAAGCTTGGGAGGATTTTTTTGATCGGGGTGATTCAATTGAAGAACCAAAACAAGTTGTAGTTAATATTGCAGAAAGAATGAAAAGGAAATCCATATTTTATGAGCTCCCTTACTCGAATGATCTATTAATATCTCACCTATTAGATCCTATGCACATCTTAAAAAATGTCCCAGATTCTATATTTTGACCTATATCAAGCAAAGAGAAGGACACCTTATCTTCGAGGAGAGATATTGCTCTTTCACGTACAAAAATTGATAGAAAACATTTGTGGCCAAACAAGGAAAATGAAACATATGTAGAAGCTCCATGGATTTTGACCAAAAATGAGCTAGACCAACTAAAAAATGTCATCCATTCAATAAGGACACCTACTGGCTATGGGTCATCATTGGCTAAAGCTTTTATAGTTGATAGACATATCACACGATTTAAAACACATGATTTTCATAATTTTATGAAGGTATTATATATCATCATTTAACATTTACTGGTAACATTGATTAAGTACTAAATATATTTTGATATTTTGTTGTGTGAGAAAAAATTACTAATAACCTTTTCATAAATGTGTTTCATAGCATATCATACCATTGGCAATTAGGGGTGATTCTTGTCTTACAGTTCATTTAAGGAATGCCATAAGTCGATTGTCAGCATTTACAAAGTATGTGGTTATATGAAATATTCATGTGTGAGAGACATATAGATATTATATTGCATTTTAATTTTTGACTAAACATTCATACTAATTTACTATTCTTATATTAGGTGGGTGACCTCTAAGGAGATCCAAGAATGTGAAGTGCCAAAATGGAAGAAGGAAATTGTAGAAATTGTATGTGTATTTGAGAAGGAGCTCCCTACAAGTTTCATGGACCTACAAGTCCATTTACTTATACACCTAGTCGATGACATTGAATTGGCGGGTGTCATATCAACGAGGTGGATGTTTTTCTTTTAGAGGTATATGAAAACTCTAAAAAGATATGTCTGACAAAAGGCACATCCAGAGGGTTGCATGGTTGAAGGGTATGTATTGAATGAAGCATTTTCTCCCTGTTTGAATTCCTTGGTAAGTATTTTGAAGATGGGCCATGCTTTTGGGATCAAGAATGAGCATCAGATATTATTGGAGAAAAACCACAATCTAATGGTGTTCAAGTATAAATTAGTAAGTAAATTCATGATCAGTGTGGTTGTTTTTCTTACAATCATTAATTTACTCTATAATTTATTTATCAAATTAACAACATGACATTTGGAGTTTGAAATAAACATGTTGACATGTAATAGGTGTAGATGAAAGTGCTATACTCAATAGTTCATTCTGTACCACATGGACTTTATGAACAAATGGATTGATTTGTATGATAAAAAGAGAGAAGTGTTAGAAGCAAGGAGATAGTTTAAGAGATCAAACCCAAGGAATACTCCACTTCCCACTTATCTGCTTGGGGAATGGGGCAAAGATTGCACACTAGAATGGGTTGCTGAACAAATTCCAAATCAAATAGAAGATGCAAGTATAGATTCAAACATAACAAAAGATGAAATCAACATGTCTAGAGGATGTGAAAGAAAGGTATAGTTGGAATTTTACAAAATGTTGTTTCCTTATAGTTTTGACACTATTAACTATTTTAATATTCGTCATTACATTTGTTTTCACTGAAATAAATGGTCTTTCATAGGCGAGGAAATATCCAGCAATGTGGGTATATGGTCGACATTATCATGTAGAAAAGGTATTGTTGCAAGTATGGGCCTAACCAGTGTTGTCCTTGATGTCAACATACTCCTGTTGCATTGATGATAAGGATTGGATGAACTATGTGCTGAGGATATTGAGAAAATTAGTCTTATTAGGAACATAGAAGAACAGTGAAGTCAGTGAGGTAAAGATCCCAGCTAAGATAAAGATCAAAGGATGCACATCAAAGGGTTTGTATGTGTGTCTTAAGATGATCTAGTAAAGATTTTAGAGGTCCGCATGAAGATCTAAAGAAGTTATGGCTTCTTAAGTAAAACCAGTTCTAGCAGGTGTTCATAGGTGACAAAGTGACACAGATAGGTCTGGTGAGATCCAAAAATGAAATATCTTGTTCTGTGGATTTGGAGTGTTTAAGAAGTCAATGTGAATTGACAACTCAATTGGTTCGTGGTCTGGAGGTCCACAAGCATCTATTCCAATATGACAGTGATGATAGACTGTGTTCTTGAGGTTCCGGATGAAGGAGAGAATGATTCCAGTAAGTAGAAGTAGTGTGGATGTTCTTGGTGATTCAGACAAGCTTGTGGAGGTCTTTGGATTGTGTCAAGTTCGTGTTGGTGGTCTGCATTGAAGATTGAGCTCGTAATTGAAGAATTACTTCCAGATGATGGTGTTCTTCCCAAGTCAGGCCGACTGGTTGAGTTACACATTCTACGGATGATCTTGAAGATATTTTGTGAAGATTGGCGTGTTCCTAAAAGAAGATTGAAGTCTCAGATCTATATGGCCGACAGTGTGTTGATCCGCATGAAGTCTTTTTGTAATTAGTCATGTTGTATTTATGTATTTACTCTGTAATGTATGCTGACTTGGATGATTATCCCTAAGTCGATGTCTTGTATAAATAAGGAGTTGTAAAGTCATTTCAAAGGCATCTTGTGGAGATGAGAGTGTGGTAGAGAGCAGAGGAGTGAAAGGCAGAGCAAAAGTATTGGGCTTAAATGGAATTGACTCAAGCATGGTGAAGATGATATTCTTCAGTTCAAGTATGTAATACTTATTATTTTGTAGACAGTGTGTCTCTTATAGGCAGTGAGCCTCTTGTGAATAGTGTGCTCGGGCAGTGAGCCCTAATTGGCATGTGCCATTTTGTTCTTTTTATTCTTCTAACAGAGAATACAATCTTGGGTTAATCACCCCATGGTTTTTCCCTTAACCTGGTTTTCCACGTCAAAATCTTGGTGTCTTATGTGTTAAATTTGTTTCTGCTCTTGATTTAATGCATTATGTTTCCATCATTGATTTATTATTATGCCACTAAATTACAAAGTGGATTTAAGTGTTTAATTGGAAGAAAAGTTTTGGACAACTGATTCACCCCCCTCTCAGTTTTCTGTCCTGAATCTAACAATTGGTATCAGAACTAAGTTCCTCTAAAAGAGCTTAACCGCTTGAGGAGATTCAGGATGTCATCCTACATGAAGGATAGTTTGAGGTTTGATGGAACCGATTTCACTCTTTGGAAAAGTCGCATGGAATGTCACTTGCAATGTATGGGAATGCAGTATTGGATCATGGCTTCAAAGAAGTATACTCCTCCACATAATGGTCTGAGAACCGTAGATGAAATCAGAGATGCTGAAAATAATCTATGGACTAAAGAAGCTCTTCTAAGTGCCTTGTCTGATTTAGAGCTAACAAATGTTGTTGACCTACAAACTACTTTTGAGATTTGGAAAAAACTGGAACTTCTACATGAAGGAGACAAGTATGTTAAATGTGTCAAGCTACAGAGTCTGAAAGGAAAATTCAAAAATCTGAAGATGAGAGGAGATGAAAATATCGCTACATTTATGCCAAAAGTAAATGAGCTTGTTTGTGGCATTAGATGTGCTAGTGGATTCTTGGATGAAGATGAGATTGTTGGCAAAGTTCTCAGATCCCTTCCTGATTCTTACAAGTACAAGGTTGCTACTATTGAAGAATTCAGATCTATTTCAGGTATCATAAGAGATCAATTGGTTGGCAAATTGTTTGCATTTGAATTTACTGAGTTTGGAGATGCCCCCCCAAGACTGAATCTGCATTCAAAGCTAGTGCCTCTATTAAAGGAAAACAAAAGTTTGATTCTGGAGAGAACTCTTTAGAGAAACTATCATGGTATGAGAAAGCAAGAAAAGCCTGGATGAAGATGAAGCAGAAGCTGCTCAACTTGAAGCCCTTATTGCAAAAAGACTGCCAAGAGGATCCAGTAAGTATGAGGGGAAATTGCCTTTTAAGTGTTTTAACTGCAATAAGATTGGTCATTTTGCCTCAAGGTGTCTGGAAAGATTTTCAAGGCCAAACCCTAACAGATCAAAGTTCTAGAAGAATTGTTACTATGTTCATGAAGATGATGATAATGAAGGAGTAACAGATGTGAATCAGAGACATGAAACAAATCTGGAAGTGACTGGGTGTTTACTGCCATCAAGGAAGAAGATCCAATGCCCTCTGAATCTGTCAATCATAAAGTTTTAGAAAGAGCTTTGGTTGCCCAAGTTGAAGAAAAGAATGATTGGGTCATTGACAGTTAATGCTCCCACCATATGACAGGTGACAAAAATAAGTTCATAGATTTGGAAAGGTATGAAGGAGGAGTGGTAAAATTTGGTGATAATTCTGCTAATAGAATCAGAGGTAGATGAACTATTTCTTTTCATGGAAAGAACAAAACCGGTAATGTATTGTATGTTGAAGGCCTGAAGTACAATCTTCTCAGTGTTGGATAGTTGGTGGACAAAGGCTGTGATCTCCAATTCAAAAATAGAAAATGCAAGATCTTTGAAAGTTTCAGAACAAAGATTGCATCCGGTACTCAAACTAAAGGTAATATCTTCCACTTGGTTGGTACTGGTCAAAGTTGCTTATTTGTTCAAATTGATCAGAATTGGTTGTGGCATAGGAGAATGTCATGTGAATTTTGATAATATCATCAAGATAAGCAACACTCAGGCTGTAAGAGATCTTCAAAGACTTGTGAAACCTACTAATAGCTTGTGCAAAGAATGTCAATTGGGTAAGTAGAGAAGAGTCACATTCAAAAGTAAGGAATAGCCTTCTACCAGATTATTGGACTTAGTTCATATTGATTTATGTGGTCCGGCAAGAATCAGAAGTGTGCAAGGTGATAGCTACTTCATGCTATTAATTGATGACTACTCCCGGATGATGTGGGTGACTTTTCTAAAAGAGAAATCAGAAGCTCTTTAGAAATTCAAAATATTCAAGGCTATGGTAGATAATGAAACTGGATTAAAATTGAAATGTCTGAGGTTTGATAGAGGTGGAGAATTCACATCTGGTGAGTTCATAGAAGTCTGTGATAAACATGGAATAAAAAGATAGTTGTCTGCTCCTAGGACTCCACAGCAGAATGGAGTAGTGGAGAGAAAGAACCGGACCATCCAGGAAGCATCTAGAACCATGATGATGGAAGCAAATGTTCCTTAGATCTATTGGAAAGAAGCTGTAAGCACTGCAGTCTATACTCTCAATTGAGTACAAACCAGAATCAATACCGGTAATACTCCTTATGAACTTTGGTTTGGTATCACTCCCACTATGAGGTATTTCAAAATTTTTGGTAGCAAATGTTACATTAAGAGAGATGAAGATTTAGGTAAATTTGATGCTAGAAGTGATGAAAGAATTTTTTTGGGTTATTTTACTCAAAGCAAAGCATACTGGTGTTATAACAAGAGATTGAGAAAGATTATAGAAAGTATAAATGTGAAGGTTGATGAAGGGATTGAAAAACCCTCAAGGTTTTATGAATGTGATGAAGATGATTAGAATGATGTTTTGATCCAAGGAGTCCAAGCCCCTTCTAAGATTCAAATTCAGACTGATCTGGTGAACCAGGAAGAAGAGATGAGTTTGAATGAACCAGTTCAAGAAATAGAAGTGCAAGAAAGTCCCAAAATTCCCAGGTATGTAAGACTGAATCACTTTGAAGCTTAGATCATAGGTGTTAAAAGGAAAGGTGTTCAAACAAGAAGAAATATTGCTCAAGACTCAGAAGAGTATTGTCTAATTTCAAAGATTGAACCAAAGACAATGAATGAAGCATGCAATGATGAAAGTTGGACTAAAGCAATGGAGGAAGAGTTGATGCAAATTGAGAAAAATCACACTTAGGATCTTGTTCCCAGACCTAGAAACAAGAATGTGATTGGAACCAAATGGATATTCCAGAATAAATTGAATGAAGTTGGTGAAGTAGTCACAAACAAAGCCAAATTAGTCTGCAAGGGTTACTCTCAAATAGGAGTTGATTTTGAAGAAACTTTTGCTCCGATGGCAAGAATTGAAGCAGTCAGATTATTTCTTACTTTTGCTGCCTTCAAGGATTTCAAAGTATATTAGATGGATGTTAAGTCTGCCTTCTTGAATGGTGACTTGGAAGAAGTATACATTGAGCAACCAGATGGATTTCAATTGTCTGATCATGGTGATATGGTCTGCAAGTTGAAGAAATCATTGTATGGACTCAAGCAAGCCCCAAGAGCCTGGTATGAAAGATTGGATAAGCATCTTTTGAAGATTGGTTTCAACAAAGGTACTGCTGATAGTAATTTGTACTTCAAAATTAATCATGAAAATATCTTGATTGTTGAAGTATTTGTTGATGATATCATTTTTGGAGGAAGAGATAGTATGTACAAATCTTTTGCAAATCAAATGAAAAGTGAATTTGAGATGTCCATGCTTGGGGAAATGAATTTCTTCTTAGGTCTGCAAATCATTCAAACAAATAAAGGAATCTTCATTTCTCAGACCAAATATGTGAAAGAATTGTTGAAGAAATTTGGGATGGAAGAATCAAAACCAATGTGTACTCCCATGGCAACTGGATGTAAATTGAGAAAAGATGATGACTCTACTAAGGCTGATCAGAAAAATTACAGGTCAATGATTGGAGGATTGTTGTATCTCACTCAAACTAGACCTGACAATGTTGTTGGTCTTGTTGCTAGATTCCAAGCTGATCCTAGAGAATCTCATGTCATGGCAATCAAGAGGATTTTTAGATATCTAAAAGGGACAATTGAGTATGGTTTGTGGTATCCTAGAGATCATGATTTCTCTCTTCATGCATATACAGATGCAGATTGGGCAGGAGATGTGGATGACTGGAAGAGTACCAGTGGTGGAGAATTCTTTTTGGGGAAGAGATTGGTTTCTTGGCTGAGCAAGAAACAAGAGGCAATATATCTGTCCACTACAGAAGCAAAATATATTACAGCAGTAGGTAGTTGCACTCAAGTTTTGTGGATGAAGCAAATGCTAAGAGACATCAGAGTAGAGTATGAGGAACCTATCACAATATTCTATGATAAGTCAAGTGCAATAAATATTTCAAAGAATCCGGTGTTGCATTCAAAGACTAAACATATATCCATCAAGTTTCACTTTTTGAGAGAGCAAGTGAACAAGAATGAAGTCAGATTGGAGTTTGTACCTTCCAAGGATCAGATTGCAGATATTTTTACTAAACCTCTTCCCAAGGACTCTTTTGAGTATCTCAGGGAGAAGTTAGGGGTTATTACCCCTCCGATTATGAACTAAGGTGCACTGATGTGCATCAGTCTGGTGGATTTCACAATCATATCTTGTGGTCCAGATTGATGTTTGGGAAGCTGCCACTCAGGCGGAGCAGCTGGTATGATTCTGAAGTGATGCAAGTATGTGCCCTTTGCCAGTGATGTCAAAGGGGGAGAGAAGACATGTAAAAAACAAGTGGTTTCTAATCAAAGGGGGAGCAGTAGAAAAAGATAAGACATGTGAATGGTTGTTGTTGATAGGGGGAGTTGTGTCAGTGAGAAGAAGTTCTTGTCTTGATGGTTAAAACAGTTTTTCACATCATATGTTGCCATCAATGACAAAGTGGGAGATTGTTGTTATTTAGATGATCCCTAATTTGTACTGCAATTGATTGATTGTTTAACCAAAACAATTTTTTCATTCCGGGTAATTCTTGCATGAAGTAGAAGAATAAGAAAATGATCATCTTACCAAATTTCAAAGGGTATTTGTTCTCCTTTGACTTCTTCAGGTTCTCCATTCGCTGTTGTCATAGTAATTCATAGAGGTCATAGTCTGCATTTTCCTTAATCATCTGATAGGCAGTGTATATAGCATTACCGGAGACAGAGTTTCCCCAGTTGGAGAAATAGATCTTATACCCAATCACCATTGAGGCAAACCTTACTACATGGTCTATAATGTCATTTACAGTTAATGCCCTCTTGTCAAATTGGGCTACGATTGCTTCTATCACGGTGTTATTCTTCACAACTTTTAACAGGGGCACACTACGAGTAGAATTTAATCCTGTCACAACCCTAATTGCATCCATGGTGATCTTGAAAGGCTTTTGAAGCCACATGAACTTATCATGAATCCTATTCAACACATACCAGACCCATTCATCTTCCACAAATGTAGGGTAATCTTTGTATTGAATGAATTTCTTCCCTTCCAAAGCCTTGTATTCTTCCATCAATTCAAATTGGTCACCACTTAGATGTTTTGGGTATAGATCTGTGAATTTACTGTCACCATGTTCTTCTAGGGCAACATGAATGTAAGCCCTAACATCCTCCATGTGCATTGCACCGTATGGTATACCCAAAAATGCACTCATTTGATCAACTTTTGTTGAATTTTGGCCGAGTTTACGTAGTGATATCAATAACTTGTGGGTTGCCATTTTTGCAAAGATTTAAACAAATTCACAATAGGGTTTCAACTGGAACTACCTTTTTCTGTCAAGCTATGGTTTTCTTTACTTGACTCACTTCATGTTGCTTTGAGATCACTTGGAGTTCACCTTCAGTTTGTCTTAGACACTTGATAGCTTGAATGCAAAGTGAATTGTATATCGAATGAGCTCCTTTTTAACCCTTGTTATGAAAACCTAAGTTCTCATAAATGCTTGTTCACAAAATGTTGTCAAAGTCTTTTCTATAGAATACAGTTGATTAGGATTGCTTTGCAATGCTCTACATTTGAACTTTTTCTACTGGGATTTCTTCCAAAAGATCTATCATATAAGGCCTTTCATCATGCTTTCGTATCGGATCCCATCACCGACTATCTGGCTAGGGGATTTGGATTTTCAATACAACTCCCACTGAGCTAGAGCTCCCAATTTACTTCCCGAAGGAAGTATCTACACCAGAGACTGGTGCGGATCCATCCCTAACATCATTAACATCCTTCTTAATCCAGAGCATGCTCATTTTCTTCTTGATTTCCACTGGATCAATCTTCTTCTTACCTTTATCTTCTCTCTGCTCTATTTTCCTCTTCTCTGTAGGATAGTCTCTTTTCTCATTCTTGGATCTACAGAATCTTACATGTCCAAACTTATTGCAATTGTAGCATACCACATTCATTTGTCCTTGATTCCTTCTATTGATTGGGTTCATTATTGATTTGCATTGGTTAGCCATATGCCCAAATCTATTACATGCAATGCACTTTCCATTGAAGGATTGAATATTCCTTGCATTGTTAAAACCATTCCTGACTAAACTTCTGCATTCATTTGATCTATGACCAATTTTATTGCAATTGAAACATTGACCAGATAATGATGGAACATTCTGATTCATTCTACTCCTATACTGAGTAGCCGTATGACCAAACTTATTGCAGTTAAAACAATAGCCATTGAAGGATGGGTACCTTTGAGCATTTGGCTTCCTAACTGGAGGTCTTATAGGTCTTCTTCTATGATTTTGGAACTGATTGCCTTTGTTTCTCCTCATATAAATGTTTTCTTGACTTGATTTAGAACTTTCTCCTTTCTCAAATCCCAAGCCTTGCTTGTCATCTGAACTCTTCTGACTTTGAATCAACTCCTCAAGCTTTGTAGAGATTATTTTGAATTTTTCTTTATAGCTATTAGCTGCTTCTAGATCATATTTTAGAAGTAACACATCTTTTCCCAAATTTTTACATTCCTCAGACTTATCTTTCAACATTTGATTCAAATGTTCCTTACCTTTTTCTTTCTCTTCAACCAACCTTGATAAATTACTTAGAGTTTCATTTGCTTCAATCAACTATTCACTTAGCTCTCTATTCCTATCCTTTGATCTATTAACTTGCTCTCTTAGCTTTAGGATGCATTCATATGCTTCTTTGACATTTTAATTCAAATCCTAGATTTCTGCTTCTTGCTTATCAAGATCTTCAAGATCTATTTTTAATTCTTGATCAATTGTGAGATTGCCTAGAGCAGGATACCTTCTAGCTTCCATGAGTATTCTTTCCTAGAGCTTCCTCAAGCTGTTAAACTTCTTCCAAGGAACCTTGCTCTGATACCAACTGTTGAATACAAGGAATATTGAGAGGGGGGGTGAATCAGTATTCCACAAAACCACTTCTTAACATGTTCATTAATTCAATTACCAAAATTAATAATATGAAAGCAGAATAAACATGAGAACAACAACCATAAAGATATAACACAGACACCAGCATTTGATGTGGAAAACCCAAAAAGGGAAAAGCCACGGTGAGTGTTTGCTCACAATATATTATGATAACAATACCGGATTACGTAAGGCTCACTGCCCAAAGAAATGCTCATTGTAAGTGGACTCACTATCCACAAAGAAAGAAGGATAGAAGAGAGAAGGAAATTGGCTCACTGCTAGTGGTGAACTAGTACAAATGCATCTACCACATGCTAGAGTACAGTTCCATTGAAAGCTCAGTACAAAGATTCAAAGGTCTTCATTATTTCTGCCCTGCTTCTCTGCTCTACTACATATACTCTGTTTTCTACCCTTATTATCCTTTTCTTCTTTGCAAACTACTTTAAATCATGCACACATCAAATTTGCACTATATCAACACATTCTAAATTTTCCAAAGCTGAAATTAATTGAGTATATATATCTGTATCAAGAATTTTCTCAAACTAGGTTGGCATGCCAAACATGAAACATGTATACAGATGTTATACCTTGTTGGCTTGATCTTTTGCACAAATAGCAATGCAGACCCAAAAACATACAAGAGTCTTATATGGGTCAGGACCTATTATGTAACCACTTAGATTGATGATTCCAATCATATATCTTCATCGCATATTGATCTAACATGACTGTCGGCTTAGCCCTTAAGTACACCCACAACTAGCTTGACTGTCATACCATAACTTTCAATGCGAACCATATGAGACGCTGAGATTCATAGACAACATTCATTATGGACCTTTTAGCATACCTTTAGAACCACAGAGCATAATATTCTTTCATAGAGAAATACAGATCTTAGAACTGTTGTTCTGTCACAGAGAAATATTGTTAACTAGAAGCCGATACTAAAGAACTTGTTAAATATGATCTAGTGAACTTCACTTACACTACAAATATGGATTTAGATTCTTGTAACATATGTCTACATTACCTTAGAATCACAAATCAAAATACTCAATAGTGGAGGAATGCAGACCAAAATACTCAGGTGCTTTACATTGTTTTAGGCTTAACTCTACTCATCCAAACTTAGGCAATTCACCATATGACTTCTAGAGGAAGTTAGAACTTGGACACTGGAACATAATATCACCAAAGGGTTGTTTACAACATACTAGAACCACATACCTTGATCTTCAACTGTGGAGGCATACCATTCCTATTGTTGTCAATCACTCTGTGTACTGTCCATACTTAATTATTCTGGCTAATTAGTCTTCTAGACTAAAATCCCCTTACCTAAACTTTGTTGGCATCAATGACGACATTCTATCAGTAGTGTCTCTTGACTATGTTGCTAACAAGTTTTTCCCATTTTGGGTTTTCCACGTAAAAATCTTGGTGTTCATGTGTTATGAATTGTGGCTGCATGTTTTATGCTTAATTTCCTTTACAACAATTGAAAATGCTAAATAGATTAAAATGCTTGATGTAAATGGTTTAAGAGAACGCTAATTCACACCCCCCCTCTTAGTATTCTAGGTGTTCAACATAAGCTTCTAATTTTTTTAATTTTTTAAAAAATAGGTAGATATTTTTTTATATATTTAATTGATGAATTTTAAATGCTGATATTTTTTAAAAAAAGTGACATCGATGGGACGTCAAGAAAAATATAGAAAAATTATTTTTTTTCTTAATTTTTTTTTCCTAATTAGCCAACTCAAAGATCTAGTGCATGGAAAAAAAAAAAAATTTTTGATAAATATTTGTTTTTTAAATTTTTTTAAGTCAATTTTAATCAGAACATAGTAGTTTCCATGGGACACCAACTTTTTTACAATACATAATTTTTTTTTAAATACCCTCTTGGAGAAGATTCCCTTGTCTAGTGCACCGTATATTTTTCAATTTCTTTGAATATGTTTTGCCTATTTATTTTTAATTTCTAATCATCTTCATGTTTGATGGGAAAAACCTACTTATAATAAATTTAAAAATATATATAATAAAATTAATCAAAATATGAAAAAAAAAAATTCTACAATCAACATTTCGAGCACTACAAAAGGGTATTTGACAATTTTTTTTTTAAAATATACTTTCATGGGAGAAGTTTTTAGTAGAAGATGAAACTTTTTAAAAATTGTGGGGAAGGGGAGGTGGACTACTACATAGGATACCACATAGACAGTTCTGACCAGAATCTTACTAAGTGATACGTTTCTTCCCGGTAAGGTTTTGGGCCTAACTATTCAGGGTGGATTCAATAGGTGTGAAATGTTATCAAGTGATAAGGTTCTGTCTAGATCTATTTTATATAATTAATTTTTTAAAGTAATTATTTTTTGGTACAGTGAACAAGGATCTCGTACTGTAAATCATAGAATTAATAAATTAATAGTGTAGTGCAATAAAAAATGAGTTAATAGGTAAATTTTATTTATTTATTTTTTTAACAATAATAAGAATTAGTGTAACTTTATTTTTGTAATGTTATTTTTGTTAATTGATATTTGTTTATTTTAGGGTTTAGTTGAATTTTTTAATTAGGGTTTAATTGATTTTTTTAAAATAGGGTTTGATTGATTTTTTTAAATTAGGGTTTGATTATTTTTTTAAATTAGGGTTTATAAATATTGATTTTTTAATTAGGATTTGATTGATATTTTTTAATTATGGTTTGATTATTTTTGTTTTTTTAATTATGGTTTGATTATTTTTGTTAACTATGGTTTATAAAAATTGATTTGCTATACAAAAAGACTCCTAGATTAATAATTAAAAAAAAGCAATACAAATTAACAAAAAATAAACATAAAAGTACAATTCACAATCTTAGAGCTACATCATCCATGTTTTTTTATGTGAACTTCCCAAGTTCATATCCGAGTATGCTCTTTCCTCATGTCGTAAGATGATCTTGGAAATTAGAAACAATGTGGTTTTTTATTTTTTATTTTTTAGGGGTTTAAGTGACTTGGATTTCATTGCCAAGCACTTGGCCAAAGCCCATGTTCCAATAGACTATATAAATTCGTAGGAGGATGTAAGGACCTGACTCTTTATTAACAAAATACTACTAACTTTGAATTTGAAAAATACCGGGGAAAGAATTTTTTTGATCTAACAGATACAGGAAATACAGATTCATGAAATTTTACTATTAATTCTAAAAGTGCTCAATGCATGTTATAGTGGTTAGACAAACTAGAGCTTAGTTTCCTAAAATCATCAAGTCCTGAAAAGTTCACCACTCTTAATCTAGTGAAGAAAGAAAGTATATTTCACAAGATAACCTATAAGAACAATGGATTGCACATACCTTAAGTCCTTTGTTATATCTTGTATTCAATTCTGACAGCTTGGTTTTCTCCAGTGACTTGTATCCTTATCATCAGCACAAAACTAACTAGACAATCTCATGTTAACACAAAACATAAATCACTACACAGAAAGTTATGATCATGAAGTTAATTATAAAAGAACACTCTATATCTAGGGGACCTGAGTATTGGGGGCATCCTTCGCCATCTAGACTGCCTACATACCCTGTATCCACATGATCAAGGCCCCCTCTGGATGCGACTAACTTTGGGGTATGTGAATATGTAGTTTTGTCTTGCACTATGTTTAATGCAACTTTGAAAGGGTATGTAACCCTTTCTAGGGTGATTCCTAGCCCCAGATAGTTCATCATTAGCTGCCACCCACTCAGGTGAAACAGGGACGGAATTAAATCCACTATCACGACCACCTAAAAAGGGTGTTTGTCATGCAACCCTAGTGTTGAGGAATCTCTATTAGGTGTCCATCCAAGACATCAAGATTACCTAAGGCAAGTCTATCTCCAAATTCATGTACTATTTTTACAGCAAAGGTTTTCGAATAGATCTATTCACGATAGTCCTAATCTTATTGGCAATAATACTTGCAAGATCAACTAGTAATTCAATACCCTAAAGTCACAATTTAATTCTTGACACATAAGTGAATACTCTATGATTTCTAAATTCTATGAGCTTCAACTTCAAGTGTTAAGATATATATCAATTACTAAAGAGAATATGATTAATTGTTCTTAAAGTGCAATGATTATAGCATAGCTACATCTCTAGTTCCATTTAGTCAACATGGGGAGGTAAAATTCTCTGAGTTTACTATTGTCACCTAGCTGGACTATAGGTTATAAACATAATTTCCTTCAAGGAGAAAACGTAAACTATATTAATCCTACACAATGATCTATTCAAGCCGCTAAGAAAAATATTGATAACCATTCTTTATTTAAATGATCATCTATATTTACCAAACTTAATACACCAAATGATGTATAATCATAATTCTACTCATAGCATGCTTTGTTACCTAATAAATAACCCAATTCCATTATATTGTTACAAGACCTCACAGTGATCAATAGAAGCATATTTTGTTCACCGATTTAACTAACTCACATGTTCAAGGTAATTTCTGCTATCTTCTTAAAGATGACACTGAGCTGAGACAATACACATGCATTATTTGTAAAAACTATTTAATTATTCCATATAAAGTTACTTTCTTAAATGAGTTACTATCATGGTATTCATACTGTAGTTGAGTACATAGTTGTTCCTTCTCAGGTCCCTAATACTCCACAACCTACACTCAATTGATTAGTCATATGCATTCAAGTACATAACTAGAAATATCATAATGGACAAGAAGTCACAAACCTTGGAGTTATCCATCGAATAGATTATTAACCACTAGTGTTAGAGAGAGTATGCAATACAATGGTTGAACAGTTAACATCCAAAGTCTAACACTAACCAATATCATAAAAGTCACATGGGAAAAGTGTATGACAAATTTCATAAGATGAAATTATGGTTTATTTCATTAGAAACTCACACGCTAACGCTGCTAAAGCATACATAGGTAACTACAACTATTGACAATGTTTAGAATAAATTATACCATTCGCTTGATACTAAAAGATCATTTTAATTTTATATGAATTTTCCCATTATAATCAATCCAGTAGAACCGATAAAAGAATGCCACAAACCGTGATTTCATAAATTCTATTCAATAACATGAAAACTTTTGTCAAGGTTCTCGTTAACATTTGTTGTTGTTGTGGGTGTGTACAGGAAGGCCTACTAGAAAATGCCATATCATAAACAATAAAGCAATACAACAATATAAATTTAAATGTCCACTATAAAATTTCAAATATACCTATCCAAAGGAAGGTAATTCACTTGTACTAAGATATATCCTAAAACACAAATACAAGTCTCAATCCATATTACTAACTTTAAATATCTATCATCCCATGTTTGTAATAAAACCATTATTACCATATTGATAAAAATTGTAAGCAAACAAAAGGATTCTTAAAACAATCTATGCCCCAAAAACAAATTTCAATCGATAACCTTTTCTTCTTCGTGATTTTCCTTCGTCCATCTGACTTTTAAATTCATCCCAACCATTTTTTTTTGGGTTTACTATTCCCATGAATATAAACGAGGGTAGGTTACATGTTTCACATAGGAGAGATTTTAGGTGATGGGATAGACCTTTAATAGCCAGTACATAACTAAGATCGCTTAAAGTATGAAACATGTGATTTCGTACAATCTATTCTATCACAGAATTACTAACTACTCTCTAACCTCACAAGCTAATTTTTCTACCTGTTTGAGAAGTATTGGTAAGCTCTACCTAGTGAAAAAAAGACTTGGGACATAGCATTGGATTGATTGAAAGATAACATAATACTTAAAAAGATCTATCAAAATGCTAGACTTGTGACTTCTCAGGTTCTTTTGAATGACAAGTAATGTATGTGGTTTATAAATGGCATACTGTTGTTTCAAATTGAAAAAAATTTCCATGAAGTTTTAGCCCCATTAGATATTAATGCTTTATATAATAATTTTATATATTACTCATTAGTACTCCAGGTGTAGGTGGATAAGTAAGGTTTGTCCTATTCCCAAATTCAGTCATTGAGTTGAAGTATAGAGTAACAAAAAGAAGTAAATCTCCTTGTGGTTCTAACAAAAGGGTTCTCACATGCCAAATGGGTTTATGGTCTCACCCTGACCGTAAAAAAAAACTTCTATTTCTATCTAAGATGAGACTACCATGATTACTTGCAATTTATTGATTTCCCAAAAAGAAGACTCACTATGGGCTCATTTAAGTACAGATTCGTTACTGAATCTGAAAAAGTTTATTGTACTAAGCAGAGGTTTTGGTGACACTGTTTAAACCAATTATTGTACCGATTAATGACTAGGTGACAATAAAATCATGTTAATTAGCAAATTTGAAGTTAAAAATAGAACTATTTCACCCACTGTTTTCATTAGATAAAGTATACTAGCAACCCTCAATTATAAAGAAGCCATAACAGTGAAGAAGTCGGAAGCTAACAGTACAGAAAAACAAGATTAGAATAATCAAAATCTCATTTTAGCCAAAATCATAACTAATGATCCTAAATTTTGGTGCTAAACAATCATTGGGTTAATTCACCACATTATCTGTAGAGATTGGTCAAGTATAACTTAAGCAGCATGTAATCTGACAGGCTTCTTGAGCAAGAATAATGAAGTATCAATTGACATGTCAGCGCTGCAACATTTAATCCTCATCATAAACTAGTAATCCAAGGAGAGGTAGAAAGAAGTGGTACTAGTTAAATCTATCGTGGTCATGAGAATGTGTTTTCTTGGTGCCTCTAGCTAACATATGAATATAGGCTTATGAGTATCTACAACGATATTGCTTTTTATTTGGATCCTAAAAACACTGTGGAAGAATGAAAAAGAATTATTTCTGTCACCATAGCGAAAATTTACATTAGGATTGTTAAACACACACCCTAAGAACAACTATTAGAGTTATTAAGAACCTACGAGTACATGTTAATTGCTACACTACAAGAAAACTTATCTCCAAGATTGTCACCAGAGAAATTGTTGTGAGATGTGAACCTTTTCCATCATTTTAAACATGACAATGTCCTTGTGGAGATTATTGATGATGCTAAGGAAAACAGTCTTAAAAATAGGCTTACACTATAATAATGTACATCATGTCAGATTTCCAACTGGCGGGTGTAAAACCCCAACTCCTCAACATTTTCTAGCATCCTCCATGCCCGTGTATACATTGAAGTTTTGGATGAGGATATGGACATCCATCAAAGTAGAACGGAAGGGGGATTTTTGTTAGATAGTATGGTTGGAAATGCTCTGGTAGACATGTATGCAAAATGTAGGAGCATAGTCAATGCACATGATCTGTTTGACCAAATGCCTCAAAGAGATGTCATCTCATGGAATGCAATGATTTCAGGATATGCATGAAATGGATTTGTTGAAAAGGCTAAATAGAAAGTCTCAAGAAGCTACTGTTGGCAGGTGTAAAGTAAAATTCCCAACCCTTGCCATCATCATCCCTGCCTATGCCAAAATGGGTAATTTCGAACAGGAGATGGACATCTATAAAGGTATAACGGAAGGGAAATTCTTGTCATCTGTGGTAGTTGTAAGTGCTCTGGTAGACCTGTATAAACTAGGGTAGGTTGCATGTTTCACTTAGGAGAGATTTTAGGGGATGGGATACACCTTTAATAGCCGGTACATAACTAAGATCACTTAAAGTGTGAAACTGGTGATTTCGTACAATCTATTCTATCACAGAATTACTAACTACTCTCTAACCTCACAAGCTAATTTTTCTTCATATTTGAGAAGCATTGGTAATCTCTATCTGCTAGAAAAGATGTCTTGGGACATAGCATTGGACTGTTTGAAAGATAACATATTACTTAATAAGATCTATCAAAATGCTAGACTTGTGACTTGTCAGGTTCTTTTGAATGACGAGTAAAATATGTGGTTTTTAAATGGCATATTGTTGTTTCAATTAGAAAAGATTTTCCATAAAGTTTTAGCCCCATTTGATATTAATGCTTGATATAATAATTTTATATATTAGTCATTAGTACTCCAGGTGTAGGTGGATAAGTGAGGTTTGTCCTATTCCCAAATTCAGTCATTGAGTTGAAGTCTAGAGTGACAAACAAAAATAAATCTCCCTATGGCTCTGACAAAAGGGTTCTCACATGCCAAATGGGTTTATGGTCTCACCCTGACCCAAAAAAAAAACTTCTATTTCTATTTAAGATGAGACTACCATGATTACTTGCAATTTATTGATTTCCTAAAAAGAAGACTCACTATGCGCTCATTTAAGTACAGGTTCATGCCTAAATTTGAAAAAGTTTATTGTACTAAGCAGAGGTTTTGGTGACACTATTAGACCAATTATTGTATCGATTAATGACTAGATGGCAATAAAATCATGTTAAATAGCAAATTTGAAGTTAAAAATAGAACTATTTCACCCACTATTTTCTTTAGATAAAGTATGCTAGCAACCCTCAATTATAAAGAAGCCATAACAGTGACAATGAAATGTCTTATAGATGTCGGAAGCTAATAGTACGGAAAAACAAGATCAGAATCATCAAAAGCTCATTTTAGCCAAAATCATAACTGATGATCCTAAATTTTGGTGCTAAACAATCATTGGGTTAATTCACCACATTATCTGTAGAGATTGATCAAGTATAACTTAAGTAGCATGTACTCTGATAGGCTTCTTGAGCAAGAATAATGAAGTACCAATTGACATGTTAGCGCTACAACATTTAACTCTCATCGGAATCAAGAAATCCAAGGAGAGGTAGAAAGAAGAGGTACTAGTTAAATCTATGGTGGTCATGAGGATGTGTTTTCTTGGTGCCTATAGCTAACATAAGAATATAGGCTTATGAGTATCTACAACGACACTGCTTTTTATTTGGATCCTAAAAATACTGTGGACGAATGAAAAAGAATTATTTCTCTGTCACCATAGTGAAAATTTGCATTAGGATTGTTAAACACACACCCTAAGAACAACTATTAGAGTTATTAAGAACCTACAAGTACGTGCTGATTGCTACACTGCAACAAAACATATCTCCAAGATTGTTACCAGAGAAATTCTTTTGAGATGTGAACCTTTTCCATCATTTTAAATAGGACAATGTCCTTGTGGAGATTATTGATGATGCTAAAGGAAACAATCTGAAAAATAGGCTTACACTATAAAAATGTATAGCGTGTCAGATTTCCAACTGGCGGGTGTAAGACCCCAACTACTCAACGTTTGCCATCATCCTCCATGCCCGTGTACAAATTGAAGTTTTGGATGAGGATATGGACATCCATCAAAGAAGAATGGAAGGGGATTTTTGTTAGATAGTATGGTTGGAAATGCTCTGGTAGACATGTGTGCAAAACGTAGGAGCATAGTCAATGCACATGATATGTTTGACCGAATGCCTCAAAGAGACGTCAACTCATGGAATACATTGATTTCAGGATATGCACGAAATGGATTTGTTGAAGAGGCTTTAGAAAATCTCAAGCAACTATTGTTGGTAGGTGTAAAGTCAAATTCCCAACCCTTGCCAGCGTCCTCCCTGCCTGTGCCAAAATGGGTGATTTCAAACAGGGGATGGACATCTATCAAGGCATAACGGAAGGGAAATTCTTGTCAGATGTGGTAGTTGTAAGTGCCCTGGTAGACCTGTATGAAAAATGTGGAGTCAAAGACAAGGCACGTGAATTGTTTGATAAAATACCTAAAGGAAATTATAGTCTCATAGACTGCAATGATCGAAGGATATGCACAAAATATATTTGTTAAAAAAGCTTTGTAACTTTCAAGCAACTGTAATCGGCAGGTGTAAAGTCAAACTACACAACCTTTACCAGCTTCCTCCCGGCCTGTGCCAAAATGGATGATATTGAACAGGGTATGGGCATCCATCAAAGCATAAGGGAGGGGGATTTTTGTCAGATATTATGGCTGGAAATGCTCTAGTAGATACGTAGGCAAGATGTGGAAGAATAGCCAGGACACATGCGTTGTTTGACCAAATGCCTCAAAGAAATGGGGTTGCATAGAATGCCATGAGAGTAGGATATATTCAAAATGGGTTTGTTGAAAAGGCCTCAGAAACATTTAAGAGACTATAGGCGGGCATTCTCTTGTCTGTGCTCAAATAGGAGCTTTGGAAGAAAGTATGGACATCCATAAAAGCAGAATTGGAAGGGAATTTTGACAAATGTTGTAATTGCAAGTGCCTTGGCAGATACGTATACAAAATGTTGATGCATAGACAATGCACATGAGCTACTTAATAGAATACCTCAATACATGCCCTCTTATGCAAGGCAATGATCACCGAACAGACATAGGAAGGACTTATTGAAAAAGCTTTAGAACTTACAAGAAAAAGTAGCATCCTCCCTGCGTGCCTGTGTCTGCACCTCCATCTATGATCCTTCCTCGTGTTTTCTCTTTTTTTCTCTTCCTTTCTCCCCCCCTTATCAATTTGCTTGTGGGATCCCTATGGCGGTGGTCAAGGGCGTGTCGTGTCCTCTAATCTTCCCTTTTTTCTATAGGGTATAGACGGTGGCTTGCACCGCACTCCACTCTATTGACTATATACATACCCCTAAATATATGCCCATATATGATATATAACGTAGGATACAAATAAACAAATATATATATATATATATTTTAAATTAAAATTAATAAGGTTAGCATTTTTGCTAAAAACCAAAATTTATTTGCTAATTGAATTTCAAAACATAGTTAAAATTAATAAAAATAATATCATTACTTATATTAAATAAATGGTTCAAATTAAATTAAAAAAAATTAATAGTGGGTCTACTGGTTGTATTTAATTAAATAAGTGGTATTATTATTATATTAATGGACAAATTTGCAAAATAACCATTAACATAGATAAATTATTAAACCCTCAAAATGAGGCCGTGACATACTCCCCCCCTAAGATTTTGCATCATCTCGATGCAAAGGTTATAGACAAAAGGTTGAGTAAATGTGAGATTTTCCTATCTAGTTAAACATCCTTACTACTTGAGCATCAACTCCAAATGTTAAGTACTGAAACGCATCATTCAAAATTTCTAGTTATGTTAGAGTTTAACTCTAACCCATGTTAGTATCCAAGAGAAATGATACACCATTGTAGATTAGAAGAATTATATTATCTTAGTCAATCTGAGTACTCAGGAATTTCAAATAGCCAATCCAGACTAAAGTGTCCAAAATGGGACATACTGAAATAAATCCAACCGGGTTGTTTTGTCCTTTGGGCATTTGAATTTGTTCATACGGAACTGGGTCTAACAGACCCTCTCTACCCAATACGAGGTAGATAAAATAATGGCCAAACAGGACTATACTGGTCAAACAGATCAAAACTTTATCCAATAGGTAAATACAACAGCCATATGAGCTAACAAGGATAGGAATAAATAAATTGCTCTTCTAGAGACTTAGACTCATCGGGATCAATCTGGATCCTAAGTCACTTATAGGAAATTATGCTATAGGCCCATATATTGCACTGATGAATTTCTATAAGTTCATTCGATAAGAATGTTTTGAGGACCTTGTACTCTCCCTCAGGTTTCGGGCAACTGGCCAGGTACAAGGTCAATCCTCTCGAGGATTCTTATGAGTATCAGTGACTTCCATTATTCCAATATCATATAAACAATACACTTGAAAGGGATACGTGCTCAAGCACACACATCAACACTCATGTGACAGGTAACAATTCTAGTTGTCATGCATGCCTATTTGCAAAGGCTGCTACATCAACAACTCTTCCAAACTTTCCATCCATCTCTCTCTTCACAACTATTGCATCAAATGGTGCCACCTTAGGGCTTGTTATCCAAAAGTAGTGCTAGCATCCCATAATCGATAGTAGCTTCCCAAACTAGGAGTCCATGATGACATCAATCTACACTCATCACATCACGAGGCTCAACAAAATGGGTACTTACGGGGAGGACAAGGAACAATATGCCACTGACTAATCCATAGTGCCAAACTACCATATATCCAATGTATGAATAATCATAGAAATATAGAACCACTGTGTCAATATCCAATTAGCCATAAAGCCATATAATCTCACCTCCAAAGGAAACCAATATCATTAATACCTTAGTGCTAAATAATCCAAAAGGGAAGATGGTATTAGGGCCTTCTCAAAGGACCCCTCCTCACGTTTCCTAATACCTTGTTTGTGTTTGTTTAAGGTGTTATCCTCCAAGAGGAAGGTATGCAAGAATTACACACATAGATCTAGGGGAATGGATTATGACTATCCCATACCAGTCCCATTTTCAACCCCCATCCTCACAATAGAATTTCCCAGGCCACCTACTCCCCCATACAACTCGCCAGGGCCCCTCCTATATATGACAGTTTACATAAGTCACATTACTCCACACATGCTAGTAGTTGCAATAATAAAATGCCTCAAATCAAGAAGGATTAAGTAAAACAAGTCCATAAGTTAAATCCTCAATTAGAACACATTATAATAAAACAAGCCATAGAAGAAGTAAAGATCAAAGACAACAACTATTGCAACATCCCAAATTTAACTAAGAACAAGTCCTTGAGGCAAAAGGATCATCTCAAAATTAAAATAACTAATTAGCCCAAAGAAGCACAACACTACTGGCTTAACACTTAAGTAAAACCTTTAACACAAGAATAAATAATCTAACAATCTCATAAAATTTGCACATTACAATCACCATGTAGCTTTACAACAAGACCACCTAAGGGGAGTAGGGGAATTGGGTGGAATTACTATCACTAAAAGAGATAAATCATACAGTGGTCTAAAACCACATAGAGATCAATGATAAATCACCATGTCACAATAAGTATTCCCCACACAACCTGGGACAACCTTATTGTATATCCATATAGAAAATCCACATGAATAGTCACATCCCCCACACAACCTAGGGCATGCCATCAAAAAAAGATACATTAAGATATGTCACAAAAGGAATTAGCCACAAAATATGATATTCACCTCACAAAAGAGAATCCACAAGTCTGCACAGCTCTCATGTACCAAACTACTATTGTCTCATTACACATACTATAACTGGCATCAAGCTATCCACCTCACTCTCTAGGGAGGGTTTATTTATGCCCTTACCATTTCCTTTGTTTTGCATGTTTCTCTGCACATCTATCAATAACTGGACAATCATTAGATCACAAAAGGGGGAGTATCATTAAAATCATATTATAACGTGCCTTATATCTTAATTCTTACCATGCTTTTGGTTAACAAACCTCCAAGCCTAGTGGTTGAGCCTCGGCTCTAATACCACATGTAAGGACCCAACTCCTTATTAACAAAATACTACTAACTCTGATTTTGAAATTTTATTATTAATTCTAAGAAGTGCTCAATGCATGTTATAGTGGTTAGATGAACTAGAGCTTAGTTTCCTAGAATTATCAAGTCCTGAAAAGTTCGCCACTCTTAATCTAGTGAAGAAAGAAAGTACATAAATCACAAGATAACCTATAAGAACAATGGATTGGACATACCTTAATTCCTTTGTTACATCTTGCATTCAATTCCAACAACTTGCTTTTCTCCAGTGACTTGTATCCTTATCATATGTATAAAACTAACTAGACAATCTCATGTTAACATGACTCAGAAATCACTACACAGAAAGTTATGATCACGAAGTTAATTATAAAAGAACACCCTATATCCGAGGGACCTAAGTACTAGGGGCATCCTTCACCATCCAGACTACCTACATACCCTGTATCAATGAGATCAAGGCCCCCTTCGGATGTGACTTACTCTGGGGTATGTGAATATGTACCTCTATCTTGCACTATGTTTGATGCAACTGTAAGCAGGTATGTAGCCCTTTCTAGGGTGATTCTTGGCCCTAGATAGTTCTTCGTCAGTTGCCACCCACTCAGGTGAAATAGGGATATAATTAAATCCGCTATCATGACCACCTAAAAGGGGTGTTTGTCATGCAACCCTAGTGTTGAGGAATCCCTATTAGGTGTCCACCCGAGACATCAAGTTTAACTAAGGCAAGTCTATCTCCAAATTTATGTACTATTTTTATAGTAAAATTTTCCAAATAGATCTATTCATGATATTCCTACTCTTATTGGGAATAATACTTGCAAGATCAACCAGTAATTCAATACCCTAAAGTCACATTGTAATTCTTGGCACATAAGTGAATACTCTATGATTTATAAATTCTATGAGCTTCAACTTCAAGGGTTAAGAAATATATCAATTACTAAAGAGAAGATGATTAATTGTTCTTAAAGTGCAATGATTATAGCATAGCTACATCTCTAGTTCTATTTAGTCAACTCAGGGAGGTAAAAGTCTCTAAGGTTACTATTGTCGCCTAGCTATACTCTAGGTTATAAACATAATTTCCTTCAAGGAGAAAACATAAACTATATTAATCCTACACAAGGATCTATTCAAGTCACTAAGAAAAACTATTGATAACCATTCTTTATTTAAATCATCATCTATATTTACGAACCTTAATACACCAAATGATGTATAATCATAACTCTACTCATAGCGTGCTTTATTACCTAATAAATAACCCAATACCATTATATTGTTACAAGACCTCATAGTGATCAATAGAAGCATATTTTGTTCACTGATTTAACTAACTCACATGTGCAAGGTAATTTTTTCTATCTTCTTAAAGATGACACTAAGCTGAGACAATAAACATGCATTATTCGTAAAAACCATTTATTTATTGCATATAAAGTTACTTGCTTAAATGAGTTACTATCATGGTATTCTTACCGTACTTGAGTATGTAGTTGTTCCTACCAAGGTCCCTAATACTCCACAACCTACACTCAATTGATTAGTCATATGCATTCAAGTACATAACTAGAAATATCATAATGTACAAGAAGTCACAAACCCTAGACTTATCCATCAAATAGATTAATAACCACTAGTGTCAGAGAGAGTATGTAATACAATGGTTGAATGGTTAACATCCAAAGTCTAAAGCTAACCAATATCATAAAAGTCACATGAGATAAGTGTATGACAAATTTCATAAGATGAACTTATGGTTTACTTCATTAGAAACTCACACACTAATGCTGATAAAGCATACATTAGGTAACTAAAACTATTGACAATGTTTACATTAACTTATACCATTCACTTGATACTAAAAGATCATTTTAATTTTATATGAATTTTCCCATTATAATCAATCCAGTAAAACCAATAAAAAAATGCCACAAGCTGTGATTTCATAAATTCTATTCAATAACATGAAAACTTTTGTCAAGGTTCTCATTAACGTTTGTTGTTGTTGTGGGTGTCTACTAGGAAGGCCTATTGGAAAATGCCATCTAATAATGAATAAAGCAATTAAAAAATATAAATTTAAATGTCCTCTATAAAATTTCAAATATACCTATCCAAAGGAAAGTAATTCACTTATATTAAGATATATCCTAAAACACTAATACAAGTCTTAATCCATATTACTCGCCTTAAATATCTATCATCCCATGTTTCTATTAAAACCATTATTACCATATTGATAAAAATTGTAAGCAACAAAAATGATTCTTAAAACAATCTATGCCCCAAAAACAAATTCCAATCGATAACCTTTTCCTCTTCGTGATTTTCCTCCGTCCATCTGACTTTTAAACTCATCCCAACCATTTTTTTTGTTTACTGTTTCCATCAATATAAACTAGGGTAGGTTGCACATTTGACATAGGAGAGATTTTAGGTGATGGGATACACCTTTAATAGCTCGTACATAACTAAGATCACTTAAAGTATGAAACTAGCGATTTAGTATAATCTATTCTATCACAGAATTACTAACTACTCTCTGACCTCACAAACTAATTTTTCTAACTGTTTGAGAAGCATTGGTAAGCTCTCTCTACTAGAAAAGATGTCTTGGGACATAGCATTGGACTGATTGAAAGATAACATATTACTTAAAAAGATCTATCAAAATGCTAGACTTGTGACTTCTCAAGTTCTTTTGAATGACAAGTAAACTATGTGGTTTTTAAAGGCACACTATTGTTTCAATTAGAAAAGATTTTCCATGAAGTTTTAGCCCCATTCGATATTAATGCTTGATATAATAATTTTATATATTAGTCATTAGTACTCTAGGTGTAGGTGGATAAGTAAGATTTGTCCTATTCCCAAATTCAGTCATTGAGTTGAAGTCTAGAGTGACAAATATAAATAAATCTCCTTGTGGCTCTGACGAAAGGGTTCTCACATGCCAAATGGGTTTATGGTCTCACCCTAACCCTAAAAAAAAACTTCTATTTCTATTTAAGATGAGACTACCACGATTACTTGCAATTTATTGATTTCCCAAAAAGAAGACTCACTATGGGCTCATTTAAGTGTAGGTTCATGCTTGAATCTGAAAAAGTTTATTGTACTAAGGAGAGGTTTTGGTGACATTGTTTAAACCAATTATTATACTGATTAATGACTAGGTGGCAATAAAATCATGTTAAATAGCAAATTTGAAGTTAAAAATAGAACTATTTCACCCACTGTTTTCATGAGATAAGCTATGCTAGCAACCCTCATTTATAAAGAAGCCAAAACAGTGACAATGAAGTGTCTTATAGATGTCGGTGCTGAACAATCATTGGATTAATTCACCACATTATCTATAGAGATTGATCAAAAATAACTTAAGCAACATGTACTCTGACAGGCTTCTTGAGCAAGAATAATGAAGTATCAATTGACATGTCAATGCTACAACATTTAATCCTCATCAGAACCCATAAATCTAAGGAGAGGTAGAAAGAAAAGGTAATAGTTAAATCTATGGTAGTCGTGAGGATGTGTTTTCTTGGTGCCTATAGCTAACATATGAATATAGGCTTATGATTATCTACAATGATACTGCCTTTTATTTGGATCCTAAAAATACTGTGGAAGAATGAAAAAGAATTATTTCTGTGTCACCATAGTGAAAATTTAATTTAGGATTGTTAAACACACACCCTAAGAACAACTATTAGAGTTATTAAGAACCTACGAGTATGTACTGATTGGTACACTGCAACAAAACATATCTCCAAGATTGTCACCAGAGAAATTGTTGTGAGATGTTAACCTTTTCCATCATTTTAAATAGGACAATGTCCTTCTGGAGATTATTGATGATACTAAAGGAAATAGTCTAAAAAATAGGCTTACACTATAATAATGTACAGCGTGTGAGATTTGCAACTGGCATGTGTAAGACCCCAACTCCTCAATGTTTTCCTACATCCTCCATGCCCATGTACAAATTGAAGTTTTGGATGAGGATATGGACATCCATCAAAGCATAATGGAAGCGGGATTTTTGTGAGATAGTATGGTTGGAAACGCTCTCGTAGACATGTATGTAAAACGTAGGAGCATAGTCAATGCACATGATCCATTTGACCAAATGCCTCAAAGAGATGTTAACCCATGGAATGCAATGATTTTAGGATATGCACGAAATGGATTTGTTGAAAAGACTTTAAAAAATCTCAAGCAGCTGATGTTGGCAAGTGTAAAGTTAAATTCCCAACCCTTGCCAGCATCCTCCTTGCCTATGCCAAAATGGGTGATTTCAAACAAGGAATGGACATTTATCAAGGCATAACAGAAGGGAAATTCTTGTCAGATGTGGTAGTTGTAAGTTCCCTGGTAGGCCTGTATGAAAAACGTGGAGTCAAAGACAAGGCACGTGAACTATTTGAGAAAATGCCTAAAAGAAATTATGGTCTCATAGATTGCAATAATCGAAGGATATTTACAAAATGGATTTGTTGAAAGGGTTTTAAAACTTTTAGGTAATTGTAATCGGTAGGTGTAAAGTCAAACTCCTTTACCAATGTCCTCCTGGCCTATGCAAAATTGGACACTATTGAACAAGGTATGGGCATCCATCAAAGCATAAAGGAGGGGGATTTTTGTTAGATATTATGGCTAGAAATGCTCTGGTAGACATGTAGGCAAGATGTGGAAGAATAGCTCGGGTACATGCACCCTTTGACCAAATGCTTCAAAGAAATGGGATTCCATAGAATGCCACGAGAGTAGGATATATTCAAAATGGGTTTGTTAAAAAGGCCTCAGAAACTTTTAAGAGACTATAGGTCGGCATCCTCCTGTCTACACTCAAATAGGAGCTTCAGAAGAAAGTATGGACATCCATAAAAGCAGAATTGGAAGGGAATTTTTGTCAAACATTGTAATTGCAAGTGCCCTGGTAGATATGTATGCAAAATGTGGACGCATAGATAATGCACATAAGCTACTTAATAGAATACCTCAAGAAATGCCCTCTTACACAAGGCAATGATCACCAAACAGACATAGGAAGGACTTATTGAAAAGGCTTTAGAACTTACAAGAAAAAGTAGCATCCTCGTTGTGTGCCTGTGTCTGTGCCTACTCCAATCTGCGGTCCTTCCTCGCTATGTTTTCTCTTTCTTTTTCTCCTCCTTTCTCCCCCCCTTATCAAGTTGCTTGTGGGATGTAGTGCCCCTGCATTCTCATCTTGGATGTGAAGATAGTCTAGCTAAGGAGCACGAAGATGAAGGTAAAATAATAGGAATATTTAGGGTATGTTAGACAGTTGATGTTGTACATTATATGATATTGCTAGATGCTACATTCATGTTGGTGACATTCCTGATTATCCTCATGTGTGGTTTCATATGACAGTTAGCATGTTTTATTGATAATCCTTGTTGTGATACTGATAATTCATATGCTCTGACATTGTTTTACATTCAGATGATTATGATGTTGATCTTACTATGATTATCATAAGTTAGAATTGATTTTTATGCAACTGATTTTGTATTATAGGATGATCTAATTATTGTGTGGTGTGAAAAGAGATAATGTCGTACCACTCATTCATGAGCATCCAGCGACGTTGTGATTCTCTTTCACTATGTGACCATTTGATAATTATTATACTTGTGCATAGACTATGTTGTGTGCTGCAGGTTGCAAGTATCAGGCATCGACTCCACCTGAATTGATAGGTCTGAGAGTGCCTTAAAATGAATGGAACTTTTGAATGGAGATAACATATGGTCCCCTAGTTAGCCATCATCCTTGAAAAGGATGAGTATCCAGTTTTGCACCCATTCAGTGTTGTCTGTATGGGCATAATAGTCAGTCAATGTCGTTGTGCTCATGCTTTTCAATCGTGCATAGCATCAAGTATTGTTTGGCATTTGGGTTATTTTGTTTGGAATTGTTTGATTAATGCTTTTGTTAATTGTTGCATTAAAATAAAATTAGTAAGTTAAGAAGACACTTTTGATAAATAAATAAATATAGATGCTTTTATGTAAATTTAAGTTTATGGGAAATTATATTATATTGTATTTTACGGTCAATAAATGGTTTATAGATGCCTCAGTCTTTTGGATAACCATCTACCAAAGTATTTTTAACTATATAAAATATCAATTGCATATTAGTGGCATCGACTTATAAAAATTTGTCAATAGTTGTTCATCTAATGAGGAGTTAAAAGCTTTATCTTGATCTCTTTCTAATATAAACTGAAGTAAGTTTAGAAGGACATAAAACCTTTATTATAACCTTTATCTGTTTGGTATTAAAGATATTGGTTATATTTTCTAATTTAAATGTATCTTCGAATCTAAATTTTAGGATGTGTTTTGGAAAGTTTTGTAAATAGTATACAAATGTGTTAGTGTATCAATAGCTTGGATCCATATTTATAGTTCATATATTATTGAGATTTCGAAGAATATTATAGAAAAGATCATTCTTAGACTTTATCTATATTGTATATGTAATTATCTTAAATTTATGGATGAATGAGTCTACTTTTAGATCATGATTGGAGGAGATAATTGGTTTGACAAGTATGTCTTGGTTAGAGTCCCTTCTTAGGATCCTCTTAAGTAAACTATTTAATTATTTTTTTTACATATTATTTTGACTGGTCTAATAATTTGAAAGTCTTTTATAAGGACCTTACAGGAAAGTATTGAGTAGATACCTTAATTATTATATAATGTGTAGTGCCTCTCCATTCTCACCTTGGATGTGCAGGTGGTCAGACTAAGGAGCATGAAGATGAAGGTAAAATACTCAGAATACTTAGGGTATGTAGTGCCCCTCAACTTATCATCTTTTGGACTGATGTTTGCTTAGTAGTGCTGGACATTTTGACAGTATTTTTAGACCGTTGATGATGGATTTCTAGTTATTTTGCTATTTTAGTATGAACCTAATTATTATGATAACAGATGTTGATGTTGGATTATGTCATTATATGCTTTACAATTTGATAAATGAACTGATGTTTTAAATGCTTTGATGTTATTCATTATATGGGATTGGAAGTTAGTTGATCATTTTATGTCATAGATTAGTAATCTGATATCTTGTTCAATTTAGTTGATTATTATTTATAAACGTGAATGGAACAGTGTTGTATTACTCGTTCTCGAGTACTCTACCTCACTGCGATTTCCATTCACGATAGGACTGCATGTGATGTATATGTATATCTTGTTATGGTTAACTGTGCGTTGCTGCAGGATGCAGGTACTAGGCATCGACTCCACCTGACTACAGGTCTGAGCGTGCCTTCGCCAATGGATTAGTTGGTTGGAGTTAACATGAGGTCCCTAGCCAGTGTTCCTTCGTCGTCAGTTTTTCCTTGTGGTTATTGGTTGTCATTCACCCATGTCTTGTTGTCAGGTAATACCGTATCTTGGAGTCCAATGAGTTCTGCAGGTGTCTAAGTATGTGTGGTGATGTTGTGCTTTAATTACAATGATTCTACGGAAGAGTTTAAGTGTAGTTATATAGGCATAAAGTCGTTGTTGTCGATTTTAGCTATAAATAAACTCTTATTTTAATAGAAGTTTGTATTATTCGATATAATATTATTTATAATAAATATTTAAATAAATAAATAGATATAACCACGCTTGTAAATTGTGATTCATAACTTGATTAATAAGATAAATTAAAGTATAGTACAAAAATATATAATTGTCGAAATAGTACTATTCTATTTATAACAATATTTTGGGTCGGCTATAAAGAAAAAAAATAATAAAATAAAGTATCTAATAATTGGGATCTTTTAATTAAATTAAAAAAATACATATTCTTTAAAAGGAGTTACACGGAATCACGTGTCAAGCCCTAGGAGAGGAGAGAGAGACTGAGTTATAAAAGGGCTGGAGGGGCATCAAGGAGATCAACACAGGGGTAAGAAAAGAAGCAGCTTGGAACTGCAACAATTGGAGCAGGTTCGTCGAGGTGATTTGCGAAATCAGGTTCCGTCGAATGCCTTATCTCTGAACTTCAATTCAAATCTGCAAATGTGGTTATAGTTTATTTGATTCCGCATAGTTCGGTAGTCTGTCCTCTTTGTGTGTGATCAACATCTTCCACGGTTGCCGAATCTTTCTGTATGCACTCTCAGACTGGCGTAATCTGGTTAGGGTTTGTAGATGTAAAATGACACCTTCTTAGGATCAATTAGAACTCCGTTCTCTGTCATCATTGTATCTAAACAAAAAAAAAAAGAAGACGTCCTTGATCTGTCATCAAACCCTAGTCTTATTCCTCGAAAGGTTGCAGGTATAAGAAGTAATAGCTCAAGGCAGTTGTTCCTACAGTAAATCCTTCGCCATGTTATTTCCTTGTCGTCTGAGAACATCTCCCTTCGACCATGATAGGTCACTCTCCTCTGGTCTCTGCACACACTATTGGAAAAGGTGCTTTAGTATAGGTGTGCGAATGATATTGCTTCCTTAGTTTGTGCGCTTTCACATAGCATTTGATCTCTGATATTCCTAAATGCCATGAAACCCTTCCTTCTTCGATATTAAAGTTTCCTAGGATTTCTGCTTACATTTCCTACACTCGTTCATTGAAATCTTAGCCGTTTGGGGTGAGCAAATATCTTACGGAGGTCAGTCATGTGGGTCACACCTGTAATGCCAGCGTAAGGTAGAAATATTTAGGCGAATCTCTCACATTCTAGATGCGAGACTGGTGAGCAGTGGTGTTGAACTTGGTTATCGGGTTGTAATTATCTTAAGTGTTCTTAGGTATTGTGCAAGCAGATTGATATCTAGCATCGCTGTAAATTGTACTGGGGCGTGATAGTGAGTTTGCTGCCTTACTTCGTCTGAAATGAAGGTAGACTCGATTTATTCTGTAGTGGATCGGTTATACCAGGTTATGCTATTGTGCGTTGGCATTATTCAGTTTGTGGACCGATCCTCATAGGTAGATCGCTGCCTGATATCACTCGCTAAAAAGAAAGACTGAATCCTTCTTATTCGCTATTTATTTAGTATTCTACTATGTTCTATTGCTTAGCGCACTCCATAGCTGGAGTTTTCTGCTTGGTTGGATACCCTCCGTCACTCGATTGATTAAAATTGATAATTTTCCAATTGTTTTGGCCAGCCTGCAAGATTGTTACCATTTTTATAGGAAACGCTTCTCTTCTGATCTGTAAACGCCGTAAGTTGAATGCTTCTCTGCACAACTATTTGTGTTTGAAGTTTTAGCACTTCAGTTGTTCCATATGGCAAGGGCGCTCCAGCTAGTTGATCCTTTTCCACAATCTTGCAGTTGAGTCTTCATCGTCAGCCAGGTAAACATTTACCCTTAATGAAACATAATGTTGCCCCTCACCGATATAATGAATGAATTGCGATGTAGCCATGAGAAGACACAAAACGTGGTAGTTATAGAACTCAACGGACCTGCCCGTGTATGTTAAGTCATATGCGCTGTCAAGGTAATACAGTCGGTGGATAGGACGTAGGAGTGGTTTCCATTTAGCCCTCAGTTTACATATATCAACAACAGCTCTTTCCCAATACTGCAACTTACTAAAGACTTCTGGGTAATCGATTTGGATTACCATATCACATTCAGCAAGAGAAGAAATGCCTTGTCGTCTTACCGTAACCCTGCATCTAGAAAAAAAAAGACGGAGGTAATTTTTGATTAAGCATCTACTGTTCCTTTGTTTGGGCCCTGATCTTGTTCCATTATAAGTCCTAGCTGTTTTGGTTGGACACACATCTGATAGAGACTGTGAATGAAGATTGCACCCTTGTGTAGTTCAGCGTTTTCTTTTCTCTGCCTGCTGATCATTTCAGACTGAAACCTGCAGTTACTTCTATGCCAGCTCATTGCAGATTGATCAGCGAACCTAGTGATATGAAGTGCGAACATAACTGTCTGACAGCCGCTGTCTAATGGATTTTCTGCTTTATCAGTTGGGTGTATATTAAGATGTTCCAATACCTTGTTATTAACAAACCCTGAGTTGTAGTGCAACAAGATATCACTCTCTGATTATCATAGCCTACCGGTGTGCAGCTTTCCGTAGACGGATAACTGGGGTATTATATTTGGCCTCATACAATTCAGATATGGGCAAAAGTCTGGTGAACTATGATCCAATGTTGCACCTTGAGATTGGTACTTCCACTGCATATAAACTGAAATCAGATCATCATCAGAAACATATACTGTATCCTAGCGTTCTTACCAGATTTGACTATAGTATAACAGAGTTTACAACATTCTTTATAACCAGAACAGTATCCGATGCAGCAAGGGACAGCTAAACACATACAGCAATCAACGATTTACTGAGATGTTGTAGGTTATCCATTTCTATCAGAAATTAAACCTGAGTAGAAGTAATTAATGAACTTGCATTTATACTCTCCATGTATGGTAAATCAGCATAACTGTTAGAAGCACGAACTAGATGCGGGGGTTTCAAAGAACGTCCTTGGATACCGTAAAACTTAACCATCGAACCTTCTTGCCTTCATTATTTTTGTGATTATTGGTTACCGTCAGGTTTGCGAGTTGAGGAAGTTGTTAGACTAATCAGCTGTTATCCATTCTGATGACAAAACTGTTAATAGCCATTTTACTCTTCATTGCAATCTATTCAAGCTGTTCATATAGGATTCATTTACGACTCCTTTACAAGGCAGTAGGATGGCAATAAACAATAACAGTAGAGAATGTAAGCTAATGCTGATTTTATTATTGAAGTTGTTTACATTGAACAGAGAAGAAATTGTATGGTTGATTTTAGAACTGTATTTTATGGTATAAGTTAAGTATTTCTGATGTTTGTAAAGAGTTGATCCAAGAGTGGATAAACCCGTATTCCAGAGGCTAAGATGTCGTTGTTAAGTATTTGCAACTTGTGTATTGTTGTTTTTGTAATTACGATGTAATAGCGTTTATGTGTATCAAACAAAGTATGAAGTAAATATGAGGTTCTGTCAAGGTTGAATGTTGTGTCCTGTATAGTAATAATCTCAGGATGGAATAGCAAACCTCTTGTGCTCTTATTGTACCGTTTTGTCGTAAGGAGAGATCTGAAATCTGTAGGAGGATAAAGTATTGCAATGGTAAAAGTGTTGGATAACAGTTGATGTTATGATTCTACTTTGATGCAAGAAGGTTTATGCCTTGCAGTGTAATTATACGTGTGTTGTTATTAAGAATTGCATGATGCTTTAAGGTTTACTAGGTGTTAGGAAGGAGAGTGGCTTTCAACGTGGGGCCGGCGCCCAAAGTGGCAGTCAGGATAACCCGTTGGAAGTAGATTAATCAAGTGATAACCTAAAATTAACTAGGGGGTTAAGGGTAGACTTCACATTAATAAGATTAATAGATTCCTCTCCCATGGCCTGTAGTGCTTGTTTAGACTAAGGATGGGTAGAGAAGGCCTGGTCGGCATGATTGACTTCCTTGTCCTCATGAAAGGAAGATCGATTCCGCATGTGTCACCCTATGGGGCCGGCGCCTAGTGAGAGGCTGTCAGGATAACCATAGATGGGGGCCGGCGCCTAGTGAGAGGCTGTCAGGATAACCCATGTTAGGACCGTGCGATGACACTCTCCCTACTACAACCTAGCATCCCTTGTTCGGTCTCTTCTCATTTGTTTTGTGTCGCCTCTGGAAGTGAAAGTTAAGTTAAGTTATGTTGTGTTGTATTGATTTGCCATGTGTTGTATTGGCGTTGGGTCGTCCTTTGTTCTTGTTTGTCTTTCGTCTACCTGACTGTCAGTGTTTGGGACCTCATGTTAACTCCTAGCTCGGGGGGTGGACCTTAGGGTTCCACATGGTCGGGTGGAAGAGCTATTTTATCCATTGGTTATTCTTGTCATGATCATATGCAGAAAAAGGATTTGTTCCAGATGTACTTGTTACCATGATGATGATGTAAGTGCATAACCTTGTACCAGATTATGTAACAGAATATTCCTTATATATGTAACTTTTGACGTAGACTAAAAGTGGCAATGTAATGATGTCTTGATGTACTTATATGAAAGCATTTCAGTTATGTATTTATCATGTTGATTCCGTTATCGGATGTTTGCAATGAATGTGAATGAGTTATTTATTTGAAAAGGAATTTGGATCAATTATTGATGTATGTTAATTTATGTGAGTTGATTCGTTAAGTGATGCAGCCTTGGTCCCTTAGAGAATATGTTGTAACTAGTTGTGTTAACTTTACTTAATCAGTCTTTAAAAAAAAAAATTTTACTGTTTCATATGGCTTAAGTGTGTATTCTTTAAGGCGTTCAAGGCGGGTGTTACATCTGGTATCAGAGCCAAGTTACTAACACTGGGTACTCTGGGTTTTATACTAGCCCATTAAGCTATACTAGTTGTTTAACTCTGAAGAACATATTCATTCATAGTCCTTGCCTAACAACCTGAAGTTCGTTCTTGGATGTGTTGTCCAGGAAGATGCCTAGGGTACGAGGCCGAGGACGTGGTCGAGGTAGGGGTCGTGGGAGAGGTGTTGAAATCAGCCCTCCTCCTAGTTCCCCTCATGGAAGTACACAAGAAGGTGGAAGCGAGAATCAGGAGAATCAGGTTTAGCCCGAGGGTGCTCAACTACGCCAGCTCGTAGAGGAGGTGCTTGCTCGTCTTGGTCCGCGGTAGGAGGTGGTGCAACCAGAAGAAAGAGAAAGAGAAAGATCTCCTAGAAGGAGAAAGGTCACAGCTGAACAAGAAGCCATTCTTGCGGGCCACATGAGAGACTTGATGAGAGCCCGTCCTCCTACATTCGATGGCTCCGGTAGCGGTTTGGAAGCAGAAACATGGCTAATTGATTTGGAGAGGTGCTTTGCTATGCATCCATATGGCAGCAACACTAAGGCAAGATGCGCCATCATGCATCTAAGAGGATTCGCCTCTACATGGTGGCGTCTTGAGGAACAAAAGTTGCATCTTGATATTGCTACAATTTCATGGGAACTATTTCTGGAAAGGTTCAGAGCGCGATTTTTATCTGATCACTGGCGGCAACGACGAGCGGATGAGTTCCATGGGTTGAGACAGATGGCCATGACAGTGGAACAGTATGAGCGCAGGTTTTATGAACTCAAGCAGTATGTAGGCATTGGAAACGACGAGGCCATGTTAGTTCAGCATTTTATCAGAGGTTTGAATGCACGCATCAACGGAGGAGTTCGTGTGTTCGAGCCGAAGACCATGAAGGTAGCAGTTGAGAAGGCTAGACTGGTGCAAGAGAACCTGACCATGGCCCTAGGGGGTCATACAGGTGTACAGATTGGTAGCTCATCTCGAGCAGGTTCGGGTTTCCGAGGTGGTCAGTCTCATGCAGCAGGTAACTCGAGGAGTCAACAGGTACCTTCTAAGAGTGGACAGCAGTAACAACAGTTTTCTCAGACGAAATCAAGAAACTCTTAGTATCAGCAAAGCAACAGATTTCATTCTAGGAAGGATCGAAGTTGGCAGAGAGTTAAACGTGATCGTGCCAGTCAACCCGCACAGAGTACACAATCTGCAGCAAGTAGAGGTAGTTTTCAGCAATCTAATGCTCCTGTAGGCGGTGGAGGTTTTGGCAGGGGAACAGGATGTTTCTCTTGCGGTCAGTAGGGCCACATTGCTAGACAGTGCCCGCGTAAGAATACTCCAGGATTGGGTCAGAGGCCCGCAGTTTCAGAGCCCATTGTGGGTGATGCAGGCAAGTCACATAGAGTGTTTGCGGCAGTGGATAATCGCCAAGCGGAGCACCAAGGTACCGTTGTGGAGGCTACAGGTGTTGTGCAAGGTATTACCATTTCTGTTCTTTTTGACTCTGGTGCTTCAGATTCTTTTATTTCCCCTTCTATAGTGGAGCGTTGCAAATTAGTGGCAGCAAAGCAAGATGTTAAGTGGCAGGTGGAATTGGCCTCGGGATCTAGGGTTTCAGTAGACTCTCTTGTGTATGGTTGCGAGTTGAGGATAGGACCTTTATCTACCACAGTAGATCTTCGCATTATACCCTTGGGATCCTATGACATAGTGCTAGGAATGGATTGGTTGGATGCTCATCGAGCGGTGATAGATTGTCGCCACAAATTAGTGAAGTGTGTTGATGATTCGGGCAAAGAAGTAGAAGTGGCTGGGATTCAGAGACCCATCTCCTTGCGCATGATTTCTGCTATGCAATTGAAGAGATGTTTGCGTCAAGGATGCAAGTTGTTTGCTGTAACAGTTAATGACTCAGATTTTGGGGAAAATAGGGAGACATCCCTTGATGATTATCCTATTCTCAAGGAGTATGAAGATGTCTTTCCTAACGAGATTCCAGGTATGCCACCGAAGCGAGATATTGATTTCAAGATAGACCTTGTTCCTGGGGCAGAGCCTATTTCACGAGCTCCATATCGGATGACTACTCAGGAACTTAAGGAGCTTCGCTTGCAGCTAGAAGAGTTATTAGCGAAGGGATTCATTTGACCAAGTGTTTCTCCATGGGGAGCACCTGTGATTTTTGTGAAGAAAAAGGATGGATCTCTGTGTTTGTGCATCGACTATCGGCAGCTGAATAAGGTGACTGTGAAGAACAGGTACCCATTGCCGTGAATTGATGACCTCTTTGATCAGATCAAGGGAGCTAAGGTATTTTCCAAGATAGACCTAAAGTTGGGATATCATCAGTTGCGCATTTTTGAGGCTGACATCCACAAGACAGCATTTCGCACTCGCTATGGGCATTATGAGTTCACGGTTGTACCTTTTGGATTGACAAATGCGCCATCAGTATTTATGAGCCTGATGAATGGTGTGTTCCGTACCTATCTGGATAGATTTGTTCTTGTCTTCTTAGATGATATATTGATTTATTCAAGGTCTATGGAGGAGCATGAAGAGCATTTGCGGCAGGTTTTGCAGTGTTTAAGAGAAAATCAGTTGTATGCAAATTTGGCTAAATGTGATTTCTTTCAAACTGAAGTAAAATATTTGGGACATGTTATTTCGGACAAGGGTATTGCAGTGGATCCTTCAAAGATTCAAGCCATCATGGATTGGCCGGCTCCTACCAATGTTTCGGAGGTTCGTAGTTTCATGGGTTTAGCAGGCTATTATCGGCGATTTGTGGAAGGATTTTCAAAGATAGCTCACCCTATAACTTCTCTTCAGAGAAAAGGAAAGAAGTTCATTTGGTCAGAACAGTGTCAAGTAGCTTTTTAGAGTCTTAAGGAGCGGTTAACTAGTGCACCTATTCTAGCAGTGCCTGATCCTACCGGAGATTTTGTGGTATGTACTGATGCATCGTTGGAGGGTTTAGGAGCAGTTTTGATGCAGGAGGGTCATGTGATAGCTTACGAGTCCCGTAAACTCAAAGATCATGAGTTGAACTATCCTACACATGACCTAGAGTTGGCTGCAGTCGTACATGCATTAGTAAGATGGAGACACTTCTTACTGGGGCATCGGTTTGAGTTGCACAGTGATCACCAAAGTTTACAGTATATCTTTACTCAGCCGAACCTGAATGCGAGACAGAGGCGATGGATGGAGTTTCTATGTGAGTACGACTTTGAGGTAAAATATATCCAAGGTAAGGAGAATGTGGTGGCGGATGCTCTTAGTCGTCGAAGACATGAACTTTCGTCAATCACTCTTGGAGTGGATTTGAGGGGTCAGATTCTTGCAGCACTCCCTGCAGATAGATGGTATCTAGAAGTGAAAGCTGAAGTGGAGTCTGGTAGAGCCTTGGAGGGTAGATATGCTAGGTATTCTATCGAGTCGGATGGTCTCTTGCGACATTTAGATCGCATTTATGTGCCTTCTACAGAGGGTCTCCGCACCCTAATCATGACTGAGGCTCATCGGGCACCTTATTCTGCACATCCAGGTGTCAAGAAGATGTATGCAGACCTTCGTCAGATATATTTTTGGGCCGGAATGAAGAGGGATATTGCTGATTTTGTTTCAAGGTGCTTAGAATGTCAGAGGGTTAAGGTGGAACATCAGCATCCCGCAGGTCTTCTTCAGCCACATCTTATTCCGGAATGGAAATGGGACATCATTTCAATAGATTTTATAGTTGGTTTACCCATGTCTTCTCATCGCCACGATGCGATAATGGTCACTGTAGACAGGCTTACGAAAGTAGCACACTTTTCTCCTGTCCGATCTTCATATAATGCTTCTTCTGTGGCCAAAATTTTCATGGAGGATATCGTCAGATTGCACGGGATTCCTCGCAAGATTATCTCCGATCGTGATCCAGTTTTTACTTCAGCTCTTTGGACATCTCTTCAGCATGCTTTGGGGACTCAATTGAACTTCAGTTCAGCTTATCATCCAGAGACTGATGGGCAAACTGAGAGGGTCAATCAGGTCCTCGAGGATATGCTCCGTATGTATGTGATGGATCAGCAAAACCGATGGGAAGATTATTTGTATTTGGTGGAGTTTGCGTACAATAATGGGTACCACAGTTCCATTGGCATGTCTCCTTTTCAGGCCCTTTATGGTCGTCCTTGTCGTACCCCATTGAGTTGGGATCGCCTTGAGGATAGAGTTCTCCTAGGTCCACAGATGCTCCAAGAGATGGAGCAGCAGGTTGATCGTATCAGAGAGCATCTGGTAGCAGCTCAGGATAGATAGAAGAAATATGCAGATGCTCACAGACTTGATCGTCAGTTTTCAGTTGGAGATCGGGTGTTCTTGCGGGTGCGTCCGCGAAAGAGTCTGATCCGTTACGGAAAAGTCTCTAAGCTCGCGCCACGCTTTGTGGGGCCATTCGAGGTTTTGGAGAGGATCGGTCCTATTGCATACCGTCTTGCTTTGCCGCCTAGCTTGTCACGCATCCATGATGTGTTTCATGTTTCTGTTCTTAGATCTTATCATCCAGATATTTCACATGTTCTTGATTGGAATGCTTTACAGGTAGAGGACGGGCAGCTAGCTTTGGAGCCCGTAGGCATTTTGGAGCGCAGGCGACTCGCTCTCAGGGGCAGAGTCATAGAGCAAGTAAGGGTCCAATGGGATCCTAATGATGAGACTTCAGCGACCTGGGAAGATATTTCCCGTATGCGAGAGCTATATCCATATTTGTTCGCAGGCTTCCAGGAGTAAGCCTGATCCTAGGGGGGAGGATGTAGTGCCCCTCAACTTATCGTCTTTTGGACTGATGTTTGCTTAGTAGTGCTGGACATTTTGACAGTATTTTTAGACCGTTGATGATGGATTTCTAGTTATTTTGCTATTTCAGTATGAACCTAATTATTATGATAACAGATGTTGATGTTGGATTATGTCATTATATGCTTTACAATTTGATAAATGAACTGATGTTTTAAATGCTTTGATGTTATTCATTATATGGGATTGGAAGTTAGTTGATCATTTTATGTCGTAGATTAGTAATCTGATATCTTGTTCAATTTAGTTGATTATTATTTATAAACGTGAATGGAACAGTGTTGTATTACTCGTTCTCGAGTACTCTACCTCACTGCGATTTCCATTCATGATAGGACTGCATGTGATGTATATGTATATCTTGTTATGGTTAACTGTGCGTTGCTACAGGATGCAGGTACTAGGCATCGACTCCACCTGACTACAGGTCTGAGCGTGCCTTCACCAATGGATTAGTTGGTTGGAGTTAACATGAGGTCCCTAGCCAGTGTTCCTTCGTCGTCAGTTTTTCCTTGTGGTTATTGGTTGTCATTCGCCCATGTCTTGCTGTCAGGTAATACTGTATCTTGGAGTCCAATGAGTTCTGCAGGTGTCTAAGTATGTGTGGTGATGTTGTGCTTTAATTAGAATGATTCTACGGAAGAGTTTAAGTGTTGTTATATAGGCATAAAGTCGTTGTTGTCGATTTTAGCTATAAATAAACTCTTATTTTAATAGAAGTTTGTATTATTCGATAAAATATTATTTATAATAAATATTTAAATAAATAAATAGATATAACCACGCTTGTAAATTGTGATTCATAACTTGATTAATAAGATAAATTAAAGTATAGTACAAAAAAATATAATTGTCGAAATAGTACTATTCTATTTATAACAATATTTTGGGTCGGCTATAAAGAAAAATAATAATAAAATAAAGTATCTAATAATTGGGATCTTTTAATTAAATTAAAAAAATACATATTCTTTAAAAGGAGTTACACGGAATCACGTGTCAAGCCCTAGGAGAGGAGAGAGAGACTGAGTTATAAAAGGGCTGGAGGGGCATCAAGGAGATCAACACAGGGGTAAGAAAAGAAGCAGCTTGGAACTGCAACAATTGGAGCAGGTTCGTCGAGGTGATTTGCGAAATCAGGTTCCGTCGAATGCCTTATCTCTGAACTTCAATTCAAATCTGCAAATGTGGTTATAGTTTATTTGATTCCGCATAGTTCGGTAGTCTGTCCTCTTTGTGTGTGATCAGCATCTTCCACGGTTGCCGAATCTTTCTGTATGCACTCTCAGACTGGCGTAATCTGGTTAGGGTTTGTAGATGTAAAATGACACCTTCTTAGGATCAATTAGAACTCCGTTCTCTGTCATCATTGTATCTAAACAAAAAAAAAAAGAAGACGTCCTTGATCTGTCATCAAACCCTAGTCTTATTCCTCGAAAGGGTGCAGGTATAAGAAGTAATAGCTCAAGGCAGTTGTTCCTATAGTAAATCCTTCGCCATGTTATTTCCTTGTCGTCTGAGAACGTCTCCCTTCGACCATGATAGGTCACTCTCCTCTGGTCTCTGCACACACTATTGGAAAAGGCGCTTTAGTATAGGTGTGCAAATGATATTGCTTCCTTAGTTTGTGCGCTTTCACATAGCATTTGATCTCTGATATTCTTAAATGCCATGAAACCCTTCCTTCTTCGATATTAAAGTTTCCTAGGATTTCTGCTTACATTTCCTACACTCGTTCATTGAAATCTTAGCCGTTTGGGCTGAGCAAATATCTTACGGAGGTCAGTCATGTGGGTCGCACTTGTAATGCCAGCGTAAGGTAGAAATATTTAGGCGAATCTCTCACATTCTAGATGCGAGACTGGTGAGCAGTGGTGTTGAACTTGGTTATCGGGTTGTAATTATCTTAAGTGTTCTTAGGTATTGTGCAAGCAGATTGATATCTAGCATCGCTACAAATTGTACTGGGGCGTGATAGTGAGTTTGCTGCCTTACTTTGTCTGAAATGAAGGTAGACTCGATTTATTCTGTAGTGGATCGGTTATACCAGGTTATGCTATTGTACGTTGGCATTATTCAGTTTGTGGACCGATCCTCATAGGTAGATCGCTCCCTGATATCACTCACTGAAAAGAAAGACTGAATCCTTCTTATTCGCTATTTATTTAGTATTCTACTATGTTCTATTGCTTAGCGCACTCCATAGCTGGAGTTTTCTGCTTGGTTGGATACCCTCCGTCACTCGATTGATTAAAATTGATAATTTTCCAATTATTTTGGCCAGCCTGCAAGATTGTTACTATTTTTATATGAAACGCTTCTCTTCTGATCTGTAAATGCCGTAAGTTGAATGCTTCTCTGCACAACTATTTGTGTTTGAAGTTTTAGCAATTCAGTTGTTCCATATGGCAAGGGCGCTCCAGCTAGTTGATCCTTTTCCACAATCTTGCAGTTGAGTCTTCATCGTCAGCCAGGTAAACATTTACCCTTAATGAAACATAATGTTGCCCCTCACCGATATAATGAATGAATTGCGATGTAGCCATGAGAAGACACAAAACACGGCAGTTATAGAATTCAACGGACCTGCCCGTGTATGTTAAGTCATATGCGCTGTCAAGGTAATACAGTCGGTGGATAGGACGTAGGAGTGGTTTCCATTTAGCCCTCAGTTTACATATATCAACAACAGCTCTTTCCCAATACTGCAACTTACTAAAGACTTCTGGGTAATCGATTTGGATTACCATATCACGTTCAGCAAGAGAAGAAATGCCTTGTCGTCTTACCGTAACCCTGCATCTAGAAAAAAAAAGACGGAGGTAATTTTTGATTAAGCGTCTACTGTTCCTTTGTTTGGGCCCTGATCTTGTTCCATTATAAGTCCTAGCTGTTTTGGTTGGACACACATCTGATAGAGACTGTGAATGAAGATCGCACCCTTGTGCAGTTTAGCGTTTTCTTTTCTCTGCCTGCTGATCATTTCAGACTGAAACCTGCAGTTACTTCTATGCCAGCTCATTGCAGATTGATCAGCGAACCTAGTGATATGAAGTGCGAACATAACTGTCTGACAGCCGCTGTCTAATGGATTTTCTGCTTTATCAGTTGGGTGTATATTAAGATGTTCCAATACCTTGTTATTAACATACCCTGAGTTGTAGTGCAACAAGATATCACTCTCTGATTATCATAGCCTACCGGTGTGCAGCTTTTCGTAGACGGATAACTGGGGTATTATATTTGGCCTCATACAATTCAAATATGGGCAAAAGTCTGGTGAACTATGATCCAATGTTGCACCTTGAGATTGGTACTTCCACTGCATATAAACTGAAATCAGATCATCATCAGAAACATATACTGTATCCTAGCGTTCTTACCAGATTTGACTATAGTATAACGGAGTTTACAACATTCTTTATAACCAGAACAGTATCCGATGCAGCAAGGGACAGCTAAACACATACAGCAATCAACGATTTACTGAGATGTTGTAGGTTATCCATTTCTGTCAGAAATTAAACCTGAGTAGAAGTAATTAATGAACTTGCATTTATACTCTCCATGTATGGTAAATCAGCATAACTGTTAGAAGCACGAACTAGATGCGGGGGTTTCAAAGAACGTCCTTGGATACCGTAAAACTTAACCATCGAACCTTCTTGCCTTCATTATTTTTGTGATTATTGGTTACCGTCAGGTTTGCGAGTTGAGGAAGTTGTTAGACTAATCAGCTGTTATCCATTCTGATGACAAAACTGTTAATAGCCATTTTACTCTTCATTGCAATCTATTCAAGCTGTTCATATAGGATTCATTTACGACTCCTTTACAAGGCAGTAGGATGGTGATAAACAATAACGGTAGAGAATGTAAGCTAATGCTGATTTTATTATTGAAGTTGTTTACATTGAACAGAGAAGAAATTGTATGGTTGATTTTAGAACTGTATTTTACGGTATAAGTTAAGTATTTCTGATGTTTGTAAAGAGTCGATCCAAGAGTGGATAAACCCGTATTCCAGAGGCTAAGATGTCGTTGTTAAGTATTTGCAACTTGTCTATTGTTGTTTTTGTAATTACGATGTAATAGCGTTTATGTGTATCAAACAAAGTATGAAGTAAATATGAGGTTCTGTCAAGGTTGAATGTTGTGTCTTGTATAGTAATAATCTCAGGATGGAATAGCAAACCTCTTGTGCTCTTATTGTACCGTTTTGTCGTAAGGAGAGATCTGAAATCTGTAGGAGGATAAAGTATTGCAATGGTAAAAGTGTTGGATAACAATTGATGTTATGATTCTACTTTGATGCAAGAAGGTTTATGCCTTGCAGTGTAATTATACGTGTGTTGTTATTAAGAATTGCATGATGCTTTAAGGTTTACTAGGTGTTAGGAAGGAGAGTGGCTTTCAACGTGGGGCCGGCGCCCAAAGTGGCAGTCAGGATAACCCGTTGGAAGTAGATTAATCAAGTGATAACTTAAAATTAACTAGGGGGTTAAGGGTAGACTTCACATTAATAAGATTAATAGATTCCTCTCCCATGGCCTGTAGTGCTTGTTTAGACTAAGGATGGGTAGAGAAGGCCTGGTCGGCATGATTGACTTCCTTGTCCTCATGAAAGGAAGATCGATTCCGCATGTGTCACCCTATGGGGCCGGCACCTAGTGAGAGGCTGTCAGGATAACCATAGATGGGGGCCGGCGCCTAGTGAGAGGCTGTCAGGATAACCCATGTTAGGACCGTGCGATGACACTCTCCCTACTACAACCTAGCATCCCTTGTTCGGTCTCTTCTCATTTGTTTTGTGTCGCCTCTGGAAGTGAAAGTTAAGTTAAGTTATGTTGTGTTGTATTGATTTGCCATGTGTTGTATTGGCGTTGGGTCGTCCTTTGTTCTTGTTTGTCTTTCGTCTACCTGATTGTCAGTGTTTGGGACCTCATGTTAACTCCTAGCTCGGGGGGTGGACCTTAGGGTTCCACATGGTCGGGTGGAAGAGCTATTTTATCCATTGGTTATTCTTGTCATGATCATATGCAGAAAAAGGATTTGTTCCAGATGTACTTGTTACCATGATGATGATGTAAGTGCATAACCTTGTACCAGATTGTGTAACAGAATATTCCTTATGTATGTAACTTTTGACGTAGACTAAAAGTGGCAATGTAATGATGTCTTGATGTACTTATATGAAAGCATTTCAGTTATGTATTTATCATGCTGATTTCGTTATCGGATGTTTGCAATGAATGTGAATGAGTTATTTATTTGAAAAGGAATTTGGATCAATTATTGATGTATGTTAATTTATGTGAGTTGATTCGTTAAGTGATGCAGCCTTGGTCCCTTAGAGAATATGTTGTAACTAGTTGTGTTAACTTTACTTAATCAGTCTTTAAAAAAAAAAAATTTACTGTTTCATATGGCTTAAGTGTGTATTCTTTAAGGCATTCAAGGTGGGCGTTACAGGGTATGTTAAACAGGTTGAAGGTAGGTTTACTATTTTGATGTAGTTGATGACACTCATTGATGGCTATTATGATGGCACTGTTGATGTTTATGATAAATGCATTATGCTTATGATGTGGTCATTTATGGGTTAATTGATTATGTAGATTAGTTTAGTATGTGATTTATGCGACTATTTGATGATGTTCTATCAGGTTGTTTATGAACTTGGTTAATGTGGATATTTTTGATGTGTTTTGTGAAGGGACAGTGTAGTATTACTCATATTGAGTACCCTACTACGCTGTGATTCCTTGTCACAGTGTGCCTATTGGATGATTATATATATGTTGTATTTGACACTTTTGTTTGCTACAGAATTGCAGGTACCAGGCATCGACTCCACTTGAATTGGTAGGTCTGAGCATGCCTTTACACCAATGGATGATGTGGATGGGAGATAGCATGGGGTTCCCTAGGTTAGTTTTTGTTGTCAATTTGTGGTCGTGAGTTAGGATGTCACTCTTTAGTCCTTGCCTCAGGTTTATGGTAGTCAAGGGAATATAATTGTATTTGGTTGAATTTGATGGTTTTGATTTTTATGAAATGGTTGGAAATGAATTATTTTTATAATAGTAATGTTATTAATAAGTTAAATATAAAAGTATTTTCTTAGTCGTAAATTATTAATGAGATTTGGAAATATTATTTAAGTAATTTTTAATAAAAATTAAAAATTAATTATTTTAATGATTTTAATAATATGGTCCTAAGTCATTAATAATATTTTATTATTAATAGTATACGGTAATTTGAAAAATAATATTATTTAGTTATTTACTTCATGTGAGTTGTCGTATGAGAATTCTGACTTGGAGAATCTCTTTGGAAAGTAAATTTAATTGTTTTCTTTTAGGGGGTTAGTGGGATTCTGTAACGGATTTTGGTAGTGGGAATTTATTGAAATTTGTCTATTTTTGTATCTTGGGGAAGTTATTTGGGAGGGAAGTTTTCCTATGAGTAAGATAGATAGAGATTTTGGGGAAAAGGAGAGGAAAGCAAAAAGAATTGTGGAGGATTTGATTGGATAGTGGATTGAAAGAAATTTGAAAGCTAGGATTGAAGTCCGGTAATGCTTACTTGTACTTTTGAGCAATTTGATAAAATTAGTTATGTCTGTGTTGAATATCTTGTACTTTGAACTTGTCTCTTTTGAATTCCTATCTTCTTGTCACCATCTATTACTAAAGTCCCTAAAATTTTGAATTTGATGGTTTGCATTGTAGCCTAAAATTCGTGAGACATTTCTCAATGTAAATTTTGTTTCTTTTAGTCCCTTACCTATCTTGCTACCCTAAGTGATGGAATTTGGCTTAACCAATTTTTGCATCTCAGACTCTATTGCCTGAAAATGAGGTTTTTATTTTAAGCCATGCATTGATATGATATTTCAATGGAAATCTACCAAAATTTTACCTCTGCCTGATGTTGTTCATCTTGCATTTCCTTATTTTGCCAGATTTTATTAATGTTTATTGGGGTCGAATCTCTGGTTGTCCTTATTCTTTTCCTTCTATAAATTTTCTTGCATGATTATATTGGTATTGACCTCTGATTTTGGCATCCATCTATTGCTAGCTATACCAATTTCTCTCTCCCCTGGACGCTACCATATGGCTGCCATACAGTCTCCTCCTCAACATTCTTGAAATTTCTTCTACTTTTAATTCTATGCTTTTGCCTGGCCATATGGCATGGGATGAGACAGGATATAATTTTAGAAATTTAACTTTGATCCTCCTCTTAGGCCGTTGTATGGCGTTTCACTGGGTTTTTTCAGTCCATAAAAAAATGAATGATAATTAAATTCGTATCTTACCTGGGATTCGTACTCCTTGGGGTTTTTATCTTCCTAAATCTATTACATGTTTTTTTCTCCTTCTTTGCCAGACATGTTGAAAATCTCTAGTTTCTCTGTCAATTCCTTGAATCTCTTAAAATTTGTAATGGTTTCATTCTCTGTCTCTAAAATCTGTATTGCCAGCTTTATCTCATGGCTTTCGTAGTAGACCATCCTCCATTTTGTTATAAACCTCAGAAGTTTTCTTCTAGTTTCTTCTCTAGATTCTCTTTCCTTTCCACAATTTCTCCCTTGCAAGCCATTATTCCTTTGAAATTATTTTCAAGTAATGATTTCTCATAAACATTCATTATCAATATATTGAATTCCTCTTGTTTAGCAATAGTTTATTAGAACTGGAATCAATTTAGAAAGTATGCAAATGTAATCTAAGATTTAGAAAACTTCTATTTGAAACTCCATGAACAACTAGTAAATCTTGCTTTGAGATTATCTTTTTGTTTTAGTTAAATTGTTACATTGATTTTCTTTTAATCAAACTCATTAAATGACAATAGTGATAAAGTTAATATTAGTATAACTCATAAAATATTAGGATAGATTTGTAATATTTTAAATTAATTTTATTGGAATAGAGTTGAATTAGTAGATACAAGTTTGTTAAATGAATAAATTAGAATTTTAATGTGAAGTAGATTTTATGGTAATGCTAGATGGTATAATACTTCTAGAATTGAATAGTGTATTAATGTTCAGATTTTATTTACAAGAGAGTTAAAATCCTTAGAGTGCTTTCCTATTTAAAAATTGTTCGATAGTGACATGCTGAGTTAATTTTAAATATATTATATGGTCGTGCTTGTAATGCCATTGTCAGTTATTATTGTCTTGGAGGAATTGGATTATTGTATTTCCTTTGATTTTGAGTCATATTGTTCTAGTAGATTGTCGTGGTTATTAAATGTCAAATCATTTAAATCCTCATTTTTCCATATTGGGAAATGGATGTATTATTAGTGGTATTGTGTTTCAATTTATCCAACTCCAGAGGTTAGACTACTTGGGTTCCAGTACATCATTGTGTCATGCCATTTTAAATGTATTATTTTGAAGTGGTAGTTAGATAAGAATGTTATAACTTATTTTAATTTTAATTTAAGAATTTAGATAATTAAATCTTATTAGCTAAATATTAAGTTTTGTTGGATAATGTTAATTATAAAGTTTAATTATCTTTAATATTGTCCTTTAATAAATTAGTGTTCTAATTTGAGTTTTATTTATTATTTGAAGGTGTGATGTCAACTCCCTATTTAATAGGGAAGAATAGTTTTATGGATGTGTTTTATTTTTTTTAGTATTTTTTTTATAGAAAAATCAAATTCCCATTATTATGATGTGTTATATTTAAGTATTTTTATATTTCGAATCAAATCCCTATTATTAGTAATGTGTCATAGTTAAGTATTATTATATTTCAATTATAAAAAATTAAATCCCTATTATTTTGGGATGTGTTATATTTAAGTGATATTTTATTTACGAGAAATCAAATCCCTAGATGTGTTATATTTAAGAGATATTTTATTTATGAGAAATCAAATACCTATTATTGAGGGATGTGTTATATTTAAGTATTATTTTATTTCATCCCTGTTGTTTAGGGATATGTTATATTTAAGCTTTACTTTATAAATAAAAAGTCAAATCCTTTTAAAATAATTTATTGATTTATTATTTGATGCCTCATTTAAAAGATTTGAATGTAGATGTGATTTAAATTTTGGGTGTGGATATTGATATTTTTGTTGCATATTTCAAGTATAAGAATATTAAAAAGTATTATTCAATTTGGAATTAATTAGAATATTTATTTACCAAGTTTTATTTAATTAATGAGTATTATATAGTATATAAAGTGGAGTTAGATGCTTAGGTAAAATTTATCATATTATAAATATTGAATTGTTATTTTAGATCTAGTCAAGAATTTTAATAAGATCCACATTAGTGTAGAAATAGATTTAGTCTAATAACGGGTAGTATCTTGTTTGACTGAATTTTCTGTTATAGAATAATTGGTAACCCTTTCAAGTTATTATTGTTCTACATTGTTGGGATAGAGCTATCTTATGTTGTTTGATGATTTATCATGTTTGGAATAATGTTACATGCTCTAAGACCATTATTAGTGCATCAAATCATATGTTACATTTGTGGTTTTGTTATTGAAGTATTGATGAGGGATTTTGGTTTATGATGTGTTTTGGAAGTTATTGTGATGTATGACCATTATGTTTTAATGATGTCAAGTGTTGTAGAAGTGTTTCTAGAGGCCTAGGAGGGTGTGAATGTGAGTTGAATGAAATGCACTCTTGTAATATTGTCTCTTGTTTCATGTTAGTATGATACATGTGTAAGATGTGCAATGCCTTGCTCAAAGTACATATTCTTGTGGTTTTGTCTTGAACTCATGTTGATGTCATGTTCGTGATGTGGTTGTAGAGTCCTTGAATGTTGGGGTTCATTATTGTATTGAGCATGTAATAAAATATTGTGTTGGTTTATGTAATTGGTTGTAATTTGGGAGAAAGATGACCCATGCCTTGCTTTGGTTTCATGTTGTTTATGGTTGTCGTGACTGTTTCAACTAGAAGTTTTGGGACAATGATTCAAGAGTTGGTCCTTGAGATAGGATTTGTATGCAAGAGGATAGATGCCTTGCAGTGTCATTATCATGCATGTCATTTTGGTGATTTCTATTTTTTATCTTGATAGGGGTACTAGTTGTATGTAGGAGAGTGGCTTTCATGGTGGGGCCGGTGCCCAAAGTGGCTACCTAGATAATGCCATGAAAGTTGTAATCAAGTGATAACATAATAATTAACTTAGTTGGGTTGGGTAGCTAAACACATAATAAAATAATTATGATGCCTCACCCATGCCTATAGTTCTTTCTTAGGCTAAGGATGGGATGAGAAGGCCTGGTTGGTAAGATCAACCTCCTTGTCTTCATGAGAGGATGTGTCAGTTCCACACATGTCACCATATGGGGCCGGTGCCTAGAGAGAGGCTGCTAGGATAACCATAGATGGGGGCCGGTTTCTAGAGAGAGATAGCCAGGATAACCCATGCTAGGACCATGTGATGACACTCTTCCTACTGTAACTTAGTTACTTTCTTTTTGTTATCTTTTGATGTTGCCTCTAGAGTAGTGTTAGCCATTATTGATCTATGTTTTTGTGTCAATTTTGTATCTGCTTATTTGAATGTTGTGATCTTTGACTTAGTGGAACCTCATTGTTATCTCCTAGCATGGGGGTGGACCTCAAGGTTCCACATGGTAGGGTGGTTGTGCTTTATTCCATTGGTTTTTTGGCATTATGGCTCATGTGTAAAGAAGATGTATCTCTCTTGATTCTAGTTTTGTACCTATATTGAACATGGACATTTGTACTATTTGTATTTAGATATTTTGTATCAATGAAACTATGTTATTCCTCTTGTAGGATATACTATTTTGTACTTGTAATCTTAATGCAAACTTCTTGATGTATTTGGATGTCATAATGAAGATGCTAGTTGGTGTATTTGATTAAACTATGTATGTTGTTAGTTGTTGTTATATTTCAATAATGTAGCTATGTAATCCCTAGAGATGTTAGTTTAACTTGTTGCTATTAGACCATGTTATGTTTTGTTATTACTACTTCTATAGAAACAAAAAATTCGCCCCTTTTATTTCTTAGTTAAACTTATCTTTAGGGTTGCATGGCGGGGCATTACATAATACCTTTAGGACAAGTTTGATAACCTTTAGAATGGCTAGACCATTGATTTTTATTTCTAATTGTAAACCTTGTAGTTAGTTTAATAAAGGTTTGTGATATTATCTCATGGCATTAACATAGTAGACATAGTATTAGTACTAGTTTATGAGTAATGCTTATGATTGTTTGTTATGTATAGCAACGAATGAAGTTACTTTGAAACTAAGTACATATATTTAGGTATAATTGGGTTGGATATGGTGTTAAATGCTTTGATAAGGAATCAAATCTTTAGACTTCTTTTGGGTTTATTTATTGAGATTAATGTTTAGATAGAAAGTAATTACTTTGGGACTTTAGATAAACATGAAATGAAACTAGTTCTGAATAATGAATTAATGTTTGAGTAAAGGTGCTAACTCTTTGTTATAAGTGATTCAGATCTTGGTGAATTGATATTTTGCATTCATAATGAAGTTCACATATATGTATCAAATTCGATATGATTAATTATATTGTTGTTATCTTTTAACAAAAGTTAGATAAATCCCTAACATTTATGTTATGTTTATATCTTACATAAATACTAGGATTAGTATAATATTCGAGTCTAAAAAGTAGAGAGAATGTTTTGTTGATTTATGGGTAGCTTATGATTAATGTTACATTCTTAAAAATGCATATTTGGGGCATTGTATCATATGTTGCATTTGTGGTAATATAATTGAAATATTGTTGAAGGATCTTAGTTTATGATGTGCATTTGAAAACGAATGTGATGCGTGACCATTGTTTTTTAATGGTGTCAAGTGTTTGTGATATTTGGGGAAGTGGCATCCAGAGGCCTAGGAGGGTGTGATTGTGTGGGGGTTGGCTATGTGTGCATCATGTGAGTTGAATGAAATGCATTCTTGAAATATTGTCTCCTATTCATGTTGGTATGATTCATGTGGAAGATGGTTAGTGGCTTGCTCGGTGTACCTATTCATGTGATTATGACGACTATGCAAGATGTGTAATGCCTTGCTTTGTGAAATGATGTATTTATTGTGTTGTAAATGTGATAATTCATGCTTGGTTTATGTTATGGGCTTGGGGAATCTAGATGTAGCAAGGGGCACTGGCTTCCAATGTGGGACCTGCACCCAAAGTGGCAAGCTTGGGTAACCCATTGGGAGTTGTAATCAAGTGATAACCTAATAATAAATCTAGGGGTTGGGTAGTATTTTCATTAACAAGATAATGTATGTGCCTCACCCATGGATGGAGTGCTTGTATAGGCTTAGGATGGGTTGAGAAGGCCTAGTTGGCAAGATCAACTTCCTTGTCCTCATGAAAGGAATGTTGGTTCTGCATGTGTCACCCTATGGGGTCGGTGTCTAGTAAGAGACTATCAGGGCAACCATAGATGGGGGCCGGCACCTAGCTAGAGACTGTCAGGGTAACCCATGTTAGGATCATGTGATGAAACTCATCCCTACCGCAATATAGCATTCTCTAGTTGTGTTCTCCCCTTTGTTTTGTGAATGCCTCTAGAAGTGATGTTTGAGTTACTTGTCTTGTCCTTATTGACGGGTGTTATTTTGTAGTCATGTGTAGTCCTTGTAACCTGTTAGTCTATTGTCTTTTTGACTGTTGGAGGAAGTGGTGACTCAGTTGTGAACGTCATGTGTACTTGTATGTTGGAGTCATGTTAGCCTTTTGTTTTGTGTTCCTATCTTCTTAACTATTTCATGTTGTGGGACTTTATTGTTATCTCCTAGCATGGGAATTAGACCTTAGGGTTCCACATGGTTGGGTGGTTGTGCTTATATGTCCATTGGTTTCTCTTGCTATTGTTTGTGTGTGAGAAAGATGTATCTCTTATAGCAGATTTCTGATCCTACTCTATCTCAAGGAGACAGATATTCATGTATTGTTGTCTTGATGTATGTACTCCAATGTAATCAGGAAAGCGATATTGTAATTAATGTAATGGTGTACTCTCATGTAAAGGGAATTGTATATGTACTTGTAATCCTTTATACATGACCTTAATGATTACTTATCTGATGTTATAATATTGAAATGTATGTGTCTATTCAATTGATGCAATTAGATTTAGAATGAACTATGGTTGTTAGTTAATTCATAATGTTGGTTAGATCTTGTTAATAGTTTGTCAATAATGCAGCTGTGCAACCCTAGAGGATAAAGCTTAACTTATGTTAGGAGTAAATATGATTTACATTTCATGTTATTTCCTTCTTTAAAAAAAAAATTGTCCCTTTTGTGTATAGTATTGTTGAGCTATTCTCTAGGATTTCTTGGCGGGGCGTTACATGGGATCCCTTTGGCGGTGGTCAATGGCAGTGGTGAATGGCATGTCGTGTCCTCTAATCTTCCCTTTTTTCTGCAGGGTACAGACGATGGCTTGCACCCCACGCCACTCCATTGACTATATGCATACCCCTAAATATATGCCCATTTATGATATATAACATAGGATGCAAATAAACAAATATATATCTTTTAAATTAAAATTAATAAGGTTAGCATTTTTGCTAAAAACCAAAATTTATTTGCTAATTGAATTTCAAAACATAGTTTAAATTGATAAAAATAATATCATTACTTATATTAAATAAATAGTTCAAATTGAATTAAAAAATTTTAATAGTGGGTCTACTGGTTGTATTTAATTAAAGAATTGGTATTATTATTATATTACTAGACAAATTTGTAAAATAACCATTAACATAGATAAATTTTTAAATCCTCAAAATGAGGTCATGACAGAGGAGATATCATTCTTTGGCTAAGCAGCTGTGTGTTTTAAATGTACTGTGAAGTGAGGTGGTTTCATCCCACACATACCCAAGCCTCAGATAGCACCCTTGTATCACAAATTTGGGCCTCACGTACCACAAGGTATATCAAGGACTCCCTTAGTTGAGCCTTGTTTAAATCTAGATTAGGAAGCCATCAACTTTTTTAACTTGTGATGCATCAGTAAGTGATTAGACCCAGGAAGTTACTCACCCCATACATTCTTTGAGACGGTATAGTGAGCTACGGGTATGATCTGAATCCTCCATAGTTAGCAGTCTGAAACATTGGCTCAACATTGTATACGAATAATATTAGCATACTGGTGATATCACAGACCAAACACTCCCACCTGAGTAGTATAGGTTGTTTTTCTTGTCTCTCCCTTTATGTAAAAGAGTTATATATACAAAATTGAAAAACCAAAACCTAAATCTAATACATATTCCTCATCCAATCCTATCATTCATCCTTTTCCTAAACATGTCTCATCAATTTGTCATCCATAATCCATATCAAAATCTACTATCTTAATCCAATCTTATTCATCTCTTATCCATTTGTTAGATCCATTTAATCCACATCAAAATCCATCCTCCATCCATTTTTCATCCATAATCCACATCATAATCCACTATTCGAATCCAATTTCATGGACATCATCCTATATAAAAATCAAACTCCCCATCCAAGACATCACCTAATCCTAGATTCAATACCCACATACAAACATCAAAGCTAGTTTGATAAATTCATTATGGAACCTACAACATCTATGTCACCTCCTTTGTGTGTCCCAAACCTAAATTTATACTAAGAGGAGCTCTTCAAATTGACAATCCCAATCTCAATATTAGACACCTCTCCTAAGTTTAATTTGTCATTACATGTGAGTGAAACATTCAAGAAGTTTATTAAAACTTAGATAAAGACCATTCATTTTATTTAATCCATATGTTAAATCAAGCAACGTGTCAACCAAAAATTAATATATATTCATCAAATTTAGACTTGCCTTATGAAGTAGTCAAGTACAACCATTCCGCCTAACAACAAGAATTGAATGTAGGAATATTCAAACTCTCCTAAGTTTAATTTGTCCTTGCACATGAGTGTGTAACATTCAAATAACTTATTTGAACTCTTAGATAAAGACTGCATTCATTGTATTAGTTAAACCATAATATGCAAGCTATAAGTTTACCACTTGGACACTAGTTGACCTTGCCCTCACATATACATATTTGTGCAGTTGAATTAAAACCTAATTTGTGATGGGGAACAAAAGGAATAGGTCAAGATTGTTTGATCGAAGAAGGTCTGACGAAGATAAAATTCTAAGAAGAAGAAATGAGGGAAATTCAACTTTAGAAGGATTGGTTCAACATAGTTAAGAAGAACAAGTTCAAATTACTACTGAACAAGAGGAAGAGTATGTTGGGTTTGAACAAATTGAAGAAGAAATTGAAAAAGGTGTAGAAAAGATTGTGGCCAAGGAGGAAATTGATGACACAACTTATTTTAATGATATGGAAAATCTAACTTGGATTTAGATGAGGATGCTCTTTTCAGTAAGATTTCACCTGAGGACATGTTACCTAAAATTAGAATAAAATTGTATTCTAAAATAAATTGGGATGAAATTTTCAAATACAAATCTCTAATTGGAAGAGCACAATTATGTACTAAGTTATTTAGGAGAAAAGAAATGAGCCCTGTTTGATAGGGGTTGACAATAGGGAGAGAAACAAATCTAGCAAAATACATAATAGTTGAAAACTTGCAAGAAGCTTTGAACTCTATTCAATGTACAAGTCAAACAAGTGATTTAAGTGTGGCATGTAGGGCATTTATGACTATGATTTGAAGTAAAAAACTATCGCATATGACATAGGTGAAAGCAATTGGAAAGTTACTACATATATCTAAGAGAACTTTTCACAGATATATTTCAAAGACAAATGAGCTTGATGAAAACATAGAATATAATTGGCTAAATATTGTTAGGATTCCCCAAAAAGGTAGAATTCTAGAAGATGTGAAGAAACAAGTCATTGAATATTGGATCAACCACTCTCATGTTGCATGTAGTAGAAGGTATACTATACAAGTAATAGGTGAAGATGGTAAAAAGTATCCTCATCCAAGAAATTTTGTAGGTAAACCACATAGTGAATGTTTTCAAGTATTCAAACAAGAATTTTCACAGGTAAAGATATCTCAAAGGGTGTTTGAAAAGTTGTGTCCATGTTTTGTACGTATAAATAAAGTGCGTGAAACTTATTGTTGTTGGAATCATGTTGAATTTGATCTACACCTTCAACCATACAAAAAAAATATGGCAACAACTCATCCAAATATTATCATCAATGAAAGTAAACCACAATTTATGAAGTCCATTTTATGTGAAAAAATAGAAGGCTCCAATGAATTCAATGTGCAGTGTATAAAAAATAATTGTGTAAATTGTGGAGATTTGAAGAAGCTTGCTCTAATTGAAAATATTGATCATTCAATGGAAAATATGTGGAAGAGATTTGAATATGAGAAATAAAGAACCAGGTTAGGAGTTGAATTGAAAAAAAATGTTCTAAAAGAAAGTGAATTGCCATGCAATGAGTTTTTGAACAAATTTTATAGTTTCATATATCAACATATCCAATATTGTCATGGTACAAGATGGCAGACAAATCAGTTTTATGAGTCAAAGAATTGTTTTCCACAAGGTTGTATTATTTTGGTTGTGGATTTTACTAAGAACTATACATTTAGTCCTTGAACAAAGATTTAGAGTCAATATTATCACTCATAGTAGGTTGCAATATTCATACATGTTTGTTATAGACATGCTAAGTTTCAACACTCAGATGGTGTACAAAGTAGCCCGCATGGACAAAATATATTCAAAGAGGTTCATTTTTATATTAGTGATGATACTGGTCATGACAAAAGATATGTAACCCATTGTTTGGAATTTTTTTGATGGTTTGAGACAATGTGACATACACGCTTCAAGTCACTGGATTTGGTCAGATGGATGTGCTGGTTAGTGCTGAATTTATTTTCTTTCAAATTTTATAAATTATTTCTAATTTTTAAACAATTTAATTTATATATTCATAACCTTTATTTAATCTAATGGTTTTAATTCTCATTTGCTTACTTTATATGACAATTCAAATATGCAAAAGCATTTAATTAGTTAAGCTAACAACATACGAGACATACCATTAAATTTGTGTAGAATTTTTTTGAAAGTGGACATGGAAAGGCGAGCATGATGGAGCTGGTGCATGCGTGAAGCATGCACTTCACCAACATGATCTTATTAGTAACACCATACCTAGTGCAAATAAAATTGTTGAATGGTGTAAGACTCATTTTTGGGCTCGTGAAGGAAAAAGTGGCTCAATAAGAAACAAATGCTATTTTTATGAAGTTAAAGGTATTTAAAACATATAAAAAAACTTTAATATTTTTAGAGCTCAATAATCTTGTAATTCTTGCATCTACATTTATTTATAGTACATGTACATCTTTCAAATACAGATTTAAATTTCCATGATTGTAGATATAGATTGCTCAAATCCTTATAATTGTCAAAAAATTATTGGTATGAGAAGAGTTCATCAAGTGATGACTACTAGACATAGAAAATGACTTGCAATCCAAATGAAAGAAAAATCATGTTTTTGTCTTGATTCCATTAAGAATAATGCAAATGCTATACAACGTTAACATATTATTGATGGATATGTTTTAGAATGGGAAATGAAACAATTAGTTTCAATGCCTCCTTATGAAGATACTGATAATATAGATCTCCATGATCCTTTTATATTCAACTAATTTTAAATGTGTATTCAATCTAGTTGTTGCAAGTAAATGTTATTTACATGTATATTGATTATTTTAGTGAAATTCTCTTTGTCTAAGTAACTAACTATTTGAATTGACTTCTGAAATTGTTTATTTGTTGTAGGAGATATCTTTGTTGTGATTACAGATCTTGATAATACTGAAGGTGTAGATTACTATCTACTCAGATGCATGCAACCAAAATGCAAGTTGACATAATCTATGATAGATGGTGATGGACAAGAGTATCCCACTAGATCAGTTCTTAATGAAGGTACTTATTATCAACAAATAAAGATAGATAAAAGTGGTATTATATCTTTTGATTATTTATCAGGACAAAAGGTTCTACATTACAGTCATTTAGTTATAGCAACACGGTAAAATTTGGAAACTTTACGAAAAATAGGATATAGCCAACAAAAAATGAAGTTGAGTTTTGAAGGCCATGAAAAAATTGTAGAGATAATAAAGGATAGAGAGGATTCAGATTATATGTACCAAGAGCTAAGTTAAATGTATGTAAATTACATGTATCTCTCATCATCAAGAACATATTTCTATTTACAATGGAATATAATTATTCTCTCATTCTTTGGTCTCTTTATATGCTTTCATTGAAGATGTTTGATCATCATAGACTAGTTGTATAATTAATAAGCAAGTCCTTGTAAGGATTTACATGTCAAAAAAGACATCATTTATATTCTCCATCAATGTAGTAAATATGTTCACAATAGTAAAGATGTTATAATTTCTAGAGATTTGTACATGGTTTCATTGAAGCTCTTTGATCATCATAGACTAGTTGTATTAATTGGCAGGTCCTTGTAAGGATTTACATGTCAAGCAAGACATCATTTATGTTGTGCATCAACTTATAATTCCTAAAGTGGCACAAACTACAATTCATAAATTCGGGAGATTGGATTTTTTTGGTGAGGATTGTTCCAACATCATTGGTGGATATTTTATGATTTTGTCATTTTAATTCGTGTTGTTTTCAATATTCTTAGTTTGAATGTGGATTTACGCTATTATTGTTATTATCAACCAAATTTGGAGTAACTAGTTTTATATTAGAAAAACATGAAAATATATAAGCACAAACATGTAATTAGATATGAAGAGTTTGAATTACAATTTAAATTTTCTCAATTTTCAATTTTGATTCATGCAAAGTACTGTTTGGTTTTTAACATGTACCTTACACTTGTAATTATAACATATTGTTGTATCTCATATTTATAATAAATACAAAGGTGTGTTTATATTGATTAAATTAACCACTTAAAACATTTAGTTTGCATCTCTC